>JBBCBC010000014.1:6252410-6801956 GCA_037126765.1 Stenogyne calaminthoides
ACTTTGCAGCACAAGATTATACGGGCCTAGAAGGACCTTCGATGAACGAATTGTATGCTTCGGGGGTATTTTTTCTACTCAGGATGGGAAGGTTATCCTTCTAGCAGGGGCAACGGTTGGGGGCGGTTCAGCTATTAACTGGTCGGCTTCCATTAGAACTCCTGATCATGTATTGAAAGAATGGTCGAACGAGGGGAAAATTTCCATGTTTAGAGGTGCGGAATACCAGTCTGGAATGGATGAGGTGTGGAGAAGGATAGGCGTAACGGAGGAGTGTGTGAAAGAAGGGTTCCAGAATCAAGTGCTGAGAAAAGGGTGTGAGAATCTTGGGTTGAAAATCGAGGGGGTGGCGAGAAATTCGAGTGAGAATCACTATTGTGGTTCTTGTGGGTATGGATGTAGGTTAGGGGAGAAGAGGGGCACTGATTCGACGTGGCTTGTTGATGCGGTGAGCAATGGTGCGGTGATCTTAACGGGGTGTAAAGCGGAGAAGTTTGTTTTGGTTGAAAAAAGATGCAAAGGAGTGGTTGCAACTGTAGAGAGAAACGGCGTAAAAAGAAGATTCACATTGCGGCCGAGGCGTCTGTTGCCGCTTGGTGTGCTCTTTTTCACACCCCTTTGCTAGTTTCAGTGGGCTAAAGAACAGAAACATAGGGCGGAATCTTCATCTCCACCCGGTTCTATTCGCGTGGGGATACTTTCCGGATATTGATTCACAACTTAGAGGGAAGAATTTCGAAGGAGGGATCATAACTTCCATCAATAAGGTAATAACAGGCGAACCCAACTTCAGAACGATTATCGAAACAGCAGGATTCGGCCAGCATCGTCATGTGTTCTTACCATGGCTTTCGGTGAAGACATGAAGAATCGCATGGCAAAGTACTCAAGAACGGCGCTGCTTTTCACTTTAATCTGCGACGTGGGATAAACTAGATAAGCAGAATCTCGATTCTGGATTGAAGCAAACTTTGTGGATCTTGATAGCAGCAGGAGCAGCTGAGGTGGGAACTTTCCAGAACAACGGAAAGAGGCTCGATTGTGGAGGGGTCGGGGATGAGGATGTTGAGAAGTTTCTGAAGGAGGTGACGGCGGCTGGGGGCCTGCTTCGGGAAAAAGTATTGAATACGTGACGGGTCGGCCCATCAGATGAGCAGTTGTAGGATGGGGGCTAATGAGAGGGAAGGTGCAGTAGATGAGAATGGAGAGAGCTGGGAAGCTAAGGGCTGTTTGTGTGTGATGGGAGTGTGTTGCCAACTGCTATTGGTGTGAATCCCATGATCACTATTCAGGCCACTGCTTACTGCATCTCAAAGAGGATAGCAAAGTCTTTCAAGAATTCATAGCTAGTGTGGGTAATCTAGTTATGCATGTGGTTTTAGATCTACTTTGGTGTGTAAATTTATTTGAGTGCTTACTTTGTAATCATCTCAGTGGCCCTTGGGCTAAGTTAAACATACTATAATAGGGTCATTTTCGAGTTTATTATTTTAAACATTTTATAAGTTTTATATTTTTTAAGTTTTTTTAAAGGTTTAGAAGATGTAGTTTGAAACTATGTTTTAAAAGCGGAACCTAACGTTGAATCAAACAATCTTAGCGCTTTCGGTAGGATTGGGTCCGACTGCTATTGAAGCGGTTGAGCCGGTATGATGTCAATTATGTAACATATAAATAAATATATAAATAAGAAATATCATTGATATTTTTCCCATTGTATAAAAAAACATGCATCCAAAATTGCAATTTAAAGTTCAATTCTAATCTGATATGTAGAGAGTGTAGGAGGAAGAGTCTAACGCTCTATTTGGATGGATGAATTTGAAATCCATGTATTTCACACACAAATCATCACTCTCCAATGAATTTACAAATACTTAGATTTGAGAGTCTAGTTTAAAATTGAGGGATTTCAAATCCTCATCAAAACCTAGTCATTTGTGAAATCCCTTCATCTCTACCCCTTCCCCCTCTCCCCCTTCACTCTCTTCCCTAAACTCTGGATCTAAGTATTCGCAAATCCATTGGAGAGTATGATTTGTGTGTGAAATATATGGATTTCCAAATTCATCTATCCAAATGGAGCCTAAAAGATTTGATTGATCTAATCTAATATCACTAGGGCTTCAATAAAAAAAAACCAAAACAGTCTTAAATTTTTTATTTTTTTTCCCAAATACAGCAACTCACCGAGTCGACCGGTTCGACCCGATTTTGCCATTTTTGGTCGGTTTACAGGCGCTTTAGGGGGTTGCCGATGCAACGCTTTCGAGCCTTTCGGTGGGCTTACCGGTTAGCAGTTCGACCGGTCCGACCCGCTTTTTATAACACAGGTTTTAATTTTAAGTACTCCCTCTGTTGTTTTTTGGTTTTTACGAGAATTAAGAAAGTCTTAAAATTATTATTTATATAAAATGGTTTATATTTTCACGTACGGGTTATTAATTAATTATTTATGTCAATATATCTATATCTGTACTATATATAATAGTGGTTTGGGGTTGGAAATTATTTTTTGGACTCTTTTGCCCCTGTCATCTTTTATTTAGTACATTTTCATCCTTTTTTTAATCATACTCTTTAACCCAAGTGACTTGGGATTGAGATATCATTTGTGAACCCTTTTGCCCCACCCATCTTTTATTTAATACTTTTTTTTATCATATTCTTTCATTTTACTTATTTTATTGTAATTATTAATATAACTGATAAATCATGTTTGTTAATAAATTTTTCATAGCATTTACTTAATTAATTTAAACGTCTTATACACATTTCCAGACTGACAAAGTATAAGGTGAAAAAGTTTCACACAAGAATTTATGAAACTGGTGAAAGGTGTGACTTTTTACTATAAAGGGTATTATTCATAATATTAAAAGGTGTGACTTATATTACATGGGGTATTACTATTAGTAGTGATATGAAGGGTGTGACTTATATTATAAAAGAATTATTCATAATAACGAAGAATTAAATGCGCCTAAAAAAAAAATTAATTTCACGGTGAACATGTTCCACACAATAGACAAACTCTTCCAGACTTAAATTAAATATAATATAATATTATGTTTAAAAATTAATATATGATAAAATATTAGATGTGAGATAAAGATTAATACAAATAAGTGTTCAGTAAAACATGTATTCAAAATATTCGAAAAGTTAGAGATTAGCTTAGTTGGTGCCTATCATAAATACTCCTTCCGTACATTAAAATTGTGTTCAATTTTCTTATTTATCCATCCATCAAAAGTGTGATCATTCTTTTTATTGATATACTCATTTTATCTCCACTTTTCAATCATCATTTAATTACATATTGTCGTTATCAGATTTTTTTACCATAAAATTCACTTTTATCTATAAATGGATTCACAATACCCTATAATATTTTTTTTACTTTATCTACATTTTATTAAAACATGTGCCCAAAAAATTGAGCACAGATAGAGGGAGTATTAGAAAAGGGGTGGCGAAAAAAAAAATGGGCCCTTCCGAAAAAGAAAAAAAAACGTTTTACACAATGTACACAAAAACGAATTTAAGTATAAAAAAAATATTTTAAAATTAGTTCTTCTAAAATCATGTGAAGGAAATTCGTCAATATTATTTGACTAAAATTTGTATGATACATTCTTATACATGATCACAAGAATCCTATTTACTCATATTATATGATATGCAAATTTTTAAGGCTCCAACCCAATAATCTTTTAAAAGAAAATGTGATTCAAATACGTAGATAGAATATTGTGTTTCATGTATGATACCTTCTTACACAGGCAGGGACGGATCTACTAGGAGGCTGCACCGGGCTCCTCCCCGGTGCAAGCTCCCACTAATTTATTATGTATCTGTATATAATATGTGAATAAAATTCAATACACAAATTTAAGCTCAGTTCAAAATTATTTTGTATTTTATATTTAATTTGCAAACCCCGATTTAAAATTATGACAAAAACTCTTATGAGACAGTCTCATGCATGAGATGGGGTACAATTTAGCACAAATCACACTCACCCCTCCCAAAGTGTTAAAGCGTCAATGCCCCAAAATTATACTTCGTCTCACCATGAGACAGTCTCAAGCAAGTGCGCCTCACTATAGTTCATTTTCACACTCTCTATTCAGTTATTAAATTAAAATAGAACTTGATATAAATTTATTTTCCTATTCTATCGTGTCTCTCCTTCTTCTTTCTTATTAAAATTTAATTAAAATATTGAAATTCAAGAATTTCATCCACAACAAAGATTTTATTTTATTATAATTTTGAATGTGCGTTCTTGAAGCTCTCACACCCAAACATTTAGAGTATAATCATCTGAATATGATTCTATTTTTTTTCATTTAGTATTTTTATTTATTTAACTTGTTCAATATTAAATATCTACATTGTTCTCTCAATTTTTGTCTTTTTCTTTTGAAGAATATGTATGAGTAATTTATTTTTTATTTATCATATATTGTGATAATGATAAATTTTTGGCCATAAATATTAGAAAAACTTAAATTATATATGTAATAATGTACTGACATGAGTTAAATGAGATATTTTTTAAAATTGATAAACGTTTCTTGAAATATTTAAAAAATATTGAACATAAGTTGTATGATATTGTTTTAACTAAATATTATTTATTAATAAAAAACAACGTATTTTATAAATAGACACCAATCTTTTGGAATATATTTTGTTAAAAAATATAAATAAATTCTAAATTAATTACTGATGAACTTAATTACTGATGAATTTTATGTTTTGAAATGTCATATGACACCACATAAAATAATATATTAAAAAAAATACTATTTATAAATATAAAATTTTAATGTGATAAAACTTCAAAAAAATTCAGCTCACTCCACCATTAAATTTTAAATTCGTCCCTGCACACAAGAGTGCCTCATAATATTGTTATAGGTTTTTTGTTTACATATATTTTTCAACACACATTGCTAATCAATTTAACTTTTTTCATACGACATAGTAAATAATATTTTTTTCAAAAAAAAAAAATTAGATATACTTCTTTTTTGTAGATTAACAGTCACAAGAACAATCAAAAATAAGATATACAATCAATAAATTGGGATAACAACCCAAAGCATTTACAAAATTTAAAATTTTGAATGCCATTTTTTTATGTAACATCACTTGTAATATTTTTAGTTCAAAAATAAATTTTTTGAATCAATATCTAAATATGTGTCATGCATTATTTCGTACCCAAATTGACAACATTATTTGAAATTATCATCATCAAAATAAATTGTTTGAATTCATGACTTTTAAAATGTTGTGAAGAATTATAAATTAAGATGAAAATATGAAATTTTTTTACAGTTATTACTTAGTTGAGTTTAAAAGAATATTTTTTTACATTTGATTTGTTATGTAGTTTCAATTTATTAATAGAATTGTGTACGATAAAAATAAAAATAAAATTTAATAGAGAATGAATCTCTATTTTGAGAATATATATATATATAGAGAGAGCGTAGAACCCACTATCTGATTTTTTATGGAACCATATTAATGAGTTGTCATGTCAACTTATCATCCACATAATTAATTATACTTAAATAAATTATAAAATATTTTATAATATATTATACCCTAAATCATGAACCATACGGGTTGGGTGAACCATGAACCACTCGGTTGGGTTCGGGTCTGACCGGGTTGGGTACGAGCCGGGTAAAAAAATAAAAATTGAACTGAACTGAACTGAACTAAAAAATAAAAAACTAATTTTTTATTTTTACTCGGCCCGGACCTAACCCGGCCAGACCCGAACTCGGCCCGAGTGGTTCATGGTTCACCCGACCCATATGGTTCATGATTTAGGGTTCATGGTTTAGGGTATAGTATATTATAAAGTATTCTATAATTTATTTAATTAGAATTAATTATGTGGAAGATAAGTTGACATGACACCTCATTAATCTGGTTCCATAAAAAATCAGATAGTGGGTTCTATACCAGGGAGCGAGGTCCAGGGCGGTTGGCCTTCCCCTTCCACCTCAGGGCTACCCTTTATCTGAATGAGGCTAATTTCATAAAAATAAAACAAATTAGAGGAACTTTTCAATAAAATATTTAACATACATTATTAGTTCAGTTCAAATGAAAATGAGCTGAAAATTCGCGGATCATGTGCGAGTCGAATCGGATCAAGCGGGGTTTTTCTAAGAAATTGCGCAAAGGCAAAATATGAAAACTCGCTCCCTGTCTGTGCTAGTATAAAAACAAGTATATGTTACTATGTCGATAATTATATGTAAGTGATGATGGAAAAAAAAAAGATATTTTTACTAATTCAATGGTCTAATCTGGTGGTTTATGTCTTACTTAAGGCAGTTGGTCACAATGTCAGAAGGATAAATAGATAAAAAAAAATAGAGGGGGAAGCAGATGAAATAGAGGGAGTGTCATTTTATTCATACAATAACACATCTTTCTCTACACAGTAATACATTTGTATATATATATGTTGGGAGATGAATTTAATAAAGATATATGATTTTGATTAAGATCCCAAAACCCCTAAGTATGACATGTTCAGAATGATCTTGATAGTTGAGTCAGGATTCAGTTTTAGAGTACTCAGGATGCTATCTGCAAAATGTATAGTCAGCAGATATAGTTCAGGATAGGTTAAAGACTCAAGAACTCAAGATGTTTACAAGTATCCGGTTTCGGGATGAAACGAGATATCAAGACTTCGATGTGATCTTGAAATCAAGACTCAAAGACGAAGACTCAAGACATCACCAATATAAACTACAAAGATTCAGAAGACCCTGAAGACTCAGAAGACTCTGAAGACGCAAGACCGAGATCGAGAATCAAGATCAAGAATATCAAGGCACAAGAATTAATCAAGACTCAAGAAAGTATCAATGCTCAAGATGAACTCAATGTTCCGAGGCAATCAAAAAATCTATCCGAAGGATGCAATATCGGAAAGATCGCGATTCCTTAGAAAGTTAGATATTGCCAAGACATTCAAATGCGCATAAAAGGAACTAAGTCAGAAGTGTTGTTAAGGTTATATCAAACTCAGAGTTTGTAACCAAAAAGAGCCGTTGAAGGTGTCTACCTTTAACTGGAGACAAAAGTCAAAAAGAGGAAGACGACATCATCTCATACCGACAATCGACAAAGGATGTGTCAGTCAAAAAAAGATGTCGATGTACAAAAGTTTCAGATCGCAAAAAGTGAAGACCGCCACATGAAACGTTATTGCCTAAAACGTGTTAGGGAGTTTCAAACCCTAAATATAGCCGTTTCACACACCACAAGAGGGAACTCACGAAGCTATCTCTCCAATGGATAGTTTTCAAAAGTGACCTTGGTGTATGCCTATAAATACTGGTGACCCTCTACATTGTAAGGTTACGGGAAATTTATACGCAACTCAAGAGCTCAAGCTTATTCTTGCAAAAGTTAAAGCACTCGAAAAACTTAGAATTTCCCAAGTGCTTCTATATTGAAGAGAGCTCACTATACTAAGCCTAGCTTGATAAGAAATATCCAAAGCTTAGTCGAGATATCCTAACCCTTTGTATTGTGCTTCATTGTAAAGGATATCTCATCCTAGTTGGAAACCAACCAAGAAACCCCAAAACCCTTGAGAAGGTAGTTGGAGTGTGTTTGTTGGTGAGAAGAGTTGTAAAGAGTTAGTAAACTACGTGGAGTAGTCAGAAAACTCTAGAGGAGAAGTTAGTAAGCTACAGGGGTAGTCTGAAAGCTTGTGTGTGTTTGAGTAAGTAAACTATGGAGGTAGTCAGAAAACTCAAGGTCGGGTTGAGTAAGTAAACTATGTGGAGTAGTCAGAAAACTCAGGTCCGAGTTGAGTAAGTAAACTACAAGGTAGTCAGAAAGCTCAGAAGTTGATAGTGAATTTTTCTGAAGAGTCAGGGAGAGTGGACGTAGGAGCTTGAGTCTCTGAACCACTATAATTGTTGTGTTCTTTATTGCTTTCCTTATCTCGTATAATCAAGGCATTGACTTGATTTTGAAAGCATACTTTTCACTCGATATTCGGTTGGAATCAATCCAATCAAGTTGCATAAGTGAATCACAGCCTAATCACTATTTCATAAAGGGAAGGTCTTGAAAGAAAGCTTAAAACGCAGTATAAACTAAAGGGTCAACCATTCCGCAGACTCTTGAGTAGCTAGAAACAGATGATAGTTCTGCGAATCGAACTCTCTTCCGAGGATTGATAAGTTAGTTATCCGATCCAAGCAACTCAGGATCTCTGACACACTCGGGACTCGATTGGGATTATCGAGGTATCTGAAAGCGACTTCGGGATCACCGTCTCGATGAACTTTGACTCGAGAGCGATCTGTGGCTTCTCGAACCCAATCTTGAGGATTATCGACCCAAAGTGACCTCGATGAAAAAAAGTTTAAAATCAATTGAACACGTGTATTCCCCCCCCCACACGTGTCAAACTCGTTTGCACCGGACCAACAAGTGGTATCGGAAGCGGTGGTTCAACTTGACCACTCTTTGTGTTGACCAAAGTTTTATTTTCAAAAATACTTGTTGTGGTCTATCCTCGAACTAATCTTATTTGTTTGAAATTTTTTTTTCTTTTCAAAAGATCGGAAAAATGTCTTCTAAAAACTTCCCATGTTCTCGGTGGAGAACTATGATCTATGGAGACCGAGAATGCAGGGCTCATCTCGTATTCCAAACATGAGTGTATGTGGAGAGTGGTCTCTCAGGACCATTCCAATTCTTCGTGGTGAATCCAGGAGGAAAGAAGATGAGAGAATTGATCCTAGAGCAGAATTTCCTAAGTCCGATGATCAACCTGACTCTGAGGAGAGAAAAGTTAGTCAATCTAGACTACATTGCAAAAAGACACACTATTATCTGAGATGTTTGATTGATGATGGTGTGATGAGAATGATCTCTCACCGTAATATCTTAAAAGAGATTTGGGATACACTAGCTGTTATGTGCCAAGGCACAAATCATATAAAAGAAAACAAACTTTCAGTGGCAATTGGAAAGTTTGATAGTTTTGAAATGGATGATGGTGAATCAATAGACAAACTGGAAGTCAGATTCACTAGCATCATGAATGATCTAAATGCACTTGGAAAGAAATATCTACAAAGAGAAGTGGCATTGAAAATTCTTAGAGGTCTTTCTAAGAAATGGGATATTCATGCAGTGGTGATTGAAAACACCAAGAACATTAATTCAATGCCTTACCAACAAGTCTTCTCTGAGCTGAAAGCCTATGAATTTGTAATTGATAAGAAATCCAAAAAGACTGACAGCAAAGATGATTCTTCATCGAGTAAGAATGTGGCTTTAAAAGCCAAAGATAAAACACAGAAAACTAGAGAGTTAAAGAACCCCCATGCCAAAAATCGGGATGAGCTTGAGGAAAAGCTAAAGACTGATGGCAAGAAGGTTTGATAGACTTAATAATAGATTTGGAAAATACAAAAGCTATTACAGAACAACAGTACCGAAGAAACCCGAGGACGATCAACCGAGAAGAAAGAAAAGACACGAAAGTCAAGGATCTTCATCCAAGAGAAAGGACTCCAAGTCCAAAGAAGAAAATGATCGGGATGATGATGCCAACAGATCTTTATAATTGCGGAAGAAATGTCACTTCCAAAGATGATTGTCCGATTTGAGTGCTAAGGAGAGAAGAGAAAGGCAAGCTAAAAAGAGACCGAAGTTCTCAAGCAAAAAGGCCATGGTAGCGAAGAAGAAAACTCGAGGAGGATCGAGCTCTTCAGATGAGATATTCTCGGGACAAATGATAGTGATGACATCCGTCGATGGCCATTGAGGAGGTAAACTCTTCTTTCTCTGTTGTTGCTCCTACACTAGCACAAGAGTTTTCAAGTTCCACCGAAAATAGTCATTTTAACCTAATGGATTCTTTTGAGAATCGATGAAGGACTATCTTTGTTTTGCAAGGATCGCTAAATCGAACTCAAGAAGCGAATAAAAGAATCGAAAAAAGAAAATCTAAAATGGAAAGACTCTAGCAATATTGAAATCACTTCTCAATTAATGGGAGCTCTTGATGAATGGATGTTACGAAAAGTACAACTCTCGAGAGAAAGAGAAGTTGATAATGTCCTAATCGAAAAGCTAGAGAAATCCAATCAAGAGATTCAAATAATCGAATCGAGTTCAATGACCTCTCTCGAGAAGCATAAAACTCTCTCAGAATCGTGAGGATAGTGCACGTAAGAAGTTAACTCTATTGAATAATGCATCTAATGTAATAGATGAAATTGAGTTACCAGAGATCTGTGACTATAAAATCTGGATTGGATACACTCCGGGGAACCTCACAAGGTCATCTAAATGTTTGCGTCAAGTAGCAAAGAAGACTATCTTTGTAAAACCGGTGGCACCTACACTTCAAACTCAAGTAATGCCCAAGGTTGTAGACAAGGGAAAATGACCTATGGTCTCGAAAAAAGCTCAATGATCGGGTTAGAAAGCCCAAACCTCGGTAAAGGCTAGAAAACCCGAAAGCGACCATTGAAAGTTTCGAGCAAGTACTTCAAAGCCTCGGGGCTAAGAATGCAAACACGAAAGGCTCCACATCAACCATCGGAGGAATCCTCGGATGAAAACACTCAAAGCAGAGACATTCTCAATCAAGAGACCAAGTCCTCAAGATATCTTTGAAAGACCCAGATTTCAAGATGAACAACCCGAACCTCACTTGCCTAAGGGTAAAGGTTATCTCAAACCGAGTCATCAAAGATTTTAGACCGTCCGCACAAAAGCCTAAGCATCCGAATGTAAGGCCCGAACCAAAGAAGAATTCAAAAGCCCATGTTCATGCTAAAGCTAGGACACATATACGTAAAACTCGCTAAGGCACCCGGAGAGTAGTGGATGTATATGTTGATGTTTATGGAAGACAAATTAGCCACTCTAAAGTGATTAGAGTTGTCGGTGATTTGGATTCCGAAAGGTACAACTAACCTCGTAGGACCCTACACAAATTGGGTACCTAAGAATTGATCTGTTTTTTCGGAGGAAAACAAGGGCAATTGGATCGACTAAAGATCACATGGCACCGATGAGCAGAGATGAAAAAGGCTCTCGATATATGGTATCTTGACAAAGATGTTCAAGACATATGACGAGATACAAGAAGATACTCAAGGACTATGTTGAACAAAGAGGCCCACAAATCACTTTTGGAGATAACTCGAGGGGGGATGAAGGATATGGAACTTTGGAAATCGACTCGATTCATATCCATGGTGTTTCATATGTATCGGATTGAAGCATAACTTGCTTTCAATTAGCCAATTCGTGATAAGGGTTTTAATGTTGAGTTCTCTAAGAACTTATGTTTTGTGAAAGTTGATACATCACGAAAAATATTCTTGGGTACAAGAAAAGGGAATGTGTATCTTGGCGATTGGAGTTCAACTCCTAAGATACATGTTTAGTTCTTAAAAGTTCCACCGATACCCGTTGGTTATGGCATAAAAGAATGAATCACCTAAATTTCAAAACCCCGAACAAACTTGCAAGATTAGCTCTTGTGAGAGGGTTACCTAATGAAGTGTTCAATGAAGGAACATATTTGTGATGCGTGCGAAAAGGAAAACAAGTAAAAGCATCATTTAAAAAGCAAAGTAGAGGTTTCTCTTGACAGGACACTTCGATTCTTTTGATATGGATCTTTTTGGTCCTATAACACCATGGCACTAATGATGAAAAATACACATTGGTAGTAGTTGATGACTACTCCTCAAGATATACTTGGGTCATATTCTTACTCAAGAAGAAAGAGACTCGAGATAAAAAGCCGCCGAGTTAATGAAAAGGCTCAAGATTGAGAAAAATCCGAAGTGTGGTCAAAATCGATCCGACAAAAGGAACCGAAGTTTATCAATCATATCATATCCGATTATTGTGCGCAGAGAATGGAATTTTACATGAAACATCACCGCAAGGACCCCTCAACAAAACGGGTGTTCTTTGAAGAAGGAACAGAACTACGAAAGAAGGCTGAAGGACAATGATAAATGGTTTATATTCCTAAAAGATTTTTGGGCTGAAGTTCCAACACCGCATGCTACTCTCGAATAGATCCATGTTGACCAAGAGTCAAGGCAAAACACACCCTATGAGCTTTGGAATGAAAGGAAGCCTCTTGTTTCTTTCTTTTCGTGTGTTTTGGTTGCAAGTGTTTCATACACAATAATGGTAAAGATCAGTTGAAAACATTTGATAGTAAAGGTGATGAAGGAATATTCTTAGGATATTACGAAAGTCAAGAAAGCTTTCGAGTTTACAAATCTGTAGGACTCTTATTGTGGAGGAAACACCTCATGTTGTTTTTAATGAATCTACTTGTGTTCGGAAGAAACAGAACATGATCTTGAGATATGAACCGACTAAGAGGATCACCAGATTAAGCTGAAAATGAAAGATAAGTCATCCATTTGAACACGAAAAAAGAATAAGTCACCACTATCTATGATTGGAATGACTCAGATAAAGAAGTTCAGGATGGTGAGACTCGGGAAAACCAACACTCCAAAGGTGACCAATCTGAACAGACACCAGTTCAGACTCAGGTATGTGATGCCAATGAAGATGTGGTCACAGCTGAGGCAAATTCTGAATCTATCAACCAAAGGGGAACAAATGTCTCTGACAATGTTCAATAGAATTTCCACGAGGAAGATGATTCTCTTTCTCTGCTACATTGTTCCCCGAGTTCTTGATTTAATCGAACCTAACATTTCAAATGTTGAGGACACTATTGAAGGGGGAACATCAAGAAGGAAATGGTTAGATAGTCATCCTACAAGTCAGATTGTGGGTGATCTAATTGAAGGTGTTAAGACAAGAAGGTTCCATGGTGAGAGTGCACTATTCTGCTGCTTCCTATCAGAGAAAGAACCTACTGAGATTGGTGAAGCTCTACAAGATTCTCATTGGATTACTGCTATGCAAGAAGAGCTGAATCAATTCTCAAGAAATGAAGTATGGGAGCTAGTAGATAGACCAGAAAGGCACAATGTCATTGGAACCAAGTGGGTTTTCAAGAATAAAATAGATGAAAACAACAACATTGTAAGAAACAAGGCAAGGCTAGTTGCACAAGGTTATTCCCAAGAAAAAGGCTTGGATTATGATGAAACCTTTGCACCTGTTGCAAGACTAGAAGCCATCGATTGTTTCTTGCATATCTTTTTTGCCCACATGAAGTTCACACATCTATCAAATGGATGTGAAAAGTGCATTTCGAATTGGTGTGCTTAAAGAAGAGGTTTATGTGGAACAACCTCCTGGTTTCAAAATGAATCGACCAAGTTCTACGTGCTCGTAAAAAAGCCTTGTATGGTCTTAAGCAAGCACCCAGAGCATGGTATGATACTCTTTCTCAGTTTCTTACTGACCATGGTTTTGTCAAAGGAACTGTTGATAAAACTCTGTTCAGGATAGAGGATGGGGAAGATATCTTACTAGTTCAGATATATGTTGATGACATCATTTTTGGATCTCCAAACCATCACCTGTGTGAGAAGTTTTCAACACCGATGAAAGGCAAGTTTGAGATGTCAATGATAGGAGAGATGAATTTATTTCTAGGTCTTCAAGTGAAACAATCAAAGGAAGGAATATTCATCAACCGTGCAAAAAGTACACGTAGATCCGATTGCAAAGTATGGTGTACATAATTGCAATCTGATTAGGATTCCCATGAATACTAACTACAAGATGGATCCTGATTCTGAAGGCAAATTAGTAAGCCATACTGATTATAGAGGAATCATTGGATCATTGCTCTATCTCACAGCAAGTAGGCGGATATAACATTTCTTTGTTGGGATATGTGCAAGATACCAAGCTAATCCTAAGGCTAGTCACATGGAAGTCGCCAAAAAGATCTTTGAAGTATCTTAAAGGCACAAAGGAATAGAGGATTGTGGTATCCAAATGATAATAACCTTGAATTAATTGGTTACTCAAATGCCGATTATGGAGGTTGCGAAATTGATGAAGTCCACTTCGTGAACTTGTCAATTTCTAGGAAGTGGTGATATCTTGGTTTTCGAAAAAGCAGGACCTCGATTCTTGACCCGATCTTCTTTGAATTTGAATACATGGTCTGCGAGAAGCTATTGTGCTTTCGATTCTTTGGCTCGAGACAACAATTAAGGGATTATAAAGTTGAAGCTAATGAAGTACCAATATTTTGTGACAATAATAGTGTCATTGCTATTTCACAAAATCCCAGATTATTGCACACAAGATGCAAGCATGTGGATATCGACATCACTTCATCGTAGATCATGTCGAGAAGAAGGACATAAGGATGGAGAAAATTCATAATCGATAAGCGGAGAGTCGATATCTTGACTAAACCTTTGGCGGAATCAAGATTTCGTGAACTTTCGGTTGAATTAGGGATGTTAGAACCGGTGTATAAAGTAAAATCAAAAATTGAAGGTTTTCGAAGCATGAAGTTTTCTCGAATTCTCTTGAGAAGCTTAGGATAAAATGGAAATACCGAATCGAGTCTCGAAAACTCAGAGTTCTTGAAGGTCAAGATTTCGAGAAAGATATTGAACCATTTCAAGATTTTCGATTATTATCGACATTTTATCAAGGTCGATTTTCGAAAAGACTGATAGAGGGAAATTGGTCTGAAGAAGTAATGACTCATGCAACTCATTTATTGCTTAAGTAAAGTTCAGTAATCATTCGCAATAAATACAAAACACCTGAGGAATGTTTTTTTGGCGGATCGTTTTAAATTCAAAGAAAGTCAACGATCATTTAATGCTTTGCTACATTAATGACCAATGAGGATGTTTTAGGCGGCTTACTTTTTCGGAGATCGTTTGTTCAGATACCCGATTAATCGAGATTAATCTCAACCGTTGTTTTTCACCTAACCAACGCGATTCCCCACGATCTCGAAGCTATATATACCCTAAGAAGCCTTTCAAGCCAAAATTTTATCAAACCCTTCGTTCCCAAATCCTTTGCAAATAAAAATCCCTTTTGCCCAGAAATTTCCAAAACCCTAAAGCTTCATTTCTTCAATCAATCTCTAAAATGGCTCCAACCCTGTTCGAGAGATTAGCCAAAACCAACAAGCCGTGGTACGAGTTCGTTGTTTCACTTGAAAGCACAACCAACTCAAAGCCAGAAGAGGAGGCTCTGCATATGATTTGACTGGCTAAACTCACCCAACTAGTCGCAAGTTTACACGCCGAGTTTGGCGAAAAGGTAATCGAATTCATCTATAACTTGAAGATAGATGAAGAGGGCTGTATGCATTCTAAGTTAACTGTATCACACTTAGAGCATTCGTCCAAATACGTCGATTTTGAGAGAGATTTGTATATAGTTCCAAAAAATTTGAATGATGTTTTTGAGCTCTGTGATAGAGGAGAGGATCCTACGATGTATATGTCGGGTAGAGAGCAGGAATACTTAGATAGGATTGCTGAGAATCCTGTTAAGTTTGGGGCGACATTACATAAGAGGCACTTAAAGCCACAATAACGTGTGTTGATGGATATTGTGAGCAAGTGCATCATGAGTCTTGCGGGGAGTTTTGAGCAGATCAGTACCCCGAAGCTCAGATTGATGGCGGCAATAGAGGCCTCACCCACCACCGACTTCAACTAACTGAAATTCCTGATTCAGACGGTGAGTGAGCAGACCAAAGTTTTGAAGAAGGTTGACGGGGCGATCTCAATCAAAGGCAAGATCCACCATGCCACCAAAATTGCTTATATTTTGGAGATGTGCAGAGAGGAGGAGGATATCATCGCCAATTCGACCCCATTCCCTAAGTCCAAAATTCTCTTTAAGCCCTTTGCTGTAAAGAAGCAGGCCATCAAGGGGAAGAGAGAAAAGAAGGTAGAATCACCAAATCTTGGTGATAAAGAGACTCAACAAACCCGGGGAAGGTTACATTGGAGGCAAAGATGGAGCAAGGTGCAAAAATGATGAAGCGAGGTAAGAATCTTGCCCCAAAGCGCAAAAAAGATTGGTGGTTCTCACCGATGAAGATGGAAGTGATTCAAGAGATTCAACCGGGGGCCAAACCGCCGAGTTCACCATTGCAAGTGTTGGCTCGGGTTATCTCTAGGACACGAGGATCGGGACCGAGGAGCGGTCTTCTCCGAGGTGCTCGAGACATCGTTCGATTCGATAAAATTTCTCAAAAATTTTTAAAAGGAGCTCGAGACCTCGAGAGATACCTACCTCGGATGTGCGTGCTCGATGGAAGAGCCACCTCGAGTCGATCCAAGATGTGCGTGCTCGACATACAGAAGAGCCAACTCAGATTCAAACCGAGGATATACCAACTCGAGCCTCGTAACCCACTCGATGCAAACCGAGGACTGATTGCACAAACTTCGAGATCTTTGCCGCAGAGGCTTAGGAGCGTAATATTCTTGATGAGCTTCGAGTGATCTATCGCTTGATCCCTCACCGATGCTTCAACCGAACCAGAGAGCCCGAGATGGAAGAAGGGCGGTCAAGAAGGCGAGTGGAGGAGCAAGGGGGGAACGGTTCATTCTAGACCGCTACCACGAGCTCAAATTTCATACCCCTCGATCCGCAAGATGTTTTCTTGATTAAGGACAATTGTGTTCATCCTCAATCGGACTCTTCCCGAGATGCTTGACATTGCTGCTTTCAGAGGGGAAGACTGGTGGAATGAGGAGACAACCTTTCTGACCGACTTCTCAGGTTTCAGTATGACAAAGCTCAGGATGAAAAATTCCGATTTTGATGAGTCGTTCGTAGGAAGAGTTGGTCACGAGAGGAGAGCGATCGAAGTTGGTGCCCCGAGCAAATGAGACAAATCTAAAGATGGAGATGGGGACCAACGAGGGAGGTGCCGAGGATCGATCTCGATGGAAAAGAGACTTCGTTGGCGATCAACCCGAAATTGGTCAACCTCGATCGGTTAGCACTCTTCAGGTACCTTTTGGCACTATTAACAATTATTCCAAAGATACTGAAAGTTCTATCTTTAATTCTAAATTGTCGATAAATGATCGAGGCTCGATTAGAGACTGGAGCTCGGGACGGTCAAGCATTGATGATCGACAAAGACAGATAGGTGCGAGAAGGTTCCCGAGATTGATCTCACCCCTTGATGGAGAAACTTGAGAAGGTTGAGCCAATGATGATCAAAATTGCTCGATGGAAGAGACGTTGGCCAATCAAGCTCAAAAGATGGAAAGTCTTAGTCACTCTTCAGAGCTGGTGCAAATTCAAAACACTCTGACCACCCAGATGACCTCCATGGAAGAAAAGCTGAATGAGAAGCTAGAGGGGGTCAAGGCTGAGTTAAGTGATGAACTGAAGCAGAAACACCAGGAGAGTTCTGATTTCCTAGATGTGAAACTGGCAGAGAAGAATGAGGTGCTAATCAAGTCTGTTGTTGAGGAAATGAGCTCATTACTCATGACCAAGATGACAGAGATGTTCAAGGAAGCACTCTCTAGCCAGTTGCCCACTTATCTGAAGAATTTTCTTCGGGCCAAGAACCATCTAAGAGGGCCGGAAGACGAAACAAGATCGATAGCGGGAGAGATTCGGCCAGTGTGAGCAAAGAGCAATATCACATGGACCAAAGATTCTCCGGACTTCTTCCAAATTACGGTGCGAAGAAGGGGAAAAGGAAGGTGAAGACCTCGTAAAAGTTCATGGCACGTACTTTGGAGAAGAAGGCTCGAAAAGATCTTCAAATGTATAATCTAGCAAAAGCCTTAAAAAGAAGTCGGCTTCATCGAGAAATTGAAGTTCGCTCGGTAGAGAAGCCTATCTACACTCGAGTTTCTAAGCAAACCATGCTTGATGTTACAAAAGAAAAAAGCCGAAAAGCTTAGAGCAAAGGTTGGAACAAGCCAGTCGCAACGCCGAATTGCCTATGAAGAGGAAAGCCTTGGGCGGTGTTCAACCTGAAAGCAAGCGTGCGAAGGCTTCTAAACCAATCCAGAGGAAGCTGATTCTGGATGATGAAGAAACGGAACAACAAGAAGAATGTGAGTCTCAACCTCATAAGAAAGTCTTCAACACGAGAAATGCTCTGAAGACACTCCAAATGGAACAAGCTAAGAAAGTTCTTTGCCGGGGTCTCGTGGATCGCCTGCAGGATCGAAAAGAAGATAGACGAAGAGCAGAAGCGAATGAGTGAATTCAGGAAGTTTGCGAGCAAGAGGAAAGGAACATCAAAAGAACTAAAGTGGCCCCACGTTGATAAATGGATGCCTATCAAACTCAACGATATGTGGGAAGAAGTCAAGAGAACCTTTTGGTTCAATTATGATGTTCTCAGGGAATGGAGAGTGGAAAGCTCAAATTAGAATGAAGCATTCATTGTGTTGGTCCCGGTGCAAACGAGTCTTACACGTGTATGGGGGGGAATACATGTGTTCAGTGTTTTTAAAACTTTTTTCTTCTCGAGGTCACTTTGGGTCGATAATCCTCAAGATTAGGTTCGAGAAGCACGATCGCTTCTCGAGTCAAAGTCTCATCGAGACAAAGATCCCCGAAATGCTTTCGTAAAACCTCGATAATCCCAAACCGAGTCCCGAGTGTCGAGAGATCCCGAGTTGCTTGGATCGAGATAACTAACTTATCAACCCTCGAAGAGTACGCTCGCTTTGGTAACTATCTGCTCTAGCTACTCGGTTGTCGGAATGGTTTGGCCCTTAGTTTATACTGCTTAAGATTTGCGTAAAACCTTCCCTTTATGAAATAGTGATTAGGCCGTGATTCACTTATGCAACTTCAAATGATTGATTCCAACCGAATATCGATGAAAAAAGTATGCTTTCAAAATCAAGTCAATGCAGCGAGATAAGCACAGATAAGGAAAGCAATAAAGAACACAAAGAATTATAGTGGTTCGGAGACTCAAGCTCCTACGCCCACTCTCTCCGGCTAACTTCGTAGAAATTCACTATCAACAATGAGCTTTTCGACTACCTCGTAGTTTACTTACTCAACTCGCCCTCGAGTTTTCTCGACTACTCCACGTAGTTTACTTACTCAACCCGACCTTGAGCTTTCGACTACCTCCGTAGTTTACTTAATCACACACAAGCTTTCGGACTACCCTCAGTAGCTTACTAACTTCTCCTCTAGAGTTTTCGACTACTCCGCCGTAGTTTACTAACTCTTTACAACACTTCTCACCAACAAACACACTCCAACTACCTTCACAAGGGTTTGGGGTTTCTTGGTTGGTTTCAACTAGGATGAAATATCCTTTACAATGAAGCACAATGCAAAGGGTTAGGATATCTCTCTAAAGCTTTGATAATTCTTATCAAGCTAGGCTTAGTATAGTGAGCTCTCTTCAATATTGAAGCACTTGGGAAATTCTAAGTTTTTCGAGTGCTTTTTAACTTTTACAAGAATAGGCTTGAGCTCTTAAGTTATGATAAATTTCCCCGTAACCTTACAATGTAGAGGGTCACCAAGATTTATAGGCATACACCAAGGTCACTCTTAAAAACTATCCGTTGGAGAGAGCAACCCGTGAGTTTCCTCTTGTGGTGTGTGAAACGGCTATATTCGTGGTTTGAAACTCCCTAACACTTTCTAGGCAATAGCCTTCCATGTAGCCGGTCTTCACTTTTTGCGATCCGAACTCTTGTACATCCGACATCCTTTTTCGAGACACACATCCTTTGTCGATTATCGGTATGGTGCGATGTTGTCTTTCTCTTTTTGACTTTAGTCTCCGATTAAAGGTAGACACCTTCAACGGCTCTTTTTGGTTACAAACTCGAGTTTGATATAACCTTAACAACACTTCGACTTAGTTCCTTTTATGCGCATTTGAATGTCTTGGCGAGATATCTATCTTTCTAAGGAATCGCGATCTTCTCAAGATTGCATCCTTCGATAGATATATTCAATGCCCTCGGAACATTGAGTTCATCTTGAGCATTCAAGACATTCTTGATTCTTGATGAATTATTGTGCCTTCAAGATTCTTGATCTTGATTTCTCGATCTTGATCTTTTTGTCTTGAGTCTTAGAGTCTTGAGGTCTTCTTGAGTCTTGAGGTCTTCCGAATCTTTGTAGTTTATCTTGGACCGATGTCTTTTGAGTCTTCTCATTGAGTCTTGATTTACTCAAGATCCTCATGAAGTTTTTGAGAACTATCTGAACTATATCTGGCGACTATACATTCTCGCAGATAACATCCCTAATATTAAAAACCGAATCCTCGACTCAACTTTATCAAGATCATTACGAACATGTCATACTCGGGGGGTTTTGGGATCTATTCAAAATCATAAATCTTTATTAAAATTCATCTCCCAACAATTTCCCCTTTTTGATGATGCCAAAACCTATCTTGTTACAAACAAATAACCTATACTCGTGTTTTGGTTTATCCTATTTCAAGATTGGTTGTCTCCTAACAATTTCTTAAAACAGAGAATCTCTCAACAATTTCGGTTTTTCAATAGTTTAATCATTCAAAGAATTTCTTCAAGAATGAATCTCTTTAACTAGTTCATTACCAAATACTTAAACAATTTATCCCTTATCAATCATACAATCAGTTCAGAGACATTCATTCAGGCATATCAAAATAAAATACATGTAAATAAGATAATGAGATATTATCTTTTGAGCATAATGATAAATCTCCATTGATGATTGGTATCCCGTTACATATTACAATGAGTTTATCAACAAAATCAAAAAGAAAAAATATAAAGATTACAAAATCTTCTGAGTCTTCAATCTTCAGTCTTCCGATTTTGGCTCTTGATCTTTCTCTTGATTTTTCATTCTCAACTTCATCACGGGCACCTCCAGTGTCAAACATTTCAAAAAATCTCTTCTTGACTCATTTCTTTCCTTGATGATGTCCGGACTGTTTCCTGTTAAACCCAACTGACCAGCATACTGAGCAATCTCTTGAGTAATGGCCTTCTCATTCACCAAGCCATTATCAAGTTTTGGAGGTGGATAGGAATATGGACCAGGGGCTACTATCTGTACCTCTCCTTCATCCGCAAAGTTAATCCAGCTCTGTAGATACTTTGGATAGAAGATAAGAAGGTATTCAATGAAAGCTTCATTCTGATCTGAGCTTTCCCCTCTCCATTCCCTGAGAACATCATAATTGAACCAGAAGGTCCTCTTGACTTCTTCCCACATATCGTTGAGTTTGATAGGCATCCATTTATCAACGTGGGGCCACTTTAGTGCTTTTGATGTTCCTTTCCTCTTGCTCGCAAACTTCCTGAAATCAATCCTTCGCTTCTGCTCTTCGTCTATCTTCTTTCTGATCACAGACGTTCCTGAGACCGAAGCAGACTTTCTTAGCTTGTTCTTCTTGGAGTGTCTTCAGAGCATTTCTCGTGTTGAAGACTTTCTTCTGAGGTTGAGACTCAGATTCCACTGGTTGTTCTGTTTCTTCATCATCCGTAATCGGTTTTCTCTGGATTGGCTTAGAAGCCTTTCTTGGCGTTTGCTTTTCGGGTTGAACAACGCCCAAGGCTTTCCTCTTCATAAAGCGATTCAAAGGCGGCAGCTTGTTCCAACCTTTGCTCTAGCACTTTCGGTTTCTCTCTTGCAACATCAAGCATAGCTTGCTCAGAAACTCGAGTGTAGATAGGCTTTTCTACCTGAGTGAACTTCAACTTCTCAGTCGCTCCGACTTCTTTAAAGGCTTTTGCTAGATTATACATTTCAAAGATCTTTCTAAGCCTTCTTCTCCAAAGTACGTGCCATGAACTTTAAAGATCTTGACTTCCTTTTTTCCCCTTCTTGCACCGTAATTTGGAAGAAGCCCGAAAAGGCTTTGTGTCCATGTGATATTGCTCTTTGCTTACACAAATAACTTCTCCTGCTATCCGATCTTGTTAAGCCTTCCAAATTCCTTAGATGGTTCTTGGCCACGTAAAAATTCTTGAGATAAGTGGGCAAAACCGCCAGCGAGAGTGCTTCTTTGAACATCTCATCATCTTGGTCATGAGCATTGAGCTCATTTCCTCAACAAACAGACTTTATTAGCACCTCATTCTTTTACGCGGTTTCACCTCTAGGAAATCGAACTTTCCCGGTGTTTCGCTTTCGATTCATCACTTAACTTTCGATCTTGACTCCTCCAAATTTCTCATTTAGCTTTCCTTCCATGGAGGTCATCCGGGTGGTTAGAGTGTTTTGAATTTGCACCAGCTCAAGAGTGACTAAGACCGGCCCATCTTTTGAGCTTGATTGGCCAACATTTCTTCCATCCGAGCAATCTTGATCATCATTGGCTCAACCTTCTCAAGTTTCTCTATCGAGGAGGAGAGATCAATCTCGGGAATCTTCTGTACCCCGTTGTTTGTCCGATCATCTTGAGCTCCAAATTTCATTTCTCGAGCTCCGGTCTCCAAGGCCTCGGCCCCAAGAGTACTATAAACATTCGATGTTGACTAGATCCAAAGTTGATCGCCAATAGAAGTCTCCTTTTCAATCTGAGGCCGCTTCTCAACATCTCCCTCGCTGGTCCCCATCTCCATCTTGAGATTTGTCTCTCGCCGGGGGCACCAACCTCGCTTGCTCTCCTCTCGTAACTTCCTCTCGAACCACTCATCAAAATCGGAGTTTTTCATCCCGAAGCTTTGTCCTTCAACCCCGAGAAGTCGGTCGAAAAATTTGTCTCCTCATTCCACCGCTTCCCCTCTAAAAGCAAAGAATATCAAGCATCTCGGAAGAGTCGATTGAGGATAAATCTGATTGTCCTTAATCAAGAAAATATCTTGCAGATCGATATGAGCCGAGCTTCGAGTATCGGCCAAGTATGAACCGTTCCCCCTTGCTCCTCCACTAGCTTCTTGACCTCGCCCTTCTTCCATCTCGGGCTCTCTGGTTCATTTTGAAGTTTCTACTAAGGGATCAAGAAGTAGATCACTTTCAGAGCTCATCAAGACTATTATTCTCTCCCCGAGTCTCAAAGAAGATCTGAAGTTTGTCTTGATCGGGTTCTCGGTTTGTATCTGTGTGGGGTTACGGGGCTGTGAATCGGGTATATCCTCGGGCCAGTCCGAGTTGGCTCGTCGATCGAAGCTTGCACATCTTGGATCGACTCGAAGCTAGCTCTTTTGTCAAGAACTGCACACCTGAGGTAGGCATCTCCGAGGTCCGAAGCTCCTTTGAAAATTTCTGAGAAATTTTATACATCTTGGCGATGTCTCGAGCACCTCGAAAAAAGACCCGACTCCTCGATCGATCCTCGTGTCCGGAGATAACCCGAGCCAACACTTGTAATGGTGAACTCTGGCGGTTTGGCCCTCAAGTTGAATCTCTTGAGAATCACTTCCATCTTCATCCGGTGAGAACCACCAATCTTCTGCGTTTTGGAGCAAGATTTTTTTCTGTTTCATCATTTTTGCTCCTCGCTCCATCTTTGCCTCCAACAACATCTTCCCCCTAGTTTGTTGGGTCTCTTTTTCAAAGCCATTTGCGAAAGGTGATTCTACCTTCTTTTCTCTCTCTTCCCCCGATAACCTCGCTTCCTTGCAGCAATGGGTTTAAGAAGAATTTTGGATTTAGGAAATGGGGTCGAATTGGCGAAGATATCCTCCTCCTCTCTTCACATCTCCAAAATGTAAGCAATTTTGGTGGCATGGTGGATCTTGCCTTTTGATTGAGATCGCCTGGCCAATCTTCCTCAAAACTTTGGTCCGCTTCACTCACCGTCTGGATCGAGAATTTCACCCGGTTGAAATCAGGTGGTCTAAGCTTCTATCGCCGCCATCAATCTGAAGTTTCGGGTACTTATCCGATCAAAACTCCCCAAGAAGACTCATGATGCACTTGCTCACAATATCCATCAACACACGATATTGTGGCTTCAGGTGCCTTTTATGCAGTGTCGCCTCAAACTTAACAGGATTCTCAGCAATCCTATCTAAGTACTCCTGCTCTCTTCCTGACATATACATCGTAGGATCCTCTCCTCTATCACAGAGCTCAAAAACATCATTCAGATTTTTCGGAACAATATACAGATCCCTCTCAAAATCGACGTATTTGGATGACTGCTCTAAGTGTGATACAGTTAACTTAGAATGCATACAGCCCTCTTCATCTATCTTCAAGTTACAGATGAATTCGATTACCTCTTTCGCAAACTCCTGGTCTGGTCGGTTTGCGACTAGTTGGGTGAGTTTAGCCAGTCGAATCATATGCAGAGCCTCCTCTTCTGGCTTTGAGTTGGTTGTTCTTTCAAGTGAGACAACGAACTCGTACCACGGCTTGTTGGTTTCGGCTAATCTCTCGAACAGGGTTGGAGCCATTTTAGAGTTTGATTGAAGAAGAGAAACTTTAGGGTTTGGAGATTTTCTGGGCAAAGGGGATTTTTAATTGCAGAGGATTTGAGAATGAAGGGTTTGATAAAAATTTTGGCTTGAATGGTTGATTGGGGTTTATATAGCCTTGAGATCGTGGGGAATCGTGTTGGTTAGGTGAGTAACAACGGTTGAGATTAATCTCCAATTAATCGGGTATACGAACCGACGATCTCCGAAAAGTAAGCCGCCAAAACATCCTCATTGGTCATTAATGTAGCAGAGCATTAAATGACTGTTGACCTTCTTCGGAATTTAAAACGATCCCGCCCAAAAAAAAAACATTCCTCAGGTGTTTTTATATTTATTGCGAATGATTACTGAATTTACTTGAGCAATAAATGGATCGCATGAGTCATTACTTCTTCAGACCAATTTCCCTCTATCAGTCTTTATCGAGTCTTGATCTTGATAAAATGTCGATATAATCTTCGAAATCTATGAATTGGTTCAAGATCTACCTTGAGTTTAAAGATTCGATTAAGTATTTCCATTTTATCTCGAGCTTCGTATGAAGGATTAGAAAAAACTTCATGCATCCGAAAACCTTCAATTTTCGATTTTTATTCTATACACTGTTCTAAAGATCCCTAATTCAACTGAAAGTTCTTGAAATCTTGATTCCGCCAAAGGTTTAGTCAAGATATCAGCTCTCTGCTTATCAGTATGAATTTTCTCCATCCTTATGTCCTTCTTCTCGACATGATCTCTGATGAAGTGATGTCTGATATCCACATGATTGCATCTGGTGTGCAATACCGGGTTTTGTGAAATAGCAATGGCACTATTATTGTCACAAAATATTGGTACTTCATTGGCTACAACTTTATAATCCCTCAATTGTTGTCTGAGCCAAAGAATCATGCCCGCGCAGACTTTTCTGTACCATATATTCACTTTCAAGAGTACTTGTTGCTACTGAGGTCTGTTTCTTCGAAAACCAAGATATCAGCTTGCTTCCTAGAAATTGACAAGTTCATGAAGTGGACTTCCTGTCAATTCTGCATCCTCCATAATCAGCATCTGAGTAACCACTTAACTCTAGGTTATCATCAGCTGGATACCATAATCCTCTATTCACTGTGCCCTTAAGATATTTCAATCTTTTTTGGCAAAGATCCATGTGACTAGCCTTAGGATTAGCTTGGTATCTTGCACATATCCCAACAAAGAAATGTTATATCCGCCTACTTGTTGTGAGATAGAGCAATGATCCAATGATTCCTCTATAATCGGTATGATGACTTCTTGATTTGCCTTGAAATCGGGATCCATCTTGTAGTTAGTATTCATGGGAATTCTAATCAGTATTGCAATTCAGACACCATATTTGGCAATCGGATCTCTCGGTGTACTTTGCACGGTTGATGAATATTCCTTCCTTTGATTGTTTCACTTGAAGTCCTAGAAAGAAATTCATCTCTCCCATCATTGACATCTCAAACTTGCCTTTCATCGGTGTTTAAAACTTTTCACACAAATTGATGGTTTGAGATCCAAAAATGATGTCATCAACATATATCCGAACTAGTAAGATATCTTCCCATCCTCTATCCCGAACAGAGTTCTATCAACAGTTCCTTTGACAAAACCATGGTCAATGAAACCGAAAGAGTATCATACCATGCTCGGGGTGCTTGTTTAAGACCATACAAAGCTTTTTCTTAGCTCAAACTTGGTCATTCTGTTTGAAACCGTGGAGGTTGTTCCACATAAACCTCTTCTTTAAGAACGCCGCTTCGTTCATGCACTTTTCACATCCATCGATAGATCGTGAACTTCATGTGGGCAGATATGCAAGAAACAATCTAATGGCTTCTAGTCTTGCAACAGTGTGCAAGGTTTCATCATAATCCAAGCCTTCTTCTTGAAATAACCTTGTGCAACTAGCCTTGCCTTGTTTCTCACAATGTTGTTGTTTTCATCTCTTTTGTTCTTGAAAACCCACTTGGTTCCAATGACATTGTGCCTTTTTCGGGTCTATCTACTAGCTCCCATACTTCATTCCTCGAGAATTGATTCAAATTTCATCTTGCATGGCAAGAATCCAAAGGAGAATCTTGTAGAGCTTCACCAATCTCGATGAGTTTCTTTCTCTCGATAGGAAAGCAGCGTAAATAGTGCACTCTCTCCATGGAACCTTCTAGTCTTAACACCTTCGGTTAGATCACCCACAATCGGCTTGTAGGATGGCTATCTAACCATTTCCTTCTTGATGTTCCCCTTCAATGGTATCCTCAACATTTGAAATGTTAGGTTCGATTAAATCAACAAACTCGGGGAACAACAAAACAGGAGAAAGGGAATCATCTTCCTCGGGAAATTTATTCGAACATTGTCGAGAGACATTTGTTCCCCTTTGGTTGAAAGATTCGAAAATTGCCTCACCGTGACCACATCTTCATTGGCATCACGTGCACTGAGTCCGAATCGGTGTCTGCTCGATTGGTCACTTTTGGAGTGTTGGTTTTCCGGGTCTCACCATCCCCGATTTCCATCCCGAACTTCTTTATCTCGAGTCCGAGTCACTCCAATCATAGATAGTGACCGACTTCTTTCTTTTCGATTCACCGGATGATTTATCTTTCGCTTTTGGGCTTAATCTGGTGATCCTCTTTGTCGGTTCATTTGCATCATGTTCCTGTTTCTTCCGAACACAAAATGTATTCATCAAAAACAACATGAGGTGTTTCCTCCACAATAAGAGTCCTACAAAGTAAACTCGAAAAGCTTTTTATCGACTTCGAAATATCCTAAGAATATTCCTTCATCGCCTTTTACTATCAAATGTTTTCAACCCGATCATTACCATTATTGTGTATGAAACACTTGCAACCAAACACACGAAAGAAAGAAACAAGAGGCTTCCTTTCATTCCAAAGCTCATAAGGCATTTTGCCTTGACTTTTTGTCAGCATGGATCTATTCTGAGAGTAGCATGCAAGGGGTGACGGCTCAAAATTTCAAAATCTTTTAGGAATATCGACTTGACTATCATTGTCCTTCGCGCTTCTTTTCGAGAGTTCTGCTCTTCTTTCAAAGAACACTATTTTTGTTGAGGGGTCCTTGCAGCTGATGTTTCATGTAGAATTCCATTTGCTGCACAATAATCAGAAATGATATGATTTATAAACTCAGTTCCTTTGTCAGATCTGATTTTGACCACACTCAGATTTTTCTCATTACTGAGCCTTTTCAGTAATTCTGGCAGCTTTATCTGAGTCTCTTTCTTACTGAGTAAGAATATGACCCATGTATATCTTGAGTAGTCATCAACTACTACCAATGTGTATTTCCTGCCATTAGTGCTCACAGGTGTTATAGGACCAAACAGATCCATATGCAAAAGCTGAAGTATTCTCTCAGTAGAAACTTCTACTTTGCTTTTAAATGATGCTTTGACTTGTTTTCCTTTCTGGCACGCATCACAAATGTGTTCCTTACTGAACACTTCATTAGGCAACCCTCTCACAAGAGCTAATCTTGCAAGCTTGTTCAGGGTTTTGAAGTTTAGGTGATTCATTCTTTTATGCCATAACCAACTGGTATATGTGGAACTTTTAGCAATTAAACATGTATCTTTAGGAGTTGAACTCCAATCAGCAAGATACACATTCCCTTTTCTTGTACCAGTCAGTAATACTTTCTGTGATGTATCATCTTTCACAAAGCATAAGTTCTTGGAGAACTCAACATTGAAACCCTTATCACAGAATTGGCTAATTGACAGCAAGTTATGCTTCAATCCAGATACATATGAAACACCATGGATATGAACTGAGTCGACTTCCAAAGTTCCATATCCTTCAGTCTGTCCCTTGGAGTTATCTCCAAAAGTGATCTGTGGGCCTCTTTGTTCAACATAGTCACCGAAAGCATCTTCTTGAATCTGTCGTATGTCTTGAGCATCCGCCGTCAAGATACCATACATCGAGCTTTTTTCATCTCTGCTCATCGCTTGCCATGTGATCTTTCATCGACTTAGTGCCCTGGTTTTCCTTCCGAAAAATGATCAATTCTTAGGGTACCCATTTTGTGTAGGGTCCTACGAGGTTAGTTTTGTACCTTTCGGAATCCAAATCGTCGACAACTCTAATCACTTTAGAGTGGCTAATTTGTCTTCCATAAACATCAACATATACATCCACTACTCTGGGTGCCTTAGCGTTTTCAGATATGTGTGCTAGCTTTAGCATGAAACATGTGCCTTAGAGTTCTTCTTTGGTTCAGCCTTACATCGAGATGCTTAGGCTTTTGTGCAAAATGGTCTAAATCTTTGATGACTTCGGGTTCGAGATAACCTTTACCCTTAGGCAAGTGAGGTTCAGTTGTCTCAGACCGAACTGGGTCTTTCAAAGATACCGAGGACTTGGTCTCTTCAACAGAATGTCTCTCGGCCGAAAGTTTCTCATCCGAGGATTCCTCCGATGGTTCAAGGTGGAGCCTTTTCGGGTTTGCATTCTTAGCCCGAGGCTTTGAAGTACTTCTTTGAAATTTTCCAACCGATCGCTTAGGTTTTTCTGCCTTCACCGAGGTTTGGGCTTTCTAACCCGATCATTCGGTTTTACCGAGACCATAGGTCCTTTTCCCTTGTCTACAACCTTGGGCATTTTTTTTCGTTTGAAGTGTAGGTGCCAATCGGGTTTTACAAAGATAGTCTTCTTGCTACTTGACGCAAAGATTTAGATGACCTTGTGAGGTTCCCCTGAATATATCTCAATCCAGATTTTATAGTCACAGATCTCTGGTAACTCAATTTCATCTATTACATTAGATGCTTTATTCAATAGAGTTAACTTCTTCTCGCACTATCCTCACAGATTCTGTAGAGTTTTATGCTTCTCGAGACGCTCATTGAACTCGGCCTACGATTAGTTTGAATCTCTTAAGTGGATTTCTCTAGCTTTTTCGCTTAGGGACACTATCAACTTCTCTTTCTCTCGAGAGTTGTACTTTCGTAACATCCAGTTCATCAAGAGCTCCCATTAATTGAGAAGTGACTTCGATATTGCTAGAGTTTTTCCATTTTAGATTTTCAAACTTTCGGTTCCTTATTCGCTCTTGAGTTTGATTTAGCAGATCCTTGCAAAAAAAAGATAGTCCTTCATCGATTCTCGAAAGAATCCATCGGTCAAAATGACTATTTTTTCGATGGAACTTGAAAACTCTTGTGCTAGTGTAGGAGCAACAACAATGAAAGAAAGAGTTTACCTCCTCAATGGCCATCGAGATGGATGTCATCACTTTCACCGCCCGAGAATATCTCATCCAAGAGCTAGATCCTCCTCGCGAGTGTTCTTCTTCTCGCAATCATGGCCTTTTGCTTGAGAACTTCGGTCTCTTATAGCTTGCCTTTCTCTTCTCTCCTTAGCACTCAAATCGACAATCATACCGAATTGACCTTTCTTCCGGCAAATTATAACATCCGTTGGCATCATCATCCCGATCATTTTCTTCTTTGGACTTGAAGTCCTTTCTTTTGGATGAAGATCCTTGACTTTCATGTCTTTCTTCTTCTCGGTTGATCCGTCCCTCGTGTTTCTTCCGGTACTGTGGTTCTGTAATAGTTTTTGTATTTTCCAAATCTACTATTGAGTCTATCAAACCTTCTTGCCATCGATGCTAGCTTTTCCTCAAGCTCATCCCGATTTTTTTGCATGGGGTTCTCGAACTCTCTAGTTTTATGTGTTTTTTTTCTTTGGCTTTTAAGGCCACATTCTTACTCGATGAAGAATCATCTTTCTTTGTCGAATTTTTTTGGATTTCTTATCAATTACAAATTCATAGGCTTTCAAATTTCGAGAGAAGACTTGTTGGTAAGGCATTGAGTTAATATTCTTGGTGTTTTCAATCACCAATTTGCATGAATATCCCATTTCTTAGATAGACCTCTAAGAATTTTCAATGCAACTTCTCTCTCTCATGGGTATTTCTTTCCAAGTGCATTTAGATCATTCATGATGCTAGTGAATCGACTTCCGGTTTATCTATTGATTCACCATCATCCATTTCAAAACTGCCAAAACTTTCCAATTGCCAACGAAAAGTTTGTTTTCTTTTATATGATCGTGCCTTGGCACATAACAAATAGTGTATCCCAAATCTCTTTAGCGAGATTACGGTGAGAGATCATTCTCATCACACCATCATCAATTGTGTTGTATAGTGTGTCTTTTGCAATGTAGTCTAGATTGACTAACTTTCTCTCCTCAGAGTCAGGTTGGTCATCGACTTAGGAAATCTCGCTCTAGGATCAATTCTCTCATCTTCGCTCCTCCGATTCACTACAAAGAACCGGAATGGTCCTTGAGAGACCACTCTCCACATACGCCATGTTTGGAATACGATGAGCCTGCATTCTCGATCTCCATAGGTCATAGTTCTCCACCGAGAACATGGGAAGTTTTTAGAAGACATTTTTCCGATCTCTTGAAAAATAAAAGGTTTCAAAAATAAGATCGATTCAGATAGACCACAAGTATTTTTGAAAATAAAACTTTGGTCAACACAAATGAGTGGTCAAGTTGAACCCTTTGCTCGATACCACTTGTTGGTCCCGGTGCAAACGAGTCTTACACGTGTATGGGGGAATACACGTGTTCAGTGTTTTTAAAACTTTTTCTTACTGAGGTCAGCTTGGGTCAGATAATCCTGAAGATTAGGTTCTGAGAAGCAGATCGCTCGCTCTGAGTCAAAGTCTCATCGAGACAAAGATCCCGAAATGCTTTTCGAAACCTCGAGATAATCCCAACCGAGTCCCGAGTGTCGAGATCCCGAGTTGCTTGGATCGGGATAACTAACTTACTGAACCCTCAGAAGAGTACTTTCAGTTTGGTAACTATCTGTTCTAGTTACTCAGTTGTGCGGAATGGTTTGGCCCTTAGTTTATACTCGTTTTAAGCTTTGCAGAAAATCTTCCCTTTATGAAATAGTGATTAGGCTGAGATTCAATTATGCAACTTCAGTGGATTGATTCCAACTGAATATCAGTGAAAAGCATGCTTTCAAAATCAAGTCAATGCAAGATAAGCCTGAGATAAGGAAAGCAATAAAGAACACAAAGAATTATAGTGGTTCGGAGACTCAAGCTCCGTCCGCCCACTCTCTCCGACACTTCAGAGAAATTCACTATCAACAATGAGCTTTCTGACTACCTCGTAGTTTACTTACTCAACTCGGCCCTGAGTTTTCTGACTACTCCACGTAGTTTACTTACTCAACCCGACCTTGAGCTTTCTGACTACCTCCGTAGTTTACTTACTCAATCACACACAAGCTTTCAGACTACCCCTGTAGCTTACTAACTTCTCCTCTAGAGTTTTTACTACTACTCCGCGTGTTTACTAACTCTTTACAACACTTCTCACCAACAAACACACTCCAACTACCTTCACAAGGGTTTGGGGTTTCTTGGTTGGTTTCCAACTAGGATGAGATATCCTTTACAATGAAGCACAATGCAAAGGGTTAGGATATCTCGACTAAGCTTTGGATAATTCTTATCAAGCTAGGCTTAGTATAGTGAGCTCTCTTCAATATTGAAGCACTTGGGAAATTCTAAGTTTTTCGAGTGCTTTTAACTTTTACAAGAATAGGCTTGAGCTCTTAAGTTGCATATAAATTTCCCGTAACCTTACAATGTAGAGGGTCACCAGTATTTATAGGCATACACCAAGGTCACTCTTAAAAACTATCCGTTGGAGAGACAGCTTCGTGAGTTTCCTCTTGTGGTGTGTGAAACGGCTATATTTAGGGTTTGAAACTCCCTAACACTTTCTAGGCAATAGCCTTCCATGTAGCCGGTCTTCACTTTTTGCAGTCTGGAACTCTTGTACATCTGACATCCTTTTTTTTGAGACACATCACTATCGATGTCGGTATGGTACAAATGTTGTTTTTCTTTTTGACTTTAGTCTCCGAGTTAAAGGTAGACACCTTCAACGGCTCTTTTGGTTACAAACTCGAGTTTGATATAACCTTAACAACACTTCGACTTAGTTCCTTTTATGCGCATTTGAATGTCTTGGCGGATATCTATCTTTCTAAGGAATCGCGATCTTCTCCGATATTGCATCCTTCGGATAGATATATTCGATTCTCTCGGAACATTCAGTTCATCTTGAGCATTGATACATTCGATTCTTCAAGAATTATCGCGCCTTCAATATTCTTGATCTTGATTTCTCGATCTTGATCTTTGTGTCTTGAGTCTTCCGAGTCTTGAAACGAGTCTTGAGGTTCTTAATCTTTGTAGTTTATCTTGATGTCTTTTGAGTCTTCTCGTTGAGTCTTGATTTACTCGAGATCCTCACCGAGTCTTGATAACTATCCCTAACTATATATTTTTTTAACATTCTGCAGATAACATCCCGAATATTAAAAAACTCAATCGACTCAACTTTATCAAGATCATTCTGAACATGTCATACTCAGGGGTTTTGGGATCTAATCAAAATCATAAATCTTTATTAAAATTCATCTCCCAACACATTGAATATCTCCTTACCTTCTATCCAAAGTATCTACAGAGCTGGATTAACCTTGCGGATGAAGGAGAGGTACAGATAGTAGCCCCTGGTCCATATTCCTATCCTCCTCCAAGACTTGATAATGGCTTGGTGAATGAGAAGACCATTACTCAAGAGATTTCTCAGTATGCTGGTCAGTTGGGTCTAAAAGGAAACAGTCCGGACATCATCAAGGAAAGAAATGAGCTGAAGAAGAGATTTTTCGAAATGTTTGACCTGGAGGTGACCGCTGATGAAGTTGAGAATGAAGCAAATCAAGAGCGTAAGACCTAAGAGCCAAATCAAGATCAAGATCAAGACTCGTAAGATTCTTACGTAATCTTTAAATTTTTTGTCTTTTTGATTTTGTTGATAAACTCATTGTAATCTGTAATGGTATACTCATAATCAATGAAGATTTATCATTATGCTCAAAAGATAATATCTCATTATCTTATTTACATGTCTTTTATTTTGATATGCTGAATGAATATCTCTAAACTGATTGTATGTCGATAAGGGAGAAATTGTCTGAATTTGGGGGAAATTGTTTAAGTATTTAGTAATGAACTATTTAAGAAGATTCATTACTGAAGAAATTATAAATTGTTGGGAGACTCTCTGAATTTGTTGGGAGATTCTCTGATTCAGGAAATTGTTGGGACATAACCAATCTTGTAATAGGATAAACTGAAACCTGAGTATAGGTTATATGTTTGTAACAAGATAGGTTTTGGCATCATCAAAAAGGGGGAAATTGTTGGGAGATGAATTTAATAAAGATATATGATTTTGATTAAGATCCCAAAACCCCTAAGTATGACATGTTCAGAATGATCTTGATAGTTGAGTTAGGATTCAGTTTTAGAATACTCAGGATGTTATCTGCAAAATGTATAGTCAGCAGATATAGTTCATGATAGGTTCTGAAGACTCTGAAGAACTCAAGATGTTTATATCCGTTTCCGGATGAAAACCGAGATATCAAGACTCAAGATGATATCGAAAGTAAATCAAGACTCAAGACGAAGACTCAAAGACATCGGGCCAAGATAAACTACAAAGATTCAGAAGACCCCGAAGACACAGAAGACCCTGAAGACTCTGAAGACTCTAAAGACGCAAGATCAAGATCGAGAATCAAGATCAAGAATATCAAGGCACAAGAATTAATCAAGACTCGAGAAAAATCAATGCTCAAGATGAACCTCAATGTTCCGAGGCACCGAAAAAAATCTATCCAAGGATGCAATATCGGAAGATCGCAATTCCTTAGAAAGTTAGATATTGCCAAGACATTCAAATGCGCATAAAAGGAACTAAGTCGGAAAGTGTTGTTAAGGTTATATCAAACTCGAGTTTGTAACCAAAAAGAGCCGCTGAAGGTGTCTACCTTTTTAACCGAGACAAAAAAGTCAAAAAGAGGAAGACGACATCGCACTATATCCGACAATCGACAAAGGACAAAAGTCAAAAAAGATGTCGATGTACAAAAGTTCCAGACTGCAAAAAGTGAAGACCGGCTACATGAAAGGCTATTGCCTAAAACGTGTTAGGGAGTTTCAAACCCTAAATATAGCAGTTTCACACACCACAAGAGGGAACTCACGAAGCTATCTCTCCAACGGATAGTTTTCAAAAGTGACCTTGGTGTATGCCTATAAATACTGGTGACCCTCTACATTGTAAGGTTACGAGAAATTTATACGCAACTCAAGAGCTCAAGCTTATTCTTGCAAAAGTTAAAGCACTCAAAAAACTTAGAATTTCCCAAGTGCTTCTATATTGAAGAGAGCTCACTATACTAAGCCTAGCTTGATAAGAAATATCCAAAGCTTAGTCGAGATATCCTAACCCTTTGCATTGTGCTTCATTGTAAAGGATATATCATCCTAGTTGGAAACCAACCAAGAAACCCCAAAACTCTTGAGAAGGTAGTTGGAGTGTGTTTGTTGGTGAGAAGAGTTGTAAAGAGTTAGTAAACTACGTGGAGTAGTCAGAAAACTCTAGAGGAGAAGTTAGTAAGCTACGGGGGTAGTCCAAAGCTTGTGTGTGTTTGAGTAAGTAAAAACTACGGAGGTAATGTAAAACTCAAGGTCGGGTTGAGTAAAGTAAACTATGTGGAGTAGTCGAAAACTCGTGGCGAAGTTGAGTAAGTAAACTACAAGTTAGTCGTAAAAGCTCGTGGTTGATAGTGAATTTCTCTCAAGAGTCGGGAGAGTGGACGTAGAGCTTGAGTCTCCGAACCACTATAATTGTTGTGTTCTTTATTGTTTTCCTTATCCGTGCTTTAATCGCAGCATTGACTTGATTTTGAAAGCATACTTTTCAATCGATATTCATTGAATCAATCCAATCGAAGTTGCATAAGTGAATCACAAACCTTCAATCACTATTTCATAAAGGAAGGTCTTCAAAGAAAGCTTAAAACGAGTATAAACTAAAGGGCCAACCATTTTGCACGCCCGAAAGAAGCTAGAACAGATAGTTACCGAATCAACTCTCTTCCGAGGATTCAAGAAGTTAGTTATCCGATCCAAGAAACTCGTGATCTCTCGACACTCGTGACTCGGGCTGGATTATCTCGAGGTATCTCGAAGCGCCTTCAGATCACCGCCTCCGATGAGACTTTGACTCGGAGAGCGATCTGTGCTTCTCGAACCTAATCTTCGAGATTATCCGACCCAAGTCGACCTCGATGAAGAAAAAAGTTTTAAAATCACTGAACACGTGTATTCCCCCCCCCCCCATACACGTGTAAAACTCGTTTGCACCGGGACCAACAATATAGTAGCATAATTTTCATTACCTTAAAAATAAATATGTGTACTGAACAAAAACAAGTATGTGTTACTTGTCCTTATAATAACACATATTTGTTATTACAATTATGCATGTTTGTCTTTATAGTAACACATACCTGAGAGCGAGTTTTGTTGTTTTTCCTTTGCGCGAATTTTATAGAAAATTTTGTTTGACGCAGCTTGACCCGCACAAGATATGTGAATTTTTCTCTCTGTGTTTATGCGCTTCTCATTGACTCGTGGATCATATTTCACGGATCCTAAAACTGTGATCTTATATGAAACTTTGCCAACAAACTAGAACTTGACCAAAATTTAAAAATTGAAACGCAATTTAATTCTAATTTTACATCTATTGAAACATGGATTTTTTAATATATTTTTTTTACAGGAAAACATGGATTTTGGAGTTTAATAACCATGAACTTGTCACATCTAAGATTGAAGTCAAACCTAGAGGGGAAAAATGCCGAAAACAGAGTCCAACGACCTTATGTGAAATTACTGAAACTTCCAAAGACCCCGTCAATCAATTTGGCAAGAACCAAATAAAATTTACATATAGGTGCATGCAAACTTTCATTTCAGAAAATATCACTTTAAAATTCAAGAAAAAAAAACACAGGTCAACTACAAGTGCATACTTACGGATAAACGTGCAACACACTTGTAAGACAACTAATCCTACCTAAACATGTGAACCTGTCACAAATATTAAGAAATTGACAAAGTTGGAAAAGAACAATTGGGCTGTCTGAGCTTAGCTGGTAGAGTGAGTGGCTTTTAACCACGTGGTTGTGGGTTCGATTCCCACATACGGTGGAAATAAAATATTTGTTAAAGTGTTAGACTTATTAAACTTATAACTAATTTCCTAATTGGAGAGAAAGTCTGTGGAAATAAAATATTTGTTAAAGTGTTAAGACTTATTAAATTTATCATTATAACTAATTTCCTAATTGGAGAAAAATATATTTTTCTAATATTAATATAAAGTAATTATATTTTAAATTTTTATGACGATATATATTACCACCGGATTGCCTGAGCATTCTCGGAATCGGAGACTCAAAGTTTGCCAAACCATCGTCCATCACCGCCTTTTGTCTGGCCACTTTAATTTGGAGGGTGAGGGTGGGTATGGTGATTCTTGCTTTTAAATTGTAATATTTTAATAAAAATATGTTTTGTTCAAGTTATTTATAGCCAACCATGCAATTTATTTATCATATTAATAATTGTACAGCTTTATGTAAATAAATTGTATATTTCAACACAATAAATTACACAAATCTAAATACACTTTAAAATGCACAGTGCATCTAATACGTATAAGACTTATCCTACAATTAGAATAGGATTAGCAAAAAATAAGTTGAGGTGATGTACTGCCATTTTTGAACATGAGCTGTAAAAACTTATTTTGAAATCTTATAAACGGTAAAATATTTTTTTTTTACCAAACTTGAGAACCTATATATTTTTTAACAAACTATAACTAATTCTAAAGAGCTTATAAGGTCAGGCAAGCACCCTCTTCATCACCATTACAAAGTGCTTGTTTTACAACTCTAAAACGTGCTTCATAAACACTTATTTTTAAAATTATTAGGTACAACTTTTCAAACAAAAAAATAAAAAATGCTCATGACTTTTTACTTGAGTTTCAAAACAGGCACTAACACATGAATCACAAGTTAATAACTTATTATTGACGGGAAGAAAACCAAGTCTACGGACTACAGCTTTATGAATGCAAGCGGCAAGCGTATATGCTGCTTATTGCACAATAACTCATGCGAGGCTAGTAAACATCAAATATTTAAGACCTGTTTCTATGAAATCAAGGATGATTAGAAAACTCCCCACAGATCAATGGTGATTAAATGGTTTTTCACCCAAAACTCGACTGGTGTATGCGGAGATAATGAATCGGTGTACTATAGGATTTTACTCCAAGAAAATAAAGACAGATTTAGAGCAATTTAGACCAAAACTAGATGAGATGTTCTCAGTTTGCTGAGGTTTTAACTGCTTTCTCAGCTGCATCATCCAAATCTTCAGCAGTTATCAAAGTCATGCCACTTTCCTGAACACAAGAAAATTTTCACAACACATTCATAATTCTTTCTTAACCCAAGAAGTTTTGCATGTGAGATATGTGATCTCAAATTTACCTTTAGAATTCTCTTTCCTTGGTCTACATTGGTGCCTTCAAGACGAACGATAACTGGTACTTTCAATTGTACCTAAAACAACAGTTGCCCAACAATGTTCACATTTATGCATTGGCATTCATCAACGGCAAAAAGGACAAAAGTAAATGAAAGAATTTACAAGTTTAATGGTATCAAGTAGTAACCCGTAGATATACAGTACAAATTTGCAAAAAGAGCAGGCCATAATTCACATAAAAAGTTTAAATTGGCATATATTACCTGTTTGGCAGCATTCACAATTCCACTAGCTATTACATCACATTTCATGATTCCCCCGAATATGTTCACGAGAATAGCCTTCACTTTATCATCTGAAGTCAAAATTTTAAAAGCTTCCACAACCTGTTCCACAAATTCAACTTAATTGGTAATAATAATAACCTAAGCCCTGAGGATGATACACAGAATAAATCAAAACATGCATTATCCTTCAAATCAGTTGTGCAGACCTATTGCATGATGCAACTGGTGCACCCAAGTGTTACTTTATAAAGAAAACACATCCTGTTAATTTCAAACTCAGTATACCCTCTCATATCCCCCTTGCAAATATTCAAAAGAAAACAAATTTACAACAATTGATATATATAGAAACATCAGAATTACCTGGCCTTCCGACGCATTACCCCCTACATCAAGGAAATTGGCAGGTGTTCCTCCATGTAACTTAATAATATCCATCGTGGCCATAGCCAAACCAGCACCATTCACCATGCAACCAATTTCTCCATCTAAACCAATGTAATTCAAGTCAGCTTTAGCTGCATCAACCTGAAAATTTATATACCAAATAATATATAATGAATAAAGAACCACTAAAAAAATATTCATTAGCTAATTTATGAAGGGGTGATTTCGGAGAAGATGAGATGCAAGTAGTACCTCACGAGGATCCTCTTGAGTTGGATCTCGAAGAGCAAATATCTCTTTCTGACGGAAAGCAGCATTATCATCAAAGTTCAGTTTTGCATCAGCAGCTACCAACTGGTTATCAGAAGTCTCGGCAATGGGATTGATCTGTGAAATAAAAAGTGCTTCCAATTTAGCCAAAATAGGAAGTCACATTACAAACCTTTTTTTTAGGATGATAATCGAAGAGAAAATAAATCAAATTGGTCACCTCCAACAATGTGCAGTCATATTTGCAGAAAAGTTCATACAACTTCTTCACTTGTTCAATTGAAGCATTTCTATCGGCCACCTTGGGAGACAAACCATCAACTACCTTGGCAGCATCTTCATCGGTAATTCCTGTGAACACATCGATATGTACCTAGCCCAGGAAAGATACAAAATCATTTAGAAAAGAGGAATCACATACAAAAGAGGGTGCACCAGTTGCTCCATGCACATGGTGCACAACTAACACTGTTCAAGGAAACCAACTAATCCCATTTAAAAATGCACGGTGCAACTGGTGCATAGAAGTATTTGTCCAAACAAAAAGTGCATTTCTAAAACCAGTTAGATCAAAGGAATATGGAAGAAAGACTAACCTTTACAATCAGTTCTGGATGTTTTTCTGCAAGATCCTCAATACTTGTTCCTCCCTTTTTACAGGCAATAATGATCTGCAAGATATAGATGAAAACACATGGTTCAGCGACATTTTAACAGGAATCTCACAAATGTTAATCAGGCAAAGGAACATATAATATATTAGCCTAACAACAAAATACAGCTTTGTGGTTGAATTATTTTTCTCGGAGCGGAGTACTCAAAACTACATATACACCATTTGTCTCATTGCAGATGACTGTTTAAACACAAACATTTAGTCTAACATCTGGGTCTGAGTTGATAATTAGCATATTCATTTGGTGGATCTGTCACAAAATAATAGCATGAATCCTGATTCATGATTATATGTTTACCACCAAGATGAAAACATGAGCTGTATTTCCCGAGTTCACTTGGATATGATGACTGATTAGCTTCAATGTTCAATCAGGGGATTCCCAAAATTGCAGCCAATAGCTGATTCTTGTTCTTGAGACAATGAAAACATCCTCAAGATATTTAAGCAAATGTATCATAATAGGTTAACTCATGTATTGAAAAATTGAGTATTCTCCAAATGCATAGAAAATGCCAAAGATTTGCAGTAACACCTATTGAAATTTATTATCTTCTGGATCAAAGATAAAAAACTGCAACATGTAATGTTAACAGAAAATCCCATTATTCAGGGTATACATTAAAAATTCACAGAAAGCATCCAAGCGATGAAATTAGTATAGAAAAAGATGTTTGGAGACTTATACATTGTGAACATGGATCAAGAATGTTCTTAAAAGCAATTCCAGAGAAGATGGACTTATCCTACGATGCCAAAAGAAAAAGAAAATACTGAAAAAAAAAGAGGGCAAATGCAATATGTTTAGGACGTGATATGATCACTTAGCACATGATATAAACAACATTTGAAGCCGAAAAATCTACTAATTGTTCCTGCAAGGAAAACCCCAAGATTTCCGTTCTCTGTTACACAATCACACCAGTTTTGAAAGATTTAAAAGGACTAACAAAAATTGAATAACAAAAGCAATTCAAACGAAAAGGACTTAAATGATAGGGGATATATGCAAAGGTCGATCAAAAGCAAAATATATCAACAAACAGCAGTGAGCAAAACCATCAATCTTTAGGAACTTACAGGACCCGCTGATGTACGATCAAGAGTAATGGCAAAGTACATCTCATTGACAAGGGACAACTTCTCAGCTAAATACACCTGCAAAAAAAAAGATTATCAGTATCTCTGTTCACAAAATCACCGTTGCAAATGACTGATAAGTAAAGAAATCAACTCATCCAAATAATTATCAAAAAACATGAAAGTAAATATGAAGCAATACAAATCGAAAGGATTATGATAAAACTGTGATGAAATAAACAAAGAGATTAAGAGAGCAAAAGCAGATAAACTAATACATTTAATTCAGTTCAATGATTGAAGATATTAGTGAAGATGCCAATGTCATGGTAAAAACATTGAATATATTAAAGGTGAAGATGCCATGGTGAGACCAGAGTCCAGACTGAGTATTCCTGTTTAAAAGGAAAGCTCGAGCAGAAAGTACTTTATATTCAAGCAAGTTTCCCAGTCAAATATGATTGCCAGATTTTTCCATTACAATCTGTTCCGTCATCCGTGTTCTAATTAAATGAAGATAAAAGCATTTTCTCACCAAATAATATGAAATATCCTCTAAATTAGAGAATGAACTGTGATAGTAATCAATAATCCTATGCAAGAAATACAAGCAGCATGTAATGTTATACAACTAAAGAGTAAAGACAATGAAAATTAGCACCGAATGGGAATTTAGAAATTAGAATCACAGCTGAGTAACAATAAATATTACTAAAGAATGCTAATGGAATGCAACGGAAATTGTGAGTTTATCCGAAGTCAGACCTTGCTGACAATTTTTCCTTGAGCTCCAGTTTGCTTCGTAACAAGTATCTGTCCGAGCATTTTCCCTGAAATAACACAAACATAACCTTAGAAGAAGTACTACAGAATTTGGATTAATACAATTCGTGCAAGTTGTATACATAATACATATATTTTGCCAAACTCTATGCTTCATAGAAACTAATGTGCATCTCCAATTTCCTTTATGTCCGTCTCACTTAAAAGATAGGGGACATCAAATTGTCCTGCTGCTTCTATGCATTACTAGATGTTATAACATGCATTAACACCATTGGTCCCCAAAACAGATTCTTGCAGAAGAGGTGAAAAACTTCAGAAAAATAGTCATCCAACAACTAAACCTACTAACATTGATGGTGTGGCTTTTCCATTTTGCAACTTAATAACTAAGTGAGCCACTAAAATAAAGAGCTGGAGTTGAAAGTTCACATGAGCTCTCTTCTTCTAAGTATCACATTTAGCACACGAAATATTACTTTTTAGCATACAATGTATCACCATTTTAAAAAGGCTTGATTTTATGTGTTATTCTTCTCAAGACACTTCATATGCTAAACAGTGACACAGAGTTCACCATAGAACTTCCGTGAACCAAGTTCATAGAAGATTTTGTCTAAATTAATATAAGGAGAGCAGTTTAGAAGAAGTCCAATCATGCCGTATGGATTCAAACACATTTATAATTCTATAATTGCATCTATGAAATTCTCATGAACAGAACAAGGTTGTAAATCGTACCAGCTATGTCCTCAACCTGCTCAGTCTTCACAATATGAACTCCACCCTGGAGACCACTCTTAAATGTTCCCAGTCCTCTGCCACCAGCAAGGACTTGAGATTTCACAACTATCTACAACATCGAGATTAGCATCTACAAATCACTTACTTTTAAACATTGTACACCCAAAGGATCAAGGCAAAGTCATATGTAACTCAGTTTTACCATTCAATCGTTTTGCATTTTGTGTGTTTTTAAACAGTATTATTTGTTTCACTAAAAGGTATAGTTTGATAGTTTCAGTTGTTTCATTCAAAAGTACTTTCCATAAAGTGAGATTTCTGAATCAGTTGTATGAACTGTATTACAAAGAAGATGGAAAAAAAAAAGGATCAAAGACCCAAGAAATATTCCACAGCATTACCTCGCTCTGATTGGGAAATACTTCACGTATTGCTTTCCTAACTTCTTCAATCGAGCCAACAGCCACACCTTTTGGGACATTGATTCCATTTTTACCCATCAATTCAGCTCCCTAACATCAGTGGTTCAACAGAGCAGAAACATTAACAAATATGTGCAAGATTTCACGATTGGCTACATAAACTTGGAAGGCTTTGCTCATTTATACAATAGCTCATTCAAATATCACCAACTACGTCCCAACACTACCATTCATAAAACCTAAAGAATTTAAATCAAGTAAAAAACGCAATCCTAATCAAGACTTTTAAGGAGAAACAAAAACTTGGCAGTAGATCGTGCTTAAAACTTTAAATAGGTGCCACTGTAAATTACCTGGTACTCGTGTATGTTGAGGCGGCGGAGCTGTTGCTGCTGCCATTTCCCGGCGACGGAGAGAGAACGACTGGCGAGCTTTCCCAATAATCCTCTCACCATTTCTTTTCCGAGATCTTTCTGCGCAAGATCGAACTGTGGAATTCAGAAATTCAGAGGAGAATAAACAATTGATGAAAGAAAATCGGGCGCCGGAGAGAGGAGAATCGACCCAATATACGATGAGTTTTGGGAATGTTAACTTTGACCTTTATTTATTTATGGAGTAAGTTTGTTATGAAAATTTTCATCTATGAATTTTTTTTTTAAATTGTCATAAATCAATCATCTACCCCCTAAAGACTAAATAATGAACCTTAAATTATGATTTATTCGGGCCGGATGAACTATGAACTACTTGGACCGAGTGAATCATGAACCACTCAATTTTGACTTATTTTCACCAATTACAAAATTTGGTTATAAATTAAAGTTTTTTCATGTATGAAAATTTTCATACTAGACTTTGTCTTATTTTTAATACTCTCCTCCATTTTCGAATTATTTCATTTCCTTTTAGATTTATTGAAATTAGGGTTCGATTTTTCTTCTTTTTTTTTTGATAACACGGTATCCGATCTAAGGATCGATTAATCCGGAGGATCAGAACCCACCTCCCATCATTTTGTTTTACTAGTCTTTTGCCCGTGCAATTTGTAGTTTTGTTTTTTAGTTTGTAAAATGATAAGTAATGCATACAAACTTACATATATTAAAACAGAGGTTTAGCAAGTTGGAAATATAAGTATTTGTCTAATGTATGAGACATCTCATATAAATTTTTATCTTAATTTAATTAATGTGATATAATTTATTTGATAAGAGGCCATATATACGGTGCCTTAGAATCCGCTAAGATTAGTTTACATTGGTTTATGGACATGAATTATTAATATAAAAAAATTAAATATATTCTCAATTTTTCTAAAAATGTAACTACGTCTTCTAATTATAGTATATGTCTTCTAATTATAGCTTACATCAACTTTTTACTTGTAACAATTAGTCGATTTCAATCCTTACAAATTGAAAATTATAGAACTTTCGGTATAAACAAAAATAAAACAAAATTTTCAAAAATAAAACAAAATTATATAATTCCACATATTTCCATAAAATACCGATCAATTTATGATCTTAAATGAAATATGGTCCCACTATAATCACTTTTGATATTTAAATAATCATTACAATTCAGTGTTAATATTCAAAATGTTTTTGAAATTTAATAACTAAACTAAATCATATTAATTTTTTTTAAAAAAAGAAACTACTACTTGAACACCGCTAAACCAAACTGGTGTTTGTTTCTTCTTCACCTTCTCACCTGTTTCATCAAATACAAAAAAAAATGGCTCATGCTGGCTAAAAATAATATATTCAACTATAGAATTATAAAGTACACTATATAGTAAAATCAACCAATAAACTTGATTCTCCTCAACCGGCTAAAATTGCCTAACGTCCTGCCCATAATGCATATGCATATGACTTGTCTTCAAGATTTATATTATTCTAAATAGAGAATGTATTATATGCACCATGTTCACCGTACACCATTATTACTATTGTTTATAAGGATCAACAATTTATTTGTAAAGTGTTATTTTTTACGAACAATAATAATAGTGGTGTATAATGAAAATGGTATATACGATACTTTGTCGACAAAAACAACTTATATGAGACGGTGATCACGTAGTCGCCGATGTTGTCAAACATATAAAAACTCATCTTACATAATTATATTGACAAATGTAACAATTATCAAAGAACTAAATTGATTGTATATGCAAAAGTCATATTTAAACATAAAATAATATCCTAATAAAACAACAATAATGAATTGAGATAACAAAGAATAATTAGTGGAGGAACAAAATGGGTTGGGAGCATGTGCTCAAAAAAAGAACTAACGTCTATATTTGCTTAAAGCTGGTGGATTTCCTTTCTATTTCCACCCCATTTACACGGAATATTATTTAAAATTGCAGCTTCACAGATACTATAGTATAGTCTAATATTTTGATCTAATCATGCCTATTTACTCTTTCATAACCATACATGTAAAGGATAATATATTTGTCGCATATCTAACTAAAAAATTAGTTATTGTCACAGTCGAACAAATAGAATTACCTTGATAAGAAGTCGATTCACCCATCTGGCTTGTGGATAATAAAACTCACTACTTTGCTGACACGATTACATTCTAGCGTTGCAACTTTTTTTGATCTTTTGTCCACCACTCACAACATGCTGATGTGAATAGAAACATAAATTATATATAACACAAATAGAGCAAAAGAAAACAATGATGAAGTCAGATGAACTCACTCACCTAATTGAACTGTGTTTCTATTATCAATAAAAACGTTAGACAAAAGTTTTAAATAACAAATTTTGTCTTTCACTATTAGGAACTCCCATCTGCAAAATCATGAGAGCAACTTCAATTGGCAATTCTGTTGCTCTAAATAAACAATCATCATAAAATATTCTAGCATCATTATGAACCACGAAAATTTCATCTATACCTTGCAAATTGACATCCATATTATAACAATACCATTTCACAATTCCTACATCCTTCGGGTCATAAGTTACGCCTTCAACATAGAAAATTGGTGAACCTGCAAGTCTTTCTTCTCAAGGTGAAGAACTCTGTTACCGACATCTGATTTGTTGTCAAGGTTCCGATTATATCTGAATAAAAAATGATTTTTCATCATAATGTCTCCACACTTTGAAACTTCCGAATATTGCATTCTTTTGAGCCATCTTTCTAGTGCCTAGAACTAAGCAGATTATAATTGTAGCAGGGAGGTCTTAAGGGTTCGCAGCAAGGGCAATTACTATCTTCCATTTATTAACAATCTCCTATCACATAAAATATTTGTAGTTGATGATAAAGACATGTAGGAAGCATATGAATAAACTCTCTTGTACAAAAAAAAAGGAACAAATAACATGAATAAAAGTGGAGTACGAAAACAGGTCAACTGGGATTAAAACAACGTAACATAAACCGCAGAAGAAAAAAAAATCATAGATAACACCAGAATCACTGAAGTTGAGCATTGAAATTCAAAACCAAGAACATAAGATCATTCAAACAATCCGTAACCATATCAAAATGGAAAGCAAAACTAAAAGATTAGCAGACTGCTGAAAACCAGAGTAGTGTACTTAAACAGGAACATAAAACAAAGCGAAAAAAAACTCCCCAAAAAAATCAGCAGCGATCTTATTAGTGTTATTTGAGCAGCCAAAATTGATGAGAAAGTGAAACTGCGATTCTAAAATTCCGAAATATGCACAAAGGCGATACACTCCTTGTATAAGAGAAATCAATAATAGATCTCATTCATAGTATAAAAATTAGTGGAGAAAAACAGATAGGGATAAAATTTAAATCCAAAATAAACATATAGATCAAAATGTAACAATTAAAAAGAGAAAAAGCAGTCGAATGAGCAATTGGGAAGCACACACTTCATTAAATTTGTTCTTTACCAATGAATGGGTTCTAGCTTCTCATAAATTAAATCAGAAAATTTGTAAAAACAGGGTTGGGGGAGATTATGTCTGCTTATTGACCAATTCACTATGTATATACTATGTGCGACTTAAAACTGAGAAGAATAATATAGAGCGATCAATAATGTTATAGATGAGATGATGTAAAGATATGTCTCTCATCTTCTGCAACCTGGGTTCCATGTGAATGTTTATATGAAAAATTTAGTGAATGTAGGAGGAATGGGAGAAGTAGAGAAGGAAACAATGATAAGTCAGTATTACCACACCTACAGAAATTAAACTGAAAAGCAAATCAATTTTATTTTTGCACAATGAGGCACATAGATCATCCTAGAAAAGCTATATCAGAAGAATCGACGGTGGAGAATACAATAAAAATTGAGTAAAAGAATTGTCATGCACCTCTACTTCAATATCTCGGAGAAAAACCGAGTAGTCAAAATATTCATCTGATGACTTGCTTGTAAAACATGAATTATGGGAACTGGAAGAATGTGATAGAGGATTTTCATGATCATTAAGTCACTCAGGAGGTATATTCTGATTCCAATACATTTTGTGGTGGTTGCTTTCACGAGAACTGCTCCGACTTCATGCCCCTCCGCCTACAAATTATTTGAACATAATTTTCTGGGCAGGATCATGTCCTCTGCCTCAAATTTCATGTCAGAAATGATATTGTTAATTAGTAGCAAAGTTTGGCATATATACACCACATTTTTATAAAGTTTCTTTTACAAAGAACCAACATCTTGCCCCCAACCCCACAAAAAAAGAAATAGGTAGTCGTTCATTAAATATATAATGCACATAAGTATCTGCGCAGGAGCAAGAAAACAAAAAAGAAGGCGTGGATGAATAAAGAATCTAGAACAGAAAAATTTTAAATAAGAAAAGCTGAGAACAAATTAAATTAAGCAAACACCAAAGAGGATGTCTATGATTCAAGTGTCATCACATTACATGCTATTGAGCATTTGCATAAACATAGTTTTACCTTTCAAATTCAATGATCAAGTTGTGTCTTGCAGTAATGAAAGAGTTATCAACACCTACTTCGAAAGCAACGAAAAATTGATACCGGATCATCATTTGCATATCAAGTTAATATAGCAAGCTGCAACCGCAAAATTAGTTCATCATAATTCTATTTCTTAGGCATCATATATCCAAATCAATTCTGAAGTTGAATAAATTATCAATCAGCTTTGAACTGACTAATAATGCGCATTGAAAGTAAGGGGAAAAGGCACAAAGTCACCTTAAAGACGAAAGCTCCTTATTGAATCCAATGTAAAAATAATGAATTATTATGTTGTTTTCACCTACAACATCTATGAGATTCCAGTAATATTTTGATATTAGAAAAGAAAAATGAAACCACGCTCAGTGATTAAGTGCTTCAATTTTTTTAACCATTCAATTAAAGAGGAAATTATTGCTCCTCAATTATGTTGGGCAAAGCCTTGGGCATGATGGTAAGTAATAGAAAGCATCACTAAACTACATGTCCATTATCTCAAAAGACAGATAAAGACCACAAAATTATATATTAAAGTCGCTCAAATCAGGTGTAACAGCCTTGACGCATCGAGCGCTAGAGAACCGGAAGAAACTGTAGTGTTATTTTACTATCAAAAAATTGAAACGTATTTCATAATATGTAGAATAATGAAAAGGATATTTCGAAAACTCATGAACACAAAAAGATTGACAGATTACCTGTGACGGAAAAAGGATTCAAATTTTAGCGTAGTGGCATATATTAAATCTAAAAGCGGAAATTTCAGGGTATTTATCTGTTAGATCCAGAACAAAAATAAACTACAGATCGGTGGACACAATGAGCGCAACCTGGTAGAGACACAGACGGCGACTGAAATGGAGTAGGACGAACCACATAACCAGAGAGTCAAAAGATGGAAATGGAACCCATAGGAAATTAGAGTGAGATGGAGAGGCAGTAACAGAAATTGAGAACGACCACCGCAGATCAGATGGCGGCGACTCACAGATAGGCGAAAGATGGAGAGCCGGGAAAGGAAAACAGCGGGATGCAACTGTGGGAGAGGAGTGGATGGCGTTAGATGATACGTTTTTCTGATAAAAAAAATAGATGATACGTTTCTGCGGTTTTTTTCTCTTTTAAACATTATTATATGCTAGGTTATTAAATGACACATCAGATTTATTTTTGTAACACATGGCAGTGAAAGCTTTTGCTTCAATTGACACGTGGAAGAAGGACCTTTCTCTTATTATAATATATAAGATTTTTATCTGGAATAAGTCTGTGAGAAATCATTAAATTATGACAAAAACTCGTATATGTATGAGACGAGATACAATTTAAGCACAAATCAACACGCACTCCTCTCAAAGTATTAAAGTATCAATACTCAAATTATGTTTCATCTCACCGTGAGACCATCTCTCGCAAGTGTAACTCTTAGTAGAAGATAATCTGTACTTTTTCTTCATTTTGGTTGGAGAAAAATCAAATAAATAGGCGAATATTTTTGTCCAAAAATAAATAGGGTTTGATTTTTCATTTATTCATTTTGTTTTATTTTTCTCTGGAATAAGTTTTTGAGAAATCATTAGTATAAGGGTAAACGATAATCGGTACTTTTTCTTCATTCTGGTTTGAGAAAAATCAAATAACATAATTAAATATACAAAAAAATAATTATTTTGTCCAAAAATAGATGGTACTATTTTAATAGTTATGTATTTTATAAACAGTTTACTGTTCAAAAGGTCCGCTCCTATCATTTTAGGGGCACTTTCACGTGTAATATTTCACAGAGAAATATTAGTTCAAACTAAAAGGAGCTAGAAATTCATGGATCTTGCGCGAGTTGAACTAAGTTAGACGAATTTTTCTTAGATATTCGCGCAGAGACAAAATAGGAAAACTTGCTCACAATCTGTTACTATAAAGGCAAATATGTGTTACTGTAATGATAAATAAGTGTTGCTATGTGCTGATGAACAAAAAGACATATTTACTAATTTAATGGTGTAATATGATTGTTTGGGTCTTTACTTAAGGCAGTTGGTCACATGTCAGAAAGAGAATCATATAAAAAATAGAGGAAGGAAAGCGAATGAAATAGAGAGAGTGTCGTTTTGTTCATACATTGACACAACTTTCTTTTTTACAATAACATATTTGTGTGTATATAGTAACACAATTTTCAATTAAATACACAAAAATATGACAATAAAAAAAAATAGAAAACAATAATGAGCACATGGGAAGTGAGAGGCACACCATGACTGTTGATTTATTTCTCTAGAAGAAGAAACACATGTGTACTGAAAAAACACAAGTATGAGATATTTGTCCTTGCAGTAACATATGTTTACCCTTATAAATAACACAGACTTGGGAGCGAGTTTTCCATTTTTGCTTTAGCGCGATTTTTTTGAAAAAATTATTTGACCTGATTTGACCCGCAAACGATCTGCTAATTTTGAGCCTAACGGTAGAATGGACGGGTATGGATATATTTCACGGATCCTAGCTCCTAAATCCGTGAAATATTGTATATAAGAGTTTGACATCATTTTATAGTTGTACATAAAAACTAATACTTTCAAAACAAATAACTAATACTAAAAAAATTAGCACTCCCTCTGTCCCATAATAACTTGCACACCAAAAAACTGAAAGTTCTTTATAAACCTCATCCTCAGAGTATCCACGATTTTACACAAAATGTCTTTACTTTTGGGCGCACACATACACACAATTAAACTCATTTTTTTACATTTTATATATAAAGGTTTATAAAATTATTGCAAAGTATTGTGCGCACCATTTTCACCGTACACCACTATTATTATTGTTGGAAAAGATGAATACTTTATAATTGAATGTTGATCCTTACCAACAATAATAATAGTGGTGTACGATGAAAATAGTGCACACAATACCTTCTCTTAAATTATACTCCTCAAAATCTTACTCATTATTACACTTTCTTATTTTGTGTGAGCTCCATATGGCACAAGTTATTCTGGAATGGAGGGAGTATATTTTAAAGAACCAACTAACAATTTCAAAAAAAATAAAATAAAAAAAATGCAAATCATGCATATGCACCATGAAAGTGATTTACATTAGATTTTATCTTGTTTTAAATATAACATGATTATCGAATTAGCAATGGCAAGGGAGTGCCCCTCCTACACGGGGGTTTGAAACTGAACTTTATATTTCTACGTTGTTGTTTGGAAAGAGGTGAAGGTGGATGAGATAATCCAATAATTAATATTTTTTTGTTCGAAAGGAATGAAGGGAGTAGAGGTGGTTCGAACAATATGCTGAAATATTGTTACATATCATATATCGTATCGGTAATATACATATTGAACCAAAATTTTGATATATCAAGTTTTTAACAATATCGGTATTATATCACTATACCGAATTTTTGGTGTATCGTTTCATACTGAAATTTTGATTTCCCGAAATTCATATAAGATATCAGTATAAATTTTGAAGTGGTAAACATGTTTTTTTTTACTGAAAATACTGAAATATCAAAAAATATATTTTTTATAGTATTTTAATATATTCGGTATAACCGAAATACCAATTTTTTTATTTTGCTTACCATTATACTATACAAATCTCTAAATATAGAAAAAAATGGTATTTTTTTTATTTTTCGGTTCAATAAATGAAGTATACGAAATTTTTAGTATTTTTTCCCTCCCCTAGAAAGGAGTAGGGTGGATAAGGATTTTTTCAAATCAACAGTGATGAATGATTGTATTATTATATTTTTGTTAGTGTGATAATGATTAGATATTTTGGATAATTATTATTTTATTTGTAATATAATATAAATATTTATTATTTGTATTTAATATTTAAATAAATATTATTTATTAGTATGCGTATGTATTATTTTATGTATTTAGTTTGATTATATATATTATGTATTGTTGTTGTTGAATATAATTTTGTATGGTATGTTCGACAACATTTCTAACAATATTTGAATTCGTTCTTTATCCTAACACTAACTCTATTTATTATATGTTGTTCTTAATGTCTTTGATTGCAAGATGACACTCTAATAGGTTCCAGGTCATGCTGTTGCAGTTTCAAAGAGTGAGATGTTGAGCATATTATGGGGTTTTAAAGAGCATGGAGTTAGTGGTGGAAGTATTTCTAGGTCCTTCCAGACTGACCTAGTGGTTGAGATTGCAGTTATGCATGTTTCTTATAAATACAAACTGCAAGGGTCAACAAATGATAAGAGACAAAAATGTATCAATCTATCGACTATATTATTCATCTAGTTTGATAGAATCATTTTTTTTCTCTATTTAGGTTGCTCAAGTATTGTCACATTCCTAGCAACAATTAGGTTTATTTTTAGATTAATTATGATAAAAAAATTAGTTTTCGAACTATAGAATAGATCATTCGGTTGTGTAATTCTTATACTCAACAATTTCTAGATCTTAGTACTTTATAAAAGATCTATGTGATCACTATTTGTAATAGTGGATATTTTCGTTGAGACACACATAGACTACTTTAGTCTAAGTAAAGTTTTGAAATCATTTGCAAGTGTTTTTAAGTTTTCCACTGTTCACTATTGTGTTACTAGTTACAACATTTTCGTCTTTGGAGCAAGTTTTCTTATTTTACCTTAGCACTAATTTTTTGGAAAAGCCTATTTGACCCAATTTGATCTGCAAATATTCCCCGAGTTTCAGCCTACTAGGTAGGATGGGGTGGGTAGGTGCATATTATATGGATTTAAGATCCTTACAATATCTATACTATATTAAAAAGTGGCAAGTGATGGAGAATCATTTTCGGACCCTATTTGTACTCTCTCCGTCCAACTATAATTGTTTCGCTTTCCTTTTATGGACGTCCCACTATAACTTTTTCATTCCATAAAAGGAAAAAGTAACTCCACTACCCATAATTTTTATCCTCACTTTTCACATAATATTACAAAAAATGTCACTCACTACTTCACATACTTTTTTCCTCTCTCCCAATACCCAAAACTACCCTCTATTTTTATTATTTTATTATTATTCCTTAAACAATTCAACCAAAAGAAGTGGGACAAATACAATGGGACGAGGGAGTATAATTTAATCCCTACTTATTTTGTTTTTTTTTGTCAATTTTGTCCCTTCTTTTATTTATTTTATTTTATAAATTTACTTAATAACTATTTTTAGTTCTTTTACTCTTCACATATTTAATTTATTCAATTTCGTCACATCTTTTATTTATTTTATTTTGTAGCTTTACTTAATAATTGATTTATATTCTCTTTTTTTTGCTACACCATCTTTTTATTTATTATAATTCGAAGCTTCTGTCAATTTTCTAGTAGCAATTAAATAATGTGGCTATCAGAGTTGACATATAGATGTCCATATAGCTAGGATGCTAAGGCTGATACATAGAATGGTCTTTAAAAAAAATTGAAGACGTTTTATTAAAGAAAAGGTCTAAAAATGTGTTTAAAAATTCAATCTTTAATTTATTTAGTAACTTCACTTGATAACTATTTTAAATTCTCATTTTATTGGGTTAATTGAGAAAAAAACATCACCTTTAGGTTATTATCAATTACAATATATATATATATATATATTACAATTCAAGACACCACCTTTTTAATTTTTACAGTTCGACGCATCTGCTAATTTTCTAACAATTAAATAATGTGGTTGTAGGATTTGACACACAGATGTCCATGTAGGATGCTAAAACTGATGAATAGAATGGTCTTTTTTTTAAACGTTTTATAAAAAATGTCTAAAAAATGTGTTTAAAAATTCAAGAATTTAGAGTTGCGATTTGATGTTCTTCTAATATATTTATTTAAATTTTAGGGAAGAGAAATAATAAGAGCTTTTTTTTTTTGTTTGTTAATTTTTACATTCGAAGCATCTGTTAATTTTCTTGCAACAATAAAATAATATGGTTATTGAGTTTACACATAGATGCTCATGTAGGATGTTAACACTAATGAATAGAATTGTCTTCTTCTTTTTTTTTTAAATTTGAAAACATTTTATAAAAAAAATTAAAAATCAAGAATTAGAGTTGCGATTTGATGTTCTTCTATTAAATTTACTAAGTTTGGGGAAATAATAAGAGGTTTTTTTTTTTTTTTGTCAGGATGAGTTTTTTTTTTCTCTTAAATATTTTAAAATATTATTTTAGATAGGTGGTGACTTTTTTTTTCAATTAATTTTTTTTTATGTCTCGGTACTCAACGAAACATGCATGTTATATTTGATACGACTATCTTTCAAACATACAATTTTATATGATGATTAATATTTAATTATAATGCAAGAAATGAAAATTTGACAAAATAATTTCTACCAAAAAAAATTACAAATTTTTTTTACAAACTATTTATGTAAAACGTGCAAAGCACTTGTTAAAAAACTAGTTGCAATAAAAGTTTATCATATATATATGTATGGGTAGGACTCTTGTGAAATATTGCACCTTATTGATATATGCAATACACCATAATTAAGGCAATTTAGTCAAAAATTCGCAAGTTGGGACGCAAGTCATGTCGGCCCGAGTCGGGCGTGGGGCAGGCAAGGGCTGTGGACTGTGGGCTGTGGGATGTGGGCTTTAGGTCGGACGAATATATATTTATAGAAGAGTATCTTTATTGAATATGTGTTATATTCTAGTGGTTTAGGTCTATTGTTAATGTATTTGGTCGCAAGTTCAATCCTATGATACTTATAGAAATGAAATGTGTTACTACGTGAAATAAAAATTACATTATCATTTTAAAGAAAAAAAATACTACATAACATATATTAACACATATCGTAACACAAAAATGTTCATAAGGTAACATGGGTCACAAGTAACACATTGTTGTTCATATGATAACACATGAGTATTCACATAGTGACGATATGTGAACATTGTTACATATTACTTAAAAAATATGTGTTACTACATGAACAAAAAGTGTTACTCTATGAAGAAAAACGTGTTACCACATGAACAAAATCAGTACAAGCGCCAAAAGAAATCCCCAAGTCCAAAATTACAGATGTAAAGAACAACTTGATTTACTACATGAACAAAAGAGTGTTACCCTATGAGCAAAGGAGTGTTACTATATGAACAAAAACCTGTACAAGCGTGAACAAAAATCATCAGTCCAAAATTACAGATTTATAGAACAACGTGAAAAGAATGCAGAAGGATCTGAACTTCAGCACACACTTTGTGTTGAGGGGTAACCCAACACCACACACATATTCTCTCTTCTTCTCCCAGAATCCACACCGAAATCCAAAATTGGACAACCTGGTTTCATCCAATGATCGGAGCGAATCGAACAAAATTAAATTGAACAAAAAATTTAGGGCACAAACAAGGAAGAAGAAAGGTCGTGAGATCTGCCAGCAATCTAAAGAGAAGAGGGAGAAGAAGAAATTTGATCGCGTTAGTAGCTACGCGATGTGAGAAAAATAAGAAAATCCATTAGACCCGCCATCAATCTACCCTAACCCGACAGGGCAGGCCTGACCCGCGAAAAAATAAGAAAAAGTCCAATTAATCTATAATTGCACATATCACTTATATGCAATATTGCATACAAGTTTTTGCCTATATATATATAGGCAAAGGAGGAAAGAACTTAGGAAAATAATCACTCTCACATCTCAACAGATAATGATAAATGGATTTGATGTATCTTAACAAAATTAAGATCTAAGATCAAAAGATTTGGTATTTATCTTACGGTATCTATATTATATATGAAAGCAGAAACCGCCCCAAATCTAAAAACCATTAGATTTTTCCGCCAAAAATAATTGCTAAATTGGGAAACGAATATTTGAAAAAAATATTAACAAATAATAATAGATTGAGAAAAATCTTTGAGAATATTTGGAAAAAATATTAACAACTAATAATAGATTGAGAGAAATCTTTGAAATAAATAATAATGATGGGAAACTCTCCATATAAAAAATATACACAAATCATGATCAAATCTAGTATATACCGATTCAAATTTCGAAACCATTTGATTTTTCCGCAAAAAATAATTGCTAAATTGAGAAACGAATATTTGAAAAAAATATTAAATAACAATGGATTAAGAAAAATCTTTGAAATAAATATCAATAAATAATAATGATGGGAAACTCTCCATATAAAAATATACACAAATCATGATCAAATCTATTGATTTCTCAAAAAATCTTGCATTAGATTTCTTTTAAATTTATTACTTATTTTTCTATAAGTTATTGCAAAGAGTATTGATGTAAATAATTTGTACATGTATGACTTTTGTATAATGTAGATCTGCATTTGTATTAAATTTTTTTCGTAATTTTTTTAATTGTCATTCGTATATTTTATCTAAGCAACGCCTGACCTTATAATATGATTGTTGTTATGAAACTAATATTTTTGTGTTGTGAAACTAATACTATGGAGTATGAAAAGTAGACAAAGTAGAAAATATAGGGAGAAAGAAGAATACTTTTATTTCTTTTCATGTGATACAAAGTGAAGTGGCATATATGGAGCAAGGGATATACCACCTTTTTATAGGGAGCAAGGGATGCCCCTAGAATAATCTAACATAAATATTTCATAAATAACTTCTACTAGAATAATCTAATAGAAAATTGTTGGGAGAAGAATTTAATAAGATTTTGATTAGATCTCAAAACCCTTAAGTATGACATGTTCAGAATAATCTTGATAGTCTGTAGACAGGTTTCAGTTTTAATTGTTCAGAAAATATCTGCAAAATGTATAGTCAGCAGATATTTCTAAGTTTATAGGATAGGCACACACTGAGGGGGAACTCAGTAAGTGAACCAATATACCTGAAGACTCAGAAGACCTCAGATGAACCTGAGTTCACATCAACCTGAAGACTCAAGACCTACCTGAAGACTCAGATCAACCTGAAGACTTGAAGACCTGAAGATTATCTACCTGAGGACAAACAGACTAAGAAAGTCTTACACATTCATGAAGGATAAAAGTTGTCCAAATATTTGATTGCAGACAAAAGGAATTATAACCAAGTGTTTTTTAAGGTTGTTTCATCCAGGGAGATTAACCTAAAAGAGCCGTTTTGTTTGTCTCCATTCGCTAAAGATAAGAACCAATCAGAGAGAGACAACACTGTACTTCACTGACACAGAAAGCGACATGGCACTGAGGATGTCAGATGTACTGAGTTCTAGACTGCAAAAACTTAGTGATTGGCTGCATTGGTTACTTGTTACCCAAACCATGCAAGGGCTTGTTCAAACCATAAAATAGTCGTTTATCACTAACCAAATAAGGAAACCTTTGATGATATCTCTTACAACGGATAGTTTTTCAAGAGTGCCAGCCTATAAATACTAGTGACCTTCACCACTGCAAGGTTACGAGAAATCAAGTAACTCCAGAGCTCATTCATATTCTTGCATTTGAAACACTCGAAAAACTCAAGATTTCCCAAGTGTTTCACCTTGAAGAGAGCTCATTTACTAAGCCTAGAATCTGTTAAGTATCCAAAGCTTAGTAAGAGATATCCTAGCCTTTTGAATTTGTTCTTATTGTAAAAGGATATCTCACCTTAGTTGAAAACCAACCAAACCCAAACCCTATTGATTAGGTAGTTTGAGTGTGTGATTGTTGGAAAGTAAGAGTTGTAAAGAGTTAGTAAGCTGCAGTGTAGTTAAGCCTGAAAACTCTAGAGAAGAAGTTAGTAAGCTGCTTGTGACAGTCTGAAAGCTTGTGTGTGTTGAGTTAGTAAGCTGCAGTGTAGTTCAGCTTGAAAACTTATAGTGGAAAGTTAGTAAGCTGCTGAGTTCAGTCTGAAAGCTTGAGGTAGTAGTAGTAGTGAGTTAAGGAATATCTCTGAGGATTAGAGAGAGTGGACGTAGGATCTTTGTCTCTGAACCACTATAAATTGTTGTGTTATTTGCTTTCTGAATTGCATTATATCTGTTGCATATTTTCACTGAAAGCACTGAGTTGTCTGATATTCAGTTGGAATCAATCCACTGAGTTTGCATTGAACTAATCACAGCCTTAACCACTGACTTACTAAGTGCTAAAGATTTTCAGCAAAGTAAAACGAGTATAAACTTAGGGCCTACACATTCCGCACCCTAGATAAGCTAGTATAGATAGTTGTCAAACTGACCAAACTCATTTGAGTAGTCAGTAAGGTAATTATCTACTCCAAGCTTATTTGAACTCTGATTTTGAAATCTTAGACCAGTTGGGCTAATCTGAAGTTACTGAAAACCGCTCAGTGTTATTGTCTTAGAAGACTTTGACTCAGAGTAATTTGTGCTTCTCAGGGCTGTTTCTCAGGACAACCTGACCCACTGATTTCAGTTTTGTAAAAAGTTTGAAAAATCATTGAACACGTGTATTCCCCCCCATACACGTGTAAGACTCGTTTACACCGGGACCAACAAAAATAAAAGGACATACAAATTATTATATTATTTCATAATACTCCCCTTTGGATGTCCGTCATTACATAAAGAATATGTCTCGTTAAAAACCTTACTAGGAAAAACCCAATGGGCAAAAAAACCTAGTGAAGGAGAAAAATAGTATATATTATTTATTCTCCCCCTAATTCAAACATCATTTGAGATCTTTTAATTGACGCATTTGGATACGCTTCATCAATTTCTCAGATGTTGTAGTCGGTAATGCCTTGGTAAATAAATCTGCTAAATTGTCACTTGAGCGGATTTGTTGCACATCGATTTCACCATTCTTTTGCAACTCATGAGTAAAGAAGAATTTTGGTGAAATATGTTTGGTTCTATCTCCATTAATGTATCCTCCTTTTAGTTGAGCTATACAAGCTTCATTTTTTTTTTGATCGGGCAAAGTTAGATGTTAGTTGTTAGTAGTTAGTACACCAAACGCCCAAATACTCCACGAAATCGCCAATCCACCTTATAACTCCCATAACTCCAAATTCGTTCCCAGAGGGAATCCAACCTGGGTCTCCCACTCAAATGAGGAGCCCAGTGGCCAGGTGGGCTAAGCCACCTGGTTGAGCTATACAAGCTGCATTATCTTCATATAATAAAGTTGGAGGATTTTCATTATCGTGAGACAATCCACAGCTCTTTCGAATATAATTGATCATTGACCTCAACCAAACACGTTCCCGACTGGCCTCATGAATTGCTATAATTTCAACATGATTTGAAGAAGTGGAAGCAAGCGATTGCTTTGTAGATCGCCATGAAATGGCTGTACCACCACACGTGAATACATATCCAGTTTGAGACCTTGTTTTGTGTGGGTCTGATAAATACCCAGCATCAGCGTAACCAAGCAATTCAGGTCGAGAATTATTTGAATAAAATAGGCCAAAATCAACCGTTCCTTGGAGATAACAAAAAATATGTTTAATACCATTCCAATGTCGGCTTGTAGGAGATGAACTAAATCTTGCTAGCAAATTAACTGGAAAGGATATATTTAGCCTTGTACAGTTAGCAAGGTACTTCAGGACCAAGTATCTCTTCGCCTTCATCTCGTGGTCTGAAAGGGTCCTTATTAGGATCGAGTGACCGGACGACCATTGGGGTACTTAGTGGATGTTCCTTTTCCATGTAGAACCACTTTAATACCTTCTGGATGTAAGCAGTTTGGTGGACAAAAATTCCACCTTCGAGGTGATCAATTTACAAACCAAGGCAAAATTTTGTCTTACCAAAATCCTCGATTTTAATTCTTTCTTCAAATATGCAATTGCCTCTTCGAGCTCTTCTGGAGTCTCGATTAAATTGAGATCATCAACATATACTACAATTATCACAAAACTTGACCCATTTTTCTTTATTAAAACACATGGACATATTGGGTCATTGGTATAACCTTCTTTGACTAGGCATTCAGTAAGACGATTATACCACATGCGTCCAGATTGTTTGAGCCCATACAAAGACCTTTGCAATTTTATAGAATAAACTTCTCTTAGATTTGATTTACACGCTTCAGGCATGCTAAATCCTTCAGGGACTCTCATGTAGATATATTTTTTAAGATTACCGTATAAGTATGCAGTAACTACGTCCATCAGACTCATCTCAAGTTTTTCATGCACGGTAAAACTTACAAGATATCTAAATGTAATTGCATCCATTACAGGGGAGTATGTTTCGTCATAATCAAATCCAGGTCTTTGTGAAAAACCTTGGGCCACCAATCGTGCTTTACATCTTACAATTTCATTTTTCTCGTTTCTTTTTCGCACGAATACCCATTTGTATCCCAGTGGCTTTACACCTTCTGGTGTTTGGACTATAAGTCCAAATACTTTTTGTTTTACCAGTGAATCCAACTCGGATTGGATTGCATCTTTCCATTTTGGCCAATCATTTCTACGCCGACATTCATCAACCGATCTGGGTTCATGATCCTCAATTTCTTCCATAATATCAAGTGCTACATTATATGCAAAAATATTGTTAATGGTCGTTTCTCTTCGGTTCCAACTTTTTCCCCTAGTGACATAATTTATTGAAGTTTCTACAACCTCATTATCTTCAGAAATTGGCTCTTTAGGAGCAACATCTTCTGAGACAACTTCTTCAGGAAGTTGAATCTTCTCACTACATGTGAGTCATTCATTCTCATTTGACTCGTCGAGTTTAATTATTCCTCTTTTCTTTCGAGAATTTTTGTTTGTGGGACCAAGAGGTCTACCATGCTTCAGGCGTGCTTTAGATTCATTAGCACTTGTTATTTGTCCTTCAGGGACATCAATCTTAACCGGAGCATTTTCTGCGGGAATATGTGATTTAGTAACTCTTCTGGAGTCACTAAATGCATCTGGCAATTTGTTGGGAGATGAATTTAATAAAAGAAAATTTTGATTAGATCCCAAAACCCCTGAGTATGACATGTTCAGGATAATCTTGATAGTTGAGTCAGGATTCAGTTTTTGAGTATTCAGGATGTTATCTGCACAATGTATAGTCCGCAGATATAGATCAGGATAGATTCTGAAGACTCAGTAAGTTTCTGAAGAAAATGAAGTTTCAGTATGAAACTGAAGTTTCAAGTTTCAAAGAAATCGAGAAATCAAGACTCAAAAGGAGAAACCGAGAAATCAAGACTCAAAGTGAAATCGAGAATCAAGACTCAAAGGAGAAATCGAGATATCAAGACTCAAAGGAGAAATCGAGATATCGAAAGACTCAAAGAGAAATCGAGAAATCAAGACTCATGAAGATATCACCAAGATATCTGCGAAGACTCGAGACTCGTAAGACTCAAGACTCAAGACTCGTAAGACATCAAGACTCGTAAGACTCAAGACACGTAAGATGTAAGATCAAGATCAAGATCAAGACAAAGGATACTAAAGACACAAGAATTATCAAGACTCAAGAATGTATCAAATGCTCAAGATAACCTGAATGTTCTGAGGCACTGAAAATATCTATCTGAAGGATACAATACTGAGAAGAACGCGATTACTTAGAAAAATAGATATTGCCCAAGACATTCAGATGCAGACAAAAGGAACTAAATCTAAGTGTTGTTAAGGTTATATCACTCAGAGATATTGACCAAAAAGAGCCGTTGTGTTTGTCTACTTAATCAAGACAACAACCCAATCGAAGAAGACAACATCAGATTTTTATCGACACCGAAAAGTGACAGTCACCGAAGCATGTCAAGAGTACTATGTTCCGCATCGCAAAAAAAGTGGTGATCGGGTCGCATAAAGGCACTTTGCCTAAAACATGCTAGGGAGTGTCAAACCCTAAATATAGCCGTTCATCACACACCATAAGAGGAAACTCACGAAGCTATCTCTTCCGACAGATAGTTTTTCAAGAGTGACCTTGGTGTATGCCTATAAATACTTGTGACCATCTACATTGAAGGTTACGGGAAATTTGTAAGCAACTCAAACCCAAGAATTTCCCAAGTGCTTTATATCAAAGAGAGCTCATTCACTAAGCCTAGTCTTGATAAGATTTATCCAAAGCTTAGTCGAGATATCCTAGCCTTTGCATTTGTTCTTAATTGTAAAGGATATCTCATCCTAGTTGGAAACCAACCAAGAAACCCCAAACCCTTTGTAAGGTAGTTTGAGTGTGATTGTTGGTGAGTTGGAGTTGTAAAGAGTTAGTAAACTACATTGAGGTAGTCAGAAAGCTCTAGAGAAGAAGTGAGTAAACTATCTTGGATAGTCAGAAAGCTTGTGTGTGTTTTGAGTAAGTAAACTACAGAGGTAGTTAGAATGCTCAAAATAGAAAGGTTAGTAAACTACAGAGGTAGTAAAAAAACCTTATGAAGTAGAAAGGTTAGTAAACTACAGAGGTAGTCAGAAAACCTTAGGAAGTGATTAGTGAATTTCTCTGAAGAGTCAGAGACAGTGGACGTAGGAGCTTGAGTCTCTGAACCACTATAACTTGCTGTGTTATTTGCTTTCTGTTCTGCATTGATTAACTGTTGCATACCTTTAAACTGAAAGCATATTTTCACTGATATTTTGTTGGAATCAATCCACTGAAGTTGCATCTAACTGAATCACAGCCTAATCACTATTCCATTAAAAGAAAGGTTTTCAGCAAAGCATAAAACGAGTATAAACTTAGGGCCAACCATTCTGCACATCTTAGTAGCTATTCAAGCAACTCAGTATCTCTGAAAGTACTCAGGATCAGTTGGGATTATCTGAGGTTTCTGAAAGCAGCTCAGGATCACTGTCTCAGGTAGACTTTGACTCAGGGCGATTTGTGCTTCTCAGGACCAAATCATCAGGACAACCTGACCCATCTGACCTCAGTGAAAAAAAAGTTTTAAAATCACTGAACACGTGTATTCCCCCCATAAACGTGTAAGACTCGTTTGCACCGGGACCAACAAGTGGTATCAGAGCAGTGGTTCAACTTGACCACCTGCTTTGTTGACCATAGTCTTATTTGCTAAAGATTCTTGTGGTCTATCTGAACAGATCTTATTTGCTGAAATCTTAAAAGACTCAGACATAATGTCTTCTAAGAAACTTCCAATGTTCTCAGTTTAGAAATATGATTTATGGAGATTAAGAATGCAGACTCATTTGTATTCTAAGCATGAAAGAATGTGGAGAGTGGTTACTGAAGGACCATGCCAATTCACTGTTGTGAATCCCAGAGTTACAGAAGATGAGAGAAATGATTTCAGGACTGAATTTCCAAAGTCAGATGATCAACTTACTCCTGATCAGAGGAAGTTAGTCAATCTTGACTATATTGCCCAAGATACAATATATAGCACTATTGATGATGGTGTTATGAGGAAGATCTCTCATTGTGAGAATACAAAGGAAATATGGGATGCACTTGCTGAGATTGCTAAGGAAGAAAAGGAGTCTGAAGAAAGTTCCAGCTCCTCAGATGAGATGTGCTCAAAAAGTGACAGTGATGACATCTGTCTCATGGCTGTAGGAGAGGTAAGTTCTTCTATCTCTGTTGTTGCTCCTACACAAGCACATGAGTTGTCAAGTTCTACTGTAAACAGTCAATTTGACCTGATGGATTCTTTTGAGAGTCTTATGAAGGACTATGCTGTTTTACAAGAACTGCTGAATGAAACTCAAGAGCAGAACAAAGAACTGATTGCTGAAAATCTTAAATGGAAAAACTCTAGTAATGATGAGATCACTTCTCAATTAATGGGAACTGCTGATGAACTAGATGTTCTGAAAGTACAACTCTCAGAGAAAGAGAAGTTGATAGAGACCCTAAATGGAAAACTAGTGGAATCCACTGAGGAGATTCAGTTGATCAGAACTAAGTTCAATGACCTCTCTGAGAAGCATGAAACTCTACAAAAATGTGAGGATAGTGCGCAGAAGAAGCTAGCTCTATTGAATACTGCATCTAAAGTAATAGATGAAATTCAGAGTTATCAGAGACCTGCCACTATAAAATCTGGATTGGGATACATTCCAGGGGGAACCTCACAAGGTCATCTGAATGCTGCATCAAGTAGCACTAAGACAATCTTTGTTAAACAAGTGGCACCTACTCTTTGGACTGAAGAATTGCCCAAAGTTTTAGACAAGGGAAAAGGACCTATGGTTCCAAAAAAACTGAATGTTCAGGTAAGAAAGCCCAAACCTCAGGTGAAGTCATGAAAACCTGACCACTTAGTAGGAAAATTTCAGGAAAGTACTTCGAAGCCTCAGGCTAAGAATGCAAACCTGAAAGGATCTGCACTGAACCAGCAGAGAAATTTTCAGAAGAGAAACACTCAGCAGAGACATTCTCAACTGAAAAGACCAAGTCCTTAGATTACTGAAAGACCCCAATTTCAGTACAGGCAACCTAAGCCCCACTTGCCTAAGGGTAAAGGTTACCTGAACCCAAGTCAACAAAGATTCAGACCAGTTGTACAGAAGCCAAAGCAATGGAACAAAAGGCCTGTACCCAAGAAAAATTCTAAGGCTCATGTTCATGCCAAGGCTAGCACTCATACACAGGATACTGCTAAGGCACCCAGAGTGGTAAATGTTCATGTAGATGTTTATGGAAGACATATCAACCACTCTAAAGTAATTAGAGTTGTCAGACAGATTTGGATTCCGAAAGGTACAGCTAACCTAGTAGGACACCAATTGGGTACCTAAGAATTGATTTGTTTTTCAGGAGAAAAACAAGGGCACTGAGCTGATTGAAGATCACATAGCACTGATGAGTGGAGATGAAATGGCCCCTGCTGTATGGTATCTTGACAGTGGATGCTCAAGACATATGACAGGATTCAAGCAAATACTCAGTGACTATGTAGAGCAAAGAGGCCCTCAGATCACATTTGGAGATAACTCCAAGGGACAGACTGAAGGATATGGAACTTTGGAAATCGATTCAGTTCATATCCATGGTGTTTCATATGTATCTGGATTGAAGCATAATCTGCTTTCAATAAGCCAATTCTGTGATAAGGGATTTAATGTTGAGTTCTCTAAGAACTTATGTTATGTGAAAGATAATACCTCACAGAAAATACTACTGACTGGTACAAGAAAAGGAAATGTGTATCTTGATGATTGGAGTTCAACTCCTAAAGATACATGTTTGGTTGCTAAATGTTCCACAGATACCAGTTGGTTATGGCATAAAAGGATGAATCACCTGAATTTCAAAACCCTGAACAAACTTGCAAGATTAGCACTTGTGAGGGGGTTACCAAATGAAGTTTTCAGTAAGGAACATGTTTATGATGCGTGCCAAAAAGGAAAACAAGTTAAAGCATCATTTAAAAGCAAAGTAGATGTTTCTACTGAGAGAATACTTCAATTGTTGCATATGGATCTTTTTGGTCCAGTAACACCAGTGAGCACAAATGGCAAAAAATATACACTCGTAGTAGTTGATGACTACTCAAGATATACTTGGGTCATATTCTTACTCAGTAAGAAAGAGACTCAGATAAAACTGCATGAACTACTGAAAAGGCTCAGTATTAAAAAGAACCCGAGTGTGGTTAAAATCAGACCTGACAAAGGAACTGGATTTATAAATCATATTATATCTGATTATTGTGCAGCAAATGGAATTACTCATGAAACATCATCTGTAAGGACCCCTCAACAAAATGGTGTTGCTGAAAGAAGGAACAGGACTTTAAAAGAAGCTGCAAGGACTATGATAGCTGAAGCTGATATTCCTAAAAGATTTTGGGCTGAAGCTGTCAATACTGCATGCTATTCTCAAAATAGATCCATGCTGACCAAGAGTCAAGGCAAAACACCATACGAGCTTTGGAATGAAAGGAAGCCTCTTGTTTCTTTCTTTCGTGTGTTTGGTTGCAAGTGTTTCATACACAATAATGGTAAAGATCAGTTGAAAACATTTGATAGAAAAGATGATGAAGGAATATTCTTAGGATATTCTGAAGTTAGTAAAGCTTTCAGAGTTTACAACTGTAGGACTCTTATTGTGGAGGAAACACCTCACGTTGATTTTGATGAATCTACTTGTGTTCAGAAGAAACAGGAACATGATGCAGAAGAACTGACCAAGAGAATCACCAGACTAAGCCTGAAAAACAATGACAAATCATCCACTAAACCTGAAAAGAAGAAGTCAGACACCTTCTATGAATGGAGTGACTCAGACTCAGACAAAGAAGTTCAGGATGGAACTCAGGATGGTGAGACTCAGGAAAGCCAACACACAAAAGGTGACCAATCTGATCAGCCACCAGTTCAGACTCAAGTATGTGATGCCAATGAAGATGTGGTCACAACTGAGGCAATTTCTGAATCTATCAACCAAAGGGGAACAAATGTCACTGACAATGTTCTGAATGGAATTTACCCTGAGGAAGATGATTCCCTTTCTCTTTTTCTGTTGTTCCCTAAATTTAATGAACTGCCTGAACCTAACATTTCAAATGTTGAGGATATTATTGAAGGGGGAACATCTAGAAGAAGTTGATTAGATAGTCATCCTACAAGTCAGATTGTGGGTGATCTAACTGATGGTGTCAAAACAAGAAGGTTCCATGGTGAAAGTGCACTATTCAGCTGCTTCCTATCAGAGAAAGAGCCTACTGAGATTGAAGAAGCTCTACAAGATTCTTATTGGATTACTACTATGCAAGAGGAGTTGAATCAATTCTCAAGGAATGAAGTATGAGAGCTAGTGGATAGGCCTGAAAGGCACAATGTTATTGGAACCAAGTGGGTATTCAAGAATAAAAGAGATGAGAACAACAACATTGTAAGAAACAAGGCAAGGCTAGTTGCACAAGGTTATTCCCAAGAAGAAGGCTTGGATTATGATGAAACCTTTGCACATGTTGCAAGACTAGAAGCCATCAGATTGTTTCTTGCATATGCTGCCCACATGAGGTTCACAGTCTATCAAATGGATGTGAAAAATGCATTTCTGAACGGTGTACTTAAAGAAGAGGTTTATGTTGAACAACCTCCTGATTTCAGACAGAATGACCAAGTTTACAGGCTCAGAAAAGCCTTGTATGGTCTTAAGCAAGCACCCAGAGCATGGTATGATACCCTTTCTCAGTTTCTTACTGACCATGGTTTTATCAAAGGAACTGTTGATAGAACCTTGTTCAGGATAGAAGATGGGGAAGATATCTTACTAGTTCAGATATATGTTGATGACATCATTTTTGGATCTCCAAATCATCAGTTGTGTGAAAAGTTTTCTACACTGATGAAAGGAAAATTTGAGATGTCTATGATGGGGGAGATGAATTTCTTTCTAGGACTTCAAGTGAAACAATCAAAGGAAGGAATCTTCATCAACCAAGCAAAGTACACCAGAGATCTGATTGCCAAGTATGGTGTACAGAATTGCAATGCAGTTAGAATTCCTATGAATACTAACTACAAGATGGATCCTGATCCTGAAGGCAAATCAGTAAGTCACACTGATTATAGAGGGATCATTGGATCATTGCTCTATCTCACAGCAAGTAGGCCGGATATAACATTTGTTGTTGGGATATGTGCAAGATACCAAGCTAATCCTAAGGCTAGTCACATGGAGGCTGCCAAGAAGATACTGAAGTATCTTAAAGGCACAGTGAATAGAGGATTATGGTATCCAGCTGATGATAACCTTGAATTAACTGGTTATTCAGATGCTGATTATGGAGGCTGTAGAATTGACAAGAAGTCCACTACAGGAACTTGTCAATTTCTTGGAAGTAAGTTGATATCCTGGTTTTCAATGAAACATACCTCAGTAGCAACCAGTACTACTGAAGCTGAATACATGGCTGCAGGAAGCTGTTGTGCACAGATTCTTTGGCTCAGACAACAATTAAGGGATTATAAGGTTGTAGCCAATGAAGTACCAATATTTTGTGACAATAATAGTGCTATTGCTATTTCACAAAATCCTGTATTGCACACCAGATGCAAGTATGTGGATATCAGACATCACTTCATCAGAGATCATGTCGAGAAAAAGGACATCAGGATGGAGAAGATTCATGCTGATAAGCAGAGAGCTGATATCTTGACTAAACCATTGGCTGAATCAAGATTTCAGGAACTATCAGTTGAATTAGGGATGTTGGATCCAGGTGTATAGAGTAAATCTGAAAAATTGAAGGTTTTCAGATGCATGAAGTTTTCTCAGGATTCTACTGAGAAACTCAGGATAAAATTGGAAATACTGAACTGAGTCTTGGAAAACTCAGGTGTACTGAAGGTCAGTACTCAGTATTTTACTGAACCCGTTCAATACTCAGTATCATACTGACATTTTATCAAGGTCAATACTCAGTAAGACTGATAGGAAATTAGTTTGAAGAAGTAATGACTCATGCAACTCATTTATTGCTTAACTGAAGCTCAGTAATCATTTGCAATAAATACAAAACACCTGAAGAGAATGTTTTGAGCGGGATCTTTGAAATACCGAATAAGGTCAACAGTCATTAATTGCTCTGATTCAATTAATCACCAATAAGGTTAAAATGGCGGCGTATTTTTCGTGAGATCGTCCTTTCATATACCCGATTAATCTGAGATTAATCTCAACTGTTGATTTTCATCAATCGATACGATTTCCCACGAATCGATCTATATATTCTTTTGAAAGCCATTCAAGCCCTATTTTCACAAACCCTCATTCCCAAAACACTCTGCAAATAAAAATCCCTTTTGCCCAGAAACCCTTGTCATTTTCAAAACCCTAAACCTTCAAAATCTTCAAAATGACTTACACAATATTCGACAAACTGGCTGAATCCAACAAGCCATGGTATGAATATGTGGTTTCACTGGAAAGCACATCCAACGCGACCCATGAAGAAGAGGCTCTACACATGATCTGATTAGCAAAACTCACAAATTTAGTCGCAAGCCAACCGGAGGCCGAATACTCTAAAGAGGTAATAGAGTTTATTTCGAATCTGGAAATCGATGAGGAAGATCGTATTGAGTCCAAAATTTATGTTTCCCATCTAGAGCATACCTCGAAGTATGTAGATTTTGTGCGGGAGTTGTATATAGTCCCCAGAAATCTAAATGATGTTTTTGAGTTGTGTGATAGAGGAGAGGATCCCACAACTTATATGTTGGGTCGGGAGCAGGAATACCTTGATAGGATAACAGAGCATCCTATTAAGTTCGAGGCTACATTACATAAACGACATTTAAAGTCAAGTACAGAGTTTTGATGGACATTGTTAGCAAATGTATTATGAGTAGATCGGGGAGCTTTGAGCAGATAAGCACTCCCAAACTCCGATTGATGGAGGCAATAGAAGATTCACCCACCAAAGATTTCAACTGGCTGAGATATCTGATTAAAGTGGTGAGTGACCAGGCCAAGCTAATAAAGAAGGAGGATGGATCAATCTCAATAAAAGGCAAGATACTCCATGCAACCAAAATAGCATTTATTTTGGAAATGTGTCGAGAAGAAGAGGATATCTTTGCCGACTCCACTCCATTCCCTAAGTCTAAGGTGATGTTCAAGTCTGTTGCCACCAAGAAGACTATAAAAGGGAAGAAAGAGAATAAAGTGGAATCACCAGCTGCTACTGAAGAAGCCCATAAAGTCAAGGGGAAGGCTTTGTTGGAGATCAAGAGGGAGAAGGGTGAAACATTGAAGAAGAAGACCCTTGCTCCAAAGCGCAAAAGAATGGTGATTATCACTGATGAGGAGGAGAGTGAGCCTGAGGAGATACAACCTGAGGGCCAAAAAGCTCAAAAATCGCCGTTGCAAGTGTTGGCTCAGGTTATATCCACGCACGAAGCAAAAACGAGGGAGCAAGTCTTCTCGAGGTTCTTGAGGCGTCACTAAGCCTTGACAAGTTCTCTCAAGAAATCTTCCAAGGACCTCGGACCTCGAGAGGCGGCTCAGTTCCTGGCGAGGAAGTGCTTGCTCAGACCTCAGAGCAAGCTCAGATTCCTGCTGAGGAAGTGCCAGCTCAGACCTCAGAACCAATTCAGATTCAGACTGAGGAGCTGCCTGCCCAATCCTCAGATATTGTTGAGCCTCAGGAGATGTTAAACCTCGATGAACTCTGAAGATCCATTCCTAGATCCTTGGCCCGATTTTCCCCATTGGACTGAGAGCCCAAAGTCAAGAAGGGTGAAGTCAAGAGAGATCGAAAGGGAAGCAAGGGGAATGGTTCATTTTAGGCCGTTACCACTCGAGCTTAGCACATTCCCCGACCTCCGGGATCTTTTTTTTTTTTTTTTTTTTGATTGAGGTCAGCAGTCTCTACATCTCAACCGGACCTTACCCGGTGCTCAACATCGCCTTCATTCAGAGGTGAAGACCGGTGGAATGAGGAGACAACATTGCTTACACAATTCTCTGGATTCGAAAAAACCAAGCTCGGGATGAAAACTTCGACTTTGATGAAATTTGGTTAAGAAGAAAGTTCTTTGAGAGGAAGGATCTGAAGTTGGTGCCCCGAGCTCCAAAGACAAATCTCAAGATGGGGACCAACAAGGGGATGATGAGAGTCAATCTCAAATGGAGAAAGAGGGCACCGATGTCAAGAGCCTCATCACAAACATCCTCGATCGAGTTAGCCTTCGTGTAACTTTTTAGCTACTAAAAAATTATGTCAAGATTACTGAAGTACCTATCTTTAATTCTGTAATGTCTGATATGCAGACTGAGGCTCAGGTGGACATCCAAGCTCAGGTGGAAACCCAGGACTCAGCCGAGATCAAGCTCAGATCGAGACTCGGGATCGATCGAGACTCAGCCGATCAACCGCTCAGAAAAACAAAGCAGATCACATATGCTCCTGAGATTGATCTCACACCAATTATGGAGAAGCTGGAGAAGGTTGGGCCAATCATGGACAAAGTTGCTCAGATAGAGGAGGTATTGGCCAACCAGAATCAAAAAATGGAAAGTCTGAGTTCTTCTTCAGACCTGTTGCAACTTCAGAACACTCTGACTGAGAAGCTGACCTCCATGGAAGGAAAGATGGAAGAAAAGATGGATGGGGTCAAGGCTGAATTAAGTGCAGAGCTGAAGCAGAAGCATCAGGAAAGGACTGAATATCTTGAAGCCAAATTGGTGGAGAAGAATGAGATGTTAGTTAAGAATGTTGTTGAGGAGATGAGCTCAATGCTCATGGCCAAGATGACAGACATGTTCAAAGAAGCTCTCTCCAGCCAATTTGCCCAGATGTCTGAAGAGTTCTCCATGGCAAAGAACCACCTAAGAAGGCTCGAAGAAGAGCAAGATCAGTTGGCAGGGGAAGTGCGTAGTGTCAGCAAGGAGCAGTATCATATGGACACAGCACTCTCCAGACTTCTGCCCAAGTATGGTTCCAAGAAGGGGGAAAGACCCGGAGCTGATCTGAGAAAGTTATTGGAACATACTTTGGAAAGAAAGGCTAACAAAGAAGCAGAAAAGAAAAAGATTGTTGAAGCCATGCAAGAAGTCGAAGCCATGCAAGAAGCTGAAATTCAAAAAGGTGGAGAAGCCCATCTACACTCAAGTTTCTAAAGAAACAATGCAAGAAGTAGCTGCAGAGAAACTGAGTGATAGAAGAAGAGTTGGGACAAGCCAAGCTGGAGCTGAATTGACCATTAAAAGGAAGGTTGTGGCTTTTGTTGAGCTTGAAGGAAAAAGAGCTAAGGCTTCTAAGCCAACCCAAAGGAAGTTGATATTGGATATTGAAGAGTCTGAGGTAGAGCCACAAAAGAAAGTCTTCAATACAAGAAGTGCTCTGAGATCACTCCAAGTTGAGCAAGCCAAGAAAATTGCTGCTTCGGTTTATGGAGTTCCTATGACCAGGAAAAAGAATGAAGAAGAGCAGAGGAGAAGGAGTGGTTTCAAGAAGTTCGCAAGCAAGAGGAGAGGGACTGCAATAGCACAGAAATGGCCGCACGTTGACAAGTGGATGCCAATCCAGTTCAACGATGCATGGGAAGAGATTAAACTAACCTTTTGGTTTTATTATGATGTGCTAAGAGAATGGAGAGGGGAGAGCTCAGATTCTAATGAGGCTTTCATTGACTATCTACTGACCTTCTATCCGAAGTATCTTCAAAGCTGGATCAATCTCGCGGATGAAGGAAAGGTTGAGATAACAGCCCCTGGTCCATATACTTACCCTCCTCCTAGGCTGGAGAATGGCTTGGTGAATGAAACAGTCCATTTCTCAGGAGATTGCTCAGTACGCCATTTAGTTGGGCCTGACAGGGAACAATCCTGATATCATCAAAGAGAGAGATGCACTGAAGAAGAGATATTATGGAATGTTTAACCTTGAAGTGCCTGCTGATGAGGTGGAAGAAGAGAACTGAAGAGCCAGAGCAGAAGAGCAAAAGAAGACTGAAGATCAAGACTCAGAAGACTCTTGTAATTTCTTATCTTTTTGTCTTTATCTTTTTTAGATAAGTTCATTGTAAGTTGTAACTGTCTACCATTCATCAATGAAACTTTATCATTTTTGCTCAAAGATAATACCTCATTATCTTACTTTACATGTCTTTACATTTGATATGCCTGAATGTTGATTGTTTCTGAGGAAATTGTTGGGAGAGTTTTTATGAATTTGTTGGGAGATTGTTTGTTGGGAGATATACCATTCTTGTAATAGGAAAAACTGAAACCTGAGTATAGGTTAAGTGTTTTGTAACAAGATGGATTTGGCATCATAGAAAAGGGGAAAATTGTTGGGAGATGAATTTAATAAAAGAAGATTTTGATTAGATCCCAAAACCCCTGAGTATGACATGTTCAGGATAATCTTGATAGTTGAGTCAGGATTCAGTTTTTGAGTATTTAGGATGTTATCTGCACAATGTATAGTCCACAGATATAGATCAGGATAGATTCAAGACTCAAGAAGTTTCAAGAAACCGAAGTTTCAAGATGAAACCAAGTTTCAAGTTTTAAGTAGAAACCGAGAAATCAAGACTTAGTGAGAAATCAAGACTCAATGAAATCGAGAATCAAGACTCAATGAGAAATCGAGATATCAAGACTCAAAGGAGAAACCGAGATATCGAAAGACTCAAAGAAAAAATCGAGAAATCAAGACTCAAGATATCACCAAGATATCTGGTGAAGACTCAAGACTCGTAAGACATCAAGACTCAAGACTCAAAAACTCGTAAGACATCAAGACTCGTAAGACTCAAGACGTAAGATCAAGATCAAGACAAAGGATATCAAGGCACAAGAATTATCAAGACTCAAGAATGTAATCAATGCTCAAGATAACCTCAATGTTCCGAGGCAATCGAAAATATCTATCCTAATGATACAATATCGGAAGAACGCGATTACTTAGAAAATAGATATTGCCCAAGACATTCAGATGCAGACAAAAGGAACTAAATCTAAGTGTTGTTAAGGTTATATCACTCAGAGATATTGACCAAAAAGAGCCATTGTATTTGTCTACTTAATCAAGACAACAACCCAATCGAGAAGAAGACAAAGATCAGATTTTTCTCGACATTTGAAAGCGACAGTCATCAAGAAGCATGTCAAGAGTACTATGTTCCGCATCGCAAAAAGTGGTGATCGGGTCGCATAAAGGCACTTTGCCTAAAACATGCTAGGGAGTGTCAAACCCTAAATATAGCCGTTCATCACACACCATAAGAGGAAACTCACGAAGATATCTCTTCCAACGGATAGTTTTTCAAGAGTGACCTTGGTGTATGCCTATAAATACTTGTGACCATCTACATTGAAGGTTACGGGAAATTTGTAAGCAACTCAAGAGCTCAAACTTATTATTGCAAGTTGAAGCACTCGAAAACCCAAGAATTTCCCAAGTGCTTTATATCGAAGAGAGCTCAATCACTAAGCCTAGTCTTGATAAGATTTATCCAAAGCTTAGTCGAGATATCCTAGCCTTTTCATTTGTTCTTAATTGTAAAGGATATCTCATCCTAGTTGGAAACCAACCAAGAAACCCCAAACCCTTTGTAAGGTAGTTTGAGTGTGATTGTTGGTGAGTTGGAGTTGTAAAGAGTTAGTAAACTACATTGAGGTAGTCAGAAAACTCTAGAGAAGAAGTGAGTAAACTATCTTGGATAGTCAGAAAGCTTGTGTGTGTTTTGAGTAAGTAAACTACAGAGGTAGTCAGAAAGCTCAAAATAGAAAGGTTAGTAAACTACAGGTAAATGTCGAAAAACCTTAGGAAGTAGAAAGGTTAGTAAACTACAGAGGTAGTCAGAAAACCTTAGGAAGTGATTAGTGAATTTCTCTGAAGAGTCAGAGAGAGTGGACGTAGGAGCTTGAGTCTCTGAACCACTATAACCTGCTGTGTTATTTGCTTCTGTTCTGCATTGATTAATTGTTGCATACCTTTAAACTGAAAGCATATTTTCACTAATATTAAGTTGGAATCAATCCACTGAAGTTGCATCTAACTGAATCACAGCCTAATCATTATTCCATTAAAAGGAAGGTTTTCAGCAAAGCATAAAACGAGTATAAACTTAGGGCCAACCATTCCGCACATCTAAGTAGCTATTCAAGCAACTCAGTATCTCTGAAAGTACTCAGGATCAGTTGGGATTATCTGAGGTTTTTGAAAGCAGCTCAGGATCACTGTCTCAGGTAGACTTTGACTCAGGGCGATTTGTGCTTCTCAGGACCAAATCATCAGGACAGCCTGACCCATCTGACCTCAGTGAAGAAAAAGTTTTAAAATCACTGAACACGTGTATTCCCCCCATACACTGTAAGACTCGTTTGCACCGGGACCAACACAATTGATTTGCAAATTGTTGCAAATGTATGATCCTTTGAACTTCAAGTTCACATTCTTTTGTACGAGGATCAAGGAAATCTAATGCAATTTTCCAATTGATTTTCTTTTTCGGTTGATCCTTGCCTCCCCCTAATGTCGGGAAATGAGATTCATCAAAATGACAATCTGCTAATCAGGCAGTAAATAAATCACCTGTTAATGGTTCAATATATTTAAGTATCAAAGGTGATTCATACCCGACATATATTCCCAATCTTCGTTGGGGGCCCAATTTAGTACGTTGAGGCGGTGCAATTGGAACATAAACCGTACACCCGAAAATTCTTAAATGGGAGATATTGGTGTTGGGATATTTGAGTTTTGATGAATTATGCCAAAACATTATCAACTTGTGTTATTTAAGCTAATCTACAGATAACAAGTTGAGGGGGAACGAGAGAACAAGTTAAGGGGGAACTCATGAAATCAGAATAAGATTATCAAGATCAGACGAGGTCGCGATTTAGGCCGATCGAGATCAGATGAGTAAGATGAGTTCCGAGGTTAACTGATGAGCTGATCAAAATCAGAATAGAAGAAAAGCTAAGCCAGCTGATCAAGAAGAATCAGAAGAGGACCTGATCAGATGGATCTGGGATCAGAAGATCAGATGACCAGAACAGACAAACAGATCAGAAGATGAGGTTACTGATCAGAAGAGGAGCAGATGAGACTGATCGATATCAGACGTGATCAAGATCAGATAAGTTGACTGATCACGGTGACTGATATCTTTGAATCGATATCTTTGAATTGATATCTTTGAGATCGATCTTTGTGTTGATCTGATCGGTAGAAATGATCGGATCAAAGTAGAAGAAATAAGAAAATCAAATCGAAAAATGATATCGAAAACCAAATTTGCATACCGGATCGGTGACCAAATCAAGACCGTAATCAAGAATCAACAAGAAAATAAAATAAATCTTCCGATGTCCTCAAAAGAAAAGTCATCTGAAGACATGTTCACTGAGAACCAGAATACTGATGATCAGATAACCTGAGTCAAGTGACCTGAGGGTCAGGATGTCTGAAGTCAAAAGAGCTGAACTCAGTTAGCCTGAGTATCAGTATGCCTGATCAGACAAGGTCCACTGAAGAGAAGTCTGCTGAGTCAAGAATCCTGAGTCCAAGGAAGCCTGAGTTCGAGAAAGCTGAGGATCAGAATCTTGAAGATTATAGCCGTTAGATTCAGCTGACGTGGACCAATGAGAGGAAGACAACCAGCCTGAAAAAGTTACAAAAACTACAAAATAGTATGGATTTGAATGTGACTCCATCCAACGGTAATATTCAAATCCACACTATAAATACAAGTTCTTCCTTCATTATTTAGTGTGTGAAAATGCGTGAAAAACACCATTGAGCTACAAAGCCAAATCATATAGCATTTCCATCATAGAACACTGAGCAAGAAATGCACGCATATATTCAAGAGTGTTCTATCCTAGATCTAAGCACAAATGTAATATCCTAAGATTAGAGAGATTTTCCCATCCTTAGCATTGAGGCTAAACAAATGTAAGGGAAAATCTCACCCTAGTTGGACACCAAACAATCTTTACCCAAACCGAGTGTTAGGTTAAGTTTTGTTAAGCAAGAATTTTAAGTTAGTTGGACTAGCTTACTTTCTGGGTGAGAGTGAGAACTCGTTAAACATCTAAGCAATCCCACAAGAGAGGGTAGACAATCCCGTGAGGGAGATAAGTCCCGAGAGAGTGAGAACTCATTAAACATCTGTTGTATTGTGTTGGACTAACACATTAATCTAAGTCCAGTTGGTTAAGTTGGTGCCCCTGCTGATAGGGAAGAGTGATGTAGGAGTTGGACTCCGAACCACTATAAAATCGTGTGTTCTTTACTGCTTTATGTTTTTACTTGCCATATGCATTTGGATATAAGCAAAACACATTGATTAAACATAAAAATTGGTATCACTATTCCCACACCCCTGTTTTATATGCATTACATGGTTTTTCACGGGACCAATAATTGGCATCAGAGCGGGAGTTCAAAAGTTCATTGTTTTCAATATGACCATCTGAACTGACCTTTTGAAAAATCCACTTTCTGCAAAAATGCATATATTTTAATGTTTGGCGTCATTATCAAAAAGGGAAAAAATGTTGGGATATTTGAGTTTTGATGAATTATGCCAAAACATTATCAACTTGTGTTATTTAAGATAATCTACAGATAACAAGTTGAGGGGGAACGAGAGAACAAGTTAAGGGGGAACTCATGAAATCAGAAGAAGATGATCAAGATCAGACGAGGCTGATCGAGATCAGATGAGTAGGATGAGTTCCGAGTTAACTGATGAGCTGATCAAAATCAGAATAGAAGAAAAGCTAAGCCAGCTGATCAAGAAGAATCGGAAGAGGACCTGATCAGATGGATCTGGGATCAGAAGATCAGATGACCAGAATAGACAAACATATCAGAAGAGGAGGTTGCTGATCAGAAGAGGAGCAGATGAGACTGATCGAGATCAAGATCAGATAAGCTGACCTGATATGCTGAACTGATATGCTGACTTGATATGTTGAACTGATGTTGTGCTGATCTGATCAGGCGAGAAGAAATCAGAAAACTGAAATCAGAAAACAAATATTAGAAAACCAGAAATCTACATACCAGATCAGGCGACCAAATCAGAAGACCAGAATCAGAAGAACTGAACAGTAAAACAGGCTTACTGATCTGATGTCCTCAGAAGACAAGTCTTCTGAAGACATGTTCACTGAGAGCCAGAATATTGATGATCAGATAACCTGAGTCAAGTGACCTGAGGGTCAGGATGTCTGAAGTCAGAAGAGCTGAACTCAGTTAGCCTGAGTGTCAGTATGCCTGATCAGACAAGGTCCACTGAAGAGAAGTCTGCTGAGTCAAGAATCCTGAGTCCAAGGAAGCCTGAGTTCGAGAAAGCTGAGGATCAGAATCTTGAAGATTATAGCCGTTAGATTCAGCTGACGTGGACCAATGAGAGGAAGACAACCAGCCTGAAAAAGCTACAAAAGCTATAGAATAGTATGGATTTGAATGTGACTCCATCCAACGGTAACATTCAAATCCACACTATAAATACAAGTTCTTCCTTCATTATTTAGGGTGTGAAAATGCGTGAAAAACACCATTGAGCTACAAAGCCAAATCATCTAGCATTTACACCATAGAACACTGAGCAATAAATACACGCATATATTCAAGAGTGTTCTATCCTAGATCTAAGCACAAATGTAATATCATAAGCTTAGAGAGATTTTCCCATCCTTAGCATTGAGACTAAACAAATGTAAGGGAAAATCTCACCCTAGTTGGACACCAAACAATCTTTACCCAAACCGAGTATTAGGTTAAGTTTTGTTAAGCAAGGATTGTAAGTTAGTTGGACTAGCTTACTTTCTGGGTGAGAGTGAGAACTCGTTAAATATCTAAGCAATCCCGCAAGGGAGGGTAGGCAATCCCGTGAGAGAGATAAGTCCCGAGAGAGTGAGAACTCATTAAAGATCTGTTGTATTGTGTTGGACTAACACATTAATCTAAGTCCAGTTGGTTAAGTTGGTGCCCCTGCTGATAGGGAAGAGTGGATGTAGGAGTTGAACTCCGAACCACTATAAAATCGTGTGTTCTTTACTGCTTTATATTTTTACTTGCCATATGAATTTGGATATAAGTAAAACACATTGATTAAACATAAAAATTGGTATCACTATTCACTCACCCATGTTTTATATGTATTACATGGTTTTTCACGGGACCAACAATTGGGCTCATAACCAAATGTCAACTGTAGGGGAGAAATGTTATTATTACTTGTCAGTCGGATTCTCACAAGTGTTGTTGCATGTAGTATAGCATGTCCCCAAGCAAATAAAGGGAGTTTTGATTTCTTTAGCAATAGTCTAGCAATTAATTGCAATCGTTTAATAAATGATTCGGCTAGACCATTTTGTGTGTGAACATGAGCTACATGATGTTCAACAATTATTCCAATTGACATGCAATAATCATAAAAAACATGTGATAAATATTCACCAGCATTGTCTAGACGAATTTTTGTTTATTGGGTGATCTAGAAATTGTGCTCACAACTTTATTATTTGGGCAAGTAATTGTTGGTCCCATGAAAAACTCATTAAATGCGTAAAAATCATGTATAGCATATAAAATAGGGGTAAGAAAATAGTGATTCCAAAATTTTCTTTTTAAACGATGTGTTTTGCTTATAACCAAATGCATATGGCAAGTAAGAACATAAAGCAGTAAAGAACACACAATTTTATAGTGGTTCGGAGTCCAACTCCTACATCCACTCTTCCCTATCAGCAGGGGCACCAACTAGACTTAGATTAATGTGTTAGTCCAACACAATACAATAGATGTTTAATGAGATCTCACTCTCTCGGGACTTATCTCCCTCACGGGATTGCTTATAGATGTTTAATGAGTTCTCACTCTCTCGGGACTTATCTCCCTCACGGGATTGCCTATTAACTACCTTACTTAACCACTAATTCTCTCTCAAGAAAGGTTTTGGGTTTGGTGTTATTTCCAACTAGGTGAAATTTTCCCTTACATTGTTTTAGCCTTTAAGCTAAGGTTGGGAAAATCTCTCTAAACTTATGATATGACATTTTTGCTTAGATATAATGAAGAACACTCTTGGGTAAATTTGGATATTTAATGCTCAGTGTTCTTGAATTGAGATGCTTGAATATTTGGCTTTAATTTTCACTTTGCAGCATCCTTCATTTTCTTCTTTTGAAGATAGTGCAATGTATTTATAGTGTGGATTTGAATATTACCTTTGGAGAGTAAATTCAAATCCATACTAATAGTCTTCCAGCTTTTATTTGTCCTTTTGCACTGTTGCTTGCAGCTTTATGTCACATCCATATATGTGTTGTTATCTTCTCATTGGCCAGCTTTTTGTGTGTCTAACGGATCTGCTTTCAGCTCGCCTGATTACTATTCATCTCTTCTGATTCTGGTCGTCTGATTTGTTCTGCACACCACCTGATCAGATCGCACGCTACCTGTCAGATCTCACACTACTTGATCAGATCACATTCTTCTTCTGATTTCCAATTTCTTCACAATATTACATCAGCTTTTCTTCTTCACAAATCATCATGCTTCTTCTAGTTCAGCTCATCAGTTTACATGGAACTCATCAGTCTCGTTTTGTTCTGATCAGCCTCGTCTTCTCTTGATGAGTTCCCCCTCAACTTGTTACATGTAAAATAAAATTAAGTCTAGAAACACAAGTTTTCTATACAACTTAACTTGTCCTATTACAAGGTGTTTTGGCATAATAATCAAAACTAAAATTATCCCAACAATTTCCCCCTTTTTGATCATGATGCCAAAACTAACTAACAACAAAATAACATATGGAAAAAAAAAACAGTGTTAGTTAAACAAGTGAAATAATGAAGAGTGTTGTATGCATTTTTAAAAAAATGATGAGAAGATGATTGTCAACCTCCATGAATTTTATAAAAGTTTTGCATTTTAAACCAAATGCGTTTTTAAAAAGATCAGTTCAGGTGGTCACATTAAAAGCTAGTGAACTTTTGAACTCCTGCTCTGATACCAATTGTTCGTCCCGTGAAAAACCCATGAAATGCGTAAAAATCATGTAATGCATATAAAACAGGGATAAGGAAATAGTGATTCCAAAATTTTCTTTTTAAACGATGTGTTTTGCTTATAACCAAATGCATATGGCAAGTAAGAACATAAAGCAGTAAAGAACACACGATTTTATAGTGATTCGGAGTCCAACTCCTACATCCACTCTTCCCTATCAGCAGGGGCACCAACTAAACCAACTGGACTTAGATTAATGTGTTAGTCCAACACAATACAACAGATGTTTAATGAGTTCTCACTCTCTCGTGACTTATCTCCCTCACGGGATTGCCTATAGATGTTTAATGAGTTCTCACTCTCTCGGGACTTATCTTCCTCGCGGGATTGCCTATTAACTACCTTACTTAACCAATAATTCTCTCTCAAGAAAGGGTTTGGGTTTGGTGTTATTTCCAACTAGGTGAGATTTTCCCTTACATTGTTTTGGCCTTTAAGCTAAGGTTGGGAAAATCTCTCTAAACTTATGATATGACATTTTTGCTTAGATATAATGAAGAACACTCTTGGGTAAATTTGGATATTTAATGCTCTGTGTTCTTGAATGGAGATGCTTGAATATTTGGCTTTAATCTTCACTTTGCAGCATCCTCCATTTTCTTCTTTTGAAGATAGTGCAATGTATTTATAGTGTGGATTTGAATATTACTGTTGGAGAGTAAATTCAAATCCATATTAATAGTCTTCCAGCTTTTCTTTGTCCTTTTTCACTGTTGCTTGCTGCTTTATGTCACATTCATATGTGTGTTGTTATCTTCTCATTGGCCAGCTTTTTGTGTGTCTAACGGATCTGATTTCAGCTCGCCTAATTATTGTTCATCTCTTCTGATTCTGGTCGGCTGATTTTTGGTCGCCTGATTTGGTCTGACGCTTCTACGATCGATTCGCGACACTACTGATCGATCACACGATATTTGTCAGATCGCCGCGCTACTCGATCGGATCGCCGACGCTACCTCGATCAAGACGACGCTTACTGTCGAGATATCATCACTACCTAATCAGATCGCATTCTTCTTCTGATTTCTGATTTCTTCACAACATTACATCAGCTTTTCTTCTTCACAAATCAGTATGCTTCTTCTAGTTCAGCTCATCAGTTTACATGGAACTTATCAATCTCGTTTTATTCTAATCAGCTTCGTCTTCTCTTGATGAGTTCCCCCTCCACTTGTTACCTGTAAAATAAAACTAAGTCTAGAAACGCAAGCTTTCTATACAACTTAGCTTGTCCTATTACAAGGTGTTTTGACATAATAATCAAAACTAAAATTATCCCAACAGTAATCTTGCAAATGCTAGGTTGCGAGAGGATAATAGACATACGTGTGACCATCTTGTTGATGCATCAACTAGCACAATAAAATATCGAAATGGTCCACACGGTGGATCTACAAGCCCACAAATATCACCATGAATTCGTTCTAGAAATGCAGGAGATTCAATCCCCACTTTAGTTAGTGAAGGTCTCACAATTAACTTTCCTTGTGAGCAAGCAACACATGAGAATTCATTTGAATTTAACACCTTTTTATTTTCCAATGAATGACCATGTGAATTTTCAATAATTCGCCTCATCATGGTAGAACCAGGATGTCCAAGGCGATCATGCCAAATTATCAAATCTTTGGGGGTAATAGACTTCGGTCTGTTAGGTGATATGTTTCAGCTGTATTTATTTTCGTATAATATAGGCCAGAAGAGAGCGAATACAGCTTTTATAACACACATTTATTTTCTGAAACAACTTCTGTGATCAATAGACATTCATTGTTTTTCTTATTTAAAGTCTCGACATGATACCATTTTTGCGGATATCTTTAAAACTCAACAAATTTCTTCGAGACTTGGGAGACAGTAGTGCATCATTTATAACGAGTTTAGTTCCTTCGGGGAGAAAAATTGTGGCTCTTCCAGAGCCATCAATCAAATTTGCACTACCACTTATAGTATTAACATTTGTCTCTCCCTTTTGCAAATGAGAGAAATATTTTGTATCTTTAAGTATAGTGTGTGTAGTAGCATTATCAATTAGACAAATATCACCATCACTATCAATTTCCAATTGTTTGGCATCCATCGCATCTTCATAAAATAATAAAACATAAATTAGAAATTAATATTAATAAAAGATGCAAATATATAAATATTTTATTTATCATAAAAATACATATAGGGTATTCATCATATGATTAGTTGACATCATTAAAGAAATCGAATACATCAAGGTGAGTCATAGCAACATCATCACCATCAAAAGCAACATTATCATCAACAAAATTTGTTTCAACATTCTTTCCCTTATTTTTCAAAGTGACTTGATAAAGCTCCCCAAGATGATCCGTTGTTCGACATATGCGGGACCAATGACCTTACATTCCGCACCGGTGACAGTATTCCTCATACTTCTTCTTTTCTCCATTGTCTCTCTTCTGGGAGACAGTTTGCTTCTTGTCATGATCATGTTTGTTGTTATTATATGGAGTAAATCTACCACGACCGCGACCACGAAAATGACCACGTCCTCGGCTACCACCACGTCCACGACCACGACCATGATATTGAGATTGAGTTGTATTCGCTTCAGGGAATGGACTAGAACCAGTGGGTCGGGACTCATGATTTTTCAATAACAGTTCATTATTTTACTCGGCTAAGAGAAGGCAAGCAATCAGTTCAGAATGTTTCTTAAATCCCTTTTCTCGATATTGCTGCTGCAGGAGCAAATCCGAGACTTGAAAAGTAGAGAATGTCTTCTCAAGCATATCATCATCAGTTATGGTTTCACCACATAATTTTAATTGAGAAGTAATTCTGAACATAGTCGAATTATATTCATTAACAGTTTTAAAATTTTGCAGACGTAGGTGAAGCCAATCATACCGGGCTTTTGGAAGGACGACCATCTTCAGGTGGTCGTATCTTTCTTTAAAATTTTCACAAGACAAGTGGATCTTTCACAGTTAAATATTCATTTTTCAATCTTTCATCCAAATGGTGACGAAGGAAAATCATTTTTTTTGCACGGTCTTGGTTTGATGCATTATTATCATCAACAATAGTTTCTCCAAGACCTCTTGCTTCAAGATGAATTTCAACATCTAGAATTCATGATAAATAATTCTTTCCGGAGATGTCAAGAGTTGCAAATTCCAACTTTGTGAGATTAGTCATAATGAAATAACAAATTGACAAAGGAAATGTATTACCTCAAGAATTGTGTATGATACTTGAACTTGCCCCAATATCGATAAAGCTCAAGGTAAAGACTCGTGTTGATAACGTGTTATGAAACTAATATTTTTTTGTTGTGAAACTAATACTATGGAGTATGAAAAGTAGACAAAGTAGAAAATATAGGGAGAAGGGAGAATACTTTTATTTCTTTTCATGTGATACAAAGTGAAGTGTCATACCACCTTTTTATAGGGAGCAAGGGATGCCCCTAGAATAATCTAACATAAATATTTCATAAATAATTTCTACTAGAATAATCTAATAGAAAATGAAAGGACATACAAATTATTATATTATTTCATAATAATGGTATATTTTAGAAGTTTAACTTTATAATATGATTGCCGCTCATTTGAACGCTAAAAAATTCTTCATATTTAAACTATCATCAAGCAGATGAAATAAAAGATTTAAAAAAATCCAAACTCTTATCTAATTACCTTATAGGAGTATAAAAGAGTGGATCTCATATGCACCCGGATGCACCGTGCACTCATAGTGTATTTTGGAAGCGTGTAACTATATAAAACAGAAACGTGCAACTATTTCAAACAGAAGCATGCAACTATATTCTCATATTAGCAGTTGTATTTTTCTGTGTAAATAAGTCACACTTTTCAGCATAACAAGTTGCACGCTTTTAAAATGTACTATGAGTGCACGGTGCACCCGGGTGCATACAAGACCTAGCCAATATAAAGAGTGGGTCTCATGTGCACCTAGGTGCACCGTGCACTCATAGTGCATTTAAGAAGTGTGCAACTATACAAAACATAAACGTGCAATTATTCCAAACAGAAACATGCAACTATGTTCCCATATTAATAGTTGCACTTTTCTGTATAAATAAGTAGCGTTTTTCAGCATAACAAATTGCACGCTTCTAAAATGCACTATGAGTGCACGGTGCACCCGGATGCATATAAGATCTAGCCCAATATAAAATATCCCTAAAAAGACTCCTAAAAATCTCAATGTCAAGGTATTTACCAATAAATCGTTAAATCCATTATATATATGCTATCAAGGTATAATGTTCAAATAGTAATTGATTATGTTAGAAAACTATTGTAATTGATTGTCTTTAAAAAAAAAAGGTACTCCAATGTTCAAATAAGTACGAAATGGGGGGGTAATATCAATTTAAATATAGTATTAATAATAACGAATTTGATCATATGCCCGCAGGTGGGCACAAACTTATATGGCAACCGCTTATGTGGCGCGCCACATATGCAAGGTTCCACCATCATTTAATTAGTTTCTTTAATTAATTCAATCTTTTCATTTATATATATTCCATACTTTACCCAATTTTATTAATTATATTAATTTTTTTTTACCCGACCTGGACTCAACCCGACCCGAACTCGAACCCGGCCCGAGTGGTTCATGGTTCACCCGGCCCGAATGGTTCATGGTTTAGGGTTTAAGTTTATATAATTAAAAAAAAATTACGCGGCCCGAACCCGGCCCCGGCCCAAGTGGTTCATGGTTCACCCGGCCCGAATGGTTCATGGTTTAGGGTTCATAGTTAACGGTTCAAGTTTATATAATTAATTAAAAGATTGAATTAATTAAAGAAATTAATTAAATGATGGTGGGACCTTGCATATGTGGCTCGCCACATAAGCGGTGGACATATAAGTTTGTGCCCACCTGCGGGCATATGATCAAAACCGTTAATAATAAATAATATTTTTTTGTAGATTGCGCATACAAAATTTAAAAAAAAAACTTAATTATAATTTAATTAAATTAATTAAAATATTAATAAAAGTTATAATTTTTTTCCCTTGAGTTCTAAATTGATCATAAATATTTATTGTAATAGTGTAATTATTTGTTATATTGCATTTGAGTTCAGAAAAAAACTTTTCATGTTTGCTTTATTTGTTCGCTCAATTTATAATTAAAGTGGATAGAAGGATTTGAGGTTCTATATATTGAATATACTGATTTTAGGTGTTGAATACTGGATTAAGATTTACTTTTATAAATAACTCCTTTTCTTTTAATGATTGGAACATGTAGGCATAAATTGCTTGTGAAGTTTATTTTTAAATATATAAAGATTATTTGTTCGCTCTAATTTGTAATTAAAGTTAATTGAATAATTTGCTTTTTAATTAGAATGAATTTCCTTTCGTTCAAGAAATGTGATATCATGACTTAGTAGATAAGTCACGTTTTAATGTTGAAAAAATGAAATTTATATTGCTACGCCTTTAAAATTAACTATGCAATTATAAACGTGCATCGCACGGGTTCAATTACTATTAAAAAATAATGAAAAAAAATTGATGTATCTTAACAAAATTAAAATCAAGATCAATTAGATTTGATATTTACAAGTTATAAACAATAAAGGAAAAAATCCACATTATATATATTTTTTTCTTTAAAAATATATTACTAGTATAGAATCCGTGTGTCATGTGGGATTTAAATTAAAATATTCAATATATTTATATTTTTTTTAATATTTGCAAAAATTAAATTTGTCAAATTATATCACATATTATTACAATTATATCGCCAAAAAAAAATTCACATATAGTTTTAAATCCATTTGCCTAAACATAATTTATCAAAGTATTCAACAATTAAAAATAATATATTGTCGAATAGATCTTGATAGAGAACTTGGCCGAAAATATAAGGATAAAATATTAATATAATCTGTCATTGTATGATCTCTTTTTCAAATCATCAAAATCATTAGTTTATTAAATTTGAATCTAGATTTATGTGATTTGTTAACGACTGTGATTTGTTTTGAAATTATCATTTTTGAATGCTATTTACCAAAAGAATCAAACTGTGCAATTGATATTGTGAATTATTTGAAGAAAATGGAAGAGTATTTTCCAAATGCTATCAATTGAGAAATGAATTATTGAGGAACTTGACCATTCTGATTTGATTAATAATTTTGTTACTAAAACTGCTATGCGAGTTGTATTTATGTAATTATTTGGGATAAAATTGTCATATTATTTTAAGTGTAATAAAATATTTTGTAAATTTTGCAGTATTAATCTTTTAAAAACTATTTTATGTTATCTTTAAATTTGTATAGAATTTAAAAAAAAAAAAAGTGAAGGAAGGGGCCCATTTAAAAATCTAATTCAGGCCTCAATATTCATAGAACCAGCGTTGTATAGACGGGGTAACATATTGAATCTAAAGAAAAAATAAACCTCTGAAAGCAAATGCTTGAACCGGGTATGTGATCAAATACGAAAAAAAAACTAAAGAAAGAAGAAGTTGGCTAAAAAAACTAAAGAAAGAATGATAAAAAAAAATAATTAATTAATTGTGATAAAGATCCTTACACACGAAAAAAAAAAGTATAATTGCAAGAAAAAACTTTATAGAGATTACATGTTCACTCCTTCAACCTGCAATATACAAAAATAAAATATCATATGCGAGAGAGAGAGGATAACGTGTTTGTGGAGAGAAAAATGAAGAAAATTGGCAAAATAAAAAAATTGCGAAAGAGGAAATAAATTGACCGCTGAAAATCACTCATAAATTATATAATAATTGGCTGATTGTAAGAGATACATTAAATTAGTCAAATGTTCTTATAATATTTATTTCCCTTTTTTCATTCTTATATTAAAATTAAAATTGATGATAATATTGACACATCATATGCTGCCTAATACATTATATAATGACACTTGAATAAACATGTTCTGAGAATCGAACTGATTGATTCCAACTGAAATGTCAGTGAAAATATGCTTTCAGTTTTAAGTCAATGCAACAGTTAAGCACAGATAAGGAAAGCAATAAACAACACAACAATTTATAGTGGTTCAGAGACTCAAGCTCCTACGTCCACTCTCTCTGATCCCTTCAGAGAAATTCACTAATCACTTCCTGAGCTTTCTGACTACCTCGCATAGTTTACTTACTCAACTCGGCCCTGAGCTTTCTGACTACTCCACGTAGTTTACTTACTCAACCCGACCTTGAGCTTTCTAACTACCTCCGTAGTTTACTTACTCAAACACAAACAAGCTTTCAGACTACCTCTGTAGCTTACTAACTTCACCTCTAGAGCTTTCTGACTACTCCGCGTAGTTTACTAACTCTTTACAACTCTTCTCACCAACAATCACACACCAACTACCTTCTAAAGGGTTTGGGGTTTTTTGGTTGGTTTCCAACTAGGATGAGATATCCTTTACAATAAAGTACAATGCAAAGACTAGGATATCTCGACTAAGCTTTGGATATATCTTATCAAGCTAGGCTTAGTTTAATGAGCTCTCTTCAATTTAAAAGCACTTGGGAAATTCTAAGTTTTTAGAGTGCTTTAACTTTGCGATAATAAGTTTGAGCTCTTGAGTTGCTTACAAATTTCCCGTAACCTTACAATGTAGAGGGTCACAAGTATTTATAGGCATACACCAAGGTCACTCTTGAAAAACTATTCGTTGGAGGAGATAGCTTCTTGAGTTTCCTCTTATGGTGTGTGAGGAACGACTATATTTAGGGTTTGAAACTCCCTAACACGTTTTAGGCAATAGCCTTTCATGTAGCCGGTCTTCACTTTTTTGCGATCTGAACTTTTGTACTTGACATCTTTTTTTCAACACATCCTTTGTCGATTATCGATGTTGCATGATGTTGTCTTCCTCTTTTTGACTTTTGTCTCCAGTTAAAGGTAGACACCTTCAACGGCTCTTTTGGTTACAAACTCTGAGTTGATATAACCTTAACAACACTCGACTTAGTTCCTTTTATGCGCATTTGAATGTCTTGGCAAATATCTATTTTTCTAAGGAATCGCGATCTTCCGATGTTGCATCCTTGAGATAGATATGTTGATTACCTCGGAACATTCGGGTTTATCTTGAGCATTGATTACATTCTTTGAGTCTTGATAATTCTTGTGCCTTCGATATACTTGATCTTGATTCTCCGATCTTACATGTACATGTCTTGAGTCTTACGAGTCTTGAGGTCTTTTGAGTCTTGACTTCTTGAGTCTTCCGAGTCTTGAGGTCTTATGAGTCTTGGCGTCTTACGAGTCTTGAGTCTTAGTCTTCTTCTGATATCTTGGTGATATCTTGAGTCTTCATGTTGAGTCTTGATTCCTCGGTTTCATCTTGAGTCTTGATATCTCGATTTCATCTTGAGTCTTGATATCTCGATTTCCTTTGTTGGTCCCGGTGGGAAAACCCATTTTGCGCGTGCGGAAGCAAAACATTTCGTTGCGGTGCATATAAAACAGGGTTGAAGGAATGGTGATTCTAGATTTTTCAAATTTTGAGCTCATGTGTTGTGTCTTGCTTATAATCGAAAAGTCGACAAGATAAGAACATAAAAGCGATAAACAACACAACAATGTATAGTGGTTCGGAGACTCAAGCTCCTACATCCACTCTCCCTGTTTCTAGGGAAATTCCTTCAAACACATCCTGAGCTTTCTGACTACCTCTGTAGTTTACTAACTCAACTCGACCCTGAGCTTTCTGACTACTCCGCGTAGTTTACTTACTCAACCCGACCACGAGCTTTACGACTACCTCATGGTTTACTAACTCAAACCGGACTTATCACCCTCTCGGGCTCGCCTCTTAGATGTTTAACGAGTTCACACTCCTTCCGGGACTTATCACCCTCACTCGGGATTGCCTAATCAACTACCTCACTTCACCACTAGTTATCTCTTACGAGAATGGGTTTGGGTTTGGTGTTGTCTCCAACTATGGTGAGATTTTCCCTTACAATGGTTTAGCCTCAATGCTAAGGTTGGGAAAATCTCTCTAAGCTTAAGATACATCGTGGGTAGCTTAGGTTGGGTTCTAGAACACTCTTTGAATATATTTGTATATCTACAGACTTGTGTTCTAGGGTGGGAATGCTTTGACTATAACGCTCTTGGCTCTGTAGCATTTTTGTGCATAATCGCCACACTTAATTTGATGGAAGATCTTGTATTTATAGTGTGGATTTGAATGTTACCGTTGGAGAGAATCTCATTCAAATCCATACTATTCTCTGTAAGTTCTGCAGCTTTTCCAGGCTGGTTGTCTTCCTCTCATTGGTCCACGTCAGTTGGATTCCAACGGCTATATTCCTCAGCTTCAGTGCCTCGGAACATTCAGGATATACTGAGCATTCAGTATATTACTGAGTCTTCAGGATTCTGTGCATTCAGGATTCTCTGAGTCTTCAGGCTTCTCTAAGCCTTCAGATTCTCTGAGTCTTCAGGTTTTTCTGAGCCTTCAGATTTCTCTGAGCCTTCAGATTCTCTGAGTCTTCAGATTCTCAGTTTCATACTGAGTCTTCAGAAACTAACCTGTTCTATATCTGCCAACTATACACGGTGCAGATAACATCCTGAACACTCTAAAACTGAATCCTGACTCATCTATCAAGATTATCCTGAACATGTCATACTCAGGGGTTTTGGGATCTAATCAAAATCCTCTTTATTAAATTCATTTCCCAACAATTTTCCCCTTTTTGATGATGCCAAAACCATCTTGTTACAACACACTTAACCTATACTCAGGTTTCAGTTTTTCCTATTACAAGAATGGTAAATCTCTTAACAATCAATTCAGCAATGAATCACCCAATAATTTCATCACTAAATAACAATAATCAGGCATATCAAATATAAAGACATGTAAAAAGATAATGAGGTATTATCTTTGAGCATAAAGATAAAGTTTTCATTGATGTATGATAGACTATTACAGTTTACAATGAACTTTTCAAAAGATAAAGACAAAAACATAAAGAATTACAAGTCTTCAGTCTTGGTCTTCAGTCTTCTTTGATCTTCAGCTCGGCTCCTCATTCCTCTTCAACGGACCTTGTCTGATCAGGCATACTGATACTCATGCTGACTGAGTTCAGTTTCTTCTGACTTCAGACATCCTGACCCTCAGGTCTTTCTTACTAACTGAGTCTCAGATCAGTTTTCTTTACTGAATCTCAGATCAGTTTTACTTACTGAGTCTCAGATCTTACTGAGTCTCAGATTACTTTTACACAGGCTATCTGATTTTTCTTTGGATACATCTTCAGATCAATATATCAGAATATCATCTGGTAAGTACATCATATCAGGTTAGCATATCAGGTTTATCATATCTGATCTTGATCACGTCTGATCTCGATCAATCTCTTTTGCTCATCTTCTGAATTGCAACCTTCTCTTTTGATTTGCTGGCTTTAGCTTTTCTTCACTTCTGATAATTGCACAGCTCATCAGTTGACTCCGAACTCATCTAACTCATCTGATCTCGATCAGTCTCGTCTGCAGCCTCGTCTGATCTCAATCATCTACTTTTGATTCCGTGAGTTCTCCCTCAATTTGTTCTTTCGTTCCCCCTCAACTTGTTATCTGTAAATTATCTTGAATAACACAAGTTGATAATGTTTTGGCATAGAACTAAAATATCCCAACAATTTCTCAATTGATAAAGACGCCAAAACATCAGAATATATGTATTTTTAAAGAAAACGGGTTTATCTTTAAAAAGATCTGTTCAGGTGTTCACTCTGAAATTAGTGAACCTTTTGAACTCCCGCTCTGATACCACTTGTTGGTCCCGGTGGGAAAACCCATTTTGCGCGTGCGGAAGCAAAACATTTCGTTGCGGTGCATATAAAACAGGGTTGAAGGAATGGTGATTCTAGATTTTTCAAATTTTGAGCTCATGTGTTGTGTCTTGCTTATAATCGAGTGCGTACGACAAGATAAGAACGTAAAACAGTAAACAACACAACAATGTATAGTGGTTCGGAGACTCAAGCTCCTACATCCACTCTCCCTGTTTCTAGGGAAATTCCTTCAAACACATCCTGAGCTTTCTGACTACCTCTGTAGTTTACTTACTCAACTCGGCCCTGAGCTTTCTGACTACTCCGCGTAGTTTACTTACTCAACCCGACCCTGAGCTTTCTGACTACCTCTGTAGTTTACTAACTCAAACTGGACTTATCACCCTCTCGGGCTCGCCTCTTAGATGTTTAACGAGTTCACACTCCTTCGGGACTTATCACCCTCACTCGGGATTGCCTAATCAACTACCTCACTTCACCACTAGTTATCTCTTACGAGAATGGGTTTGGGTTTGGTGTTGTCTCCAACTATGGTGAGATTTTCCCTTACAATGGTTTAGCCTCAATGCTAAGGTTGGGAAAATCTCTCTAAGCTTAAGATACATCGTGGGTAGCTTAGGTTGGGTTCTAGAACACTCTTTGAATATATTTGTATATCTACAGACTTGTGTTCTAGGGTGGGAATGCTTTGACTATAACGCTCTTGGCTCTGTAGCATTTTTGTGCATAATCGCCACACTTAATTTGATGGAAGATCTTGTATTTATAGTGTGGATTTGAATGTTACCGTTGGAGAGAATCTCATTCAAATCCATACTATTCTCTGTAAGTTCTGCAGCTTTTCCAGGCTGGTTGTCTTCCTCTCATTGGTCCACGTCAGTTGGATTCCAACGGCTATATTCCTCAGCTTCAGTGCCTCGGAACATTCAGGATATACTGAGCATTCAGTATATTACTGAGTCTTCAGGATTCTGTGCATTCAGGATTCTCTGAGTCTTCAGGCTTCTCTAAGCCTTCAGATTCTCTGAGTCTTCAGGTTTTTCTGAGCCTTCAGATTTCTCTGAGCCTTCAGATTCTCTGAGTCTTCAGATTCTCAGTTTCATACTGAGTCTTCAGAAACTAACCTGTTCTATATCTGCCAACTATACACGGTGCAGATAACATCCTGAACACTCTAAAACTGAATCCTGACTCATCTATCAAGATTATCCTGAACATGTCATACTCAGGGGTTTTGGGATCTAATCAAAATCCTCTTTATTAAATTCATCTCCCAACAATTTCCCCCTTTTTGATGATGCCAAAACCTATCTTGTTACAACCATACAACCTAAACTCAGGTTTCAGTTTATCCTATTACAAGATTGGTTAAGTCTCCAATAATTTCCTGAACAGAGAATCCCCCAACAATTTCTGAGAATCTCCCAACAATTAATCATTCAACAATTTCTTCAGTAATGAATCTCTCAAAGGATTCATCACCAAATACTTAAAAAAATAATTTCCCATAAACAATTAATTCAGAGACATCATTCAGCATATCAAAAGTAAAAGACATGTAAATAAGATAATGAGATATTATCTTTTGAGCATAAATGATAAGTTTTCATTGATGATAGGTAGTCTGTTACAGTTTACAATGAATCTTATCAGAACAAAAATAAAAGACAAAAAGATAGAAAAATTACAAGTGTCTTCAGGTAAGTCTTCAGATTTGGCTCTTCAGTCTTCTGCTCTTCAGTTTGCATCTTCTTCAACTTCATCAGCGGGCACCTCCAGGTTGAACATTCCGAAATACCTCTTCTTCAGTGCATTTCTTTCCTTGATGATATCCGGACTGTTCCCTGTCAGACCTAACTGTGCAGCATATTGAGCAATTTCTTGAGTAATGACTTTTTCATTCACCAAGCCATTTTCAAGTCTTGGAGGAGGGTAGGTATATGGACCGGGGGCTACTATCTGCACCTTTCCTTCATCCGCAAGGTTTATCCAGCTTTGGAGATATTTAGGATAGAAGGTTAGGAGATATTCAATAAATGCTTCATTTGGATCTGAGCTTTCCCCTTTCCATTCCCTGAGCACTTCATAGTAGAACCAGAAGGTTCTCTTGACCTCTTCCCAACTATCGTTGAATTGGATGGGCATGCATTTGTCAATGTGTGGCCATTTCTGTGCTTTTGATGTCCCTCTCCGTTTGCTCGCAAACTTTTTGTATCCACTCCTTCGTTTTTGCTCTTCTTCAGCCTTCTTCCTGTTCACTGGCACGCCTGAGACCGAAGCAGCAGCTTTCTTTGCTTGTTCTATCTGGAGTGTCTTCAGAGCATTCCTTGTGTTGAAGACTTTCTTATGAGGTTGACCTGCAGACTCTTCTAATTCTACAATCAACTTTCTTTGCACTGGCTTAGAAGCCTTAGCACGCTTGCTCTCAGGTTCAACAATGCCCAAGACTTTCCTCTTCATAGGCAATTCAGCAGCAGCCTGGCTTGTTCCAACCTTAGCTCTATCACTCAGTTTCTCTCTTGCAACTTCAAGCATGGTTTCCTCAGAAACCTGAGTGTAGATCGGCTTCTCCACCTTACTGAACTTCATCTTCTCAGTAGCTTCGACTTCCTTCAAGGCTTTAGATAGGCTATTCATTTCAGCTTCCTTTTAGCCTTTTTTTCCAAAGTGCGTGCCAATAACTTCCCCAAAGTCTTCATCTGGTCTTTCCCCCTTCTTGGCACCGTATTTTGGAAGGAGTCTGGAGAGTGCTGTGTCCATATGGTATTGCTCTTTGCTTACACAGCGCACCTCTCCTGCTAACTGATCCTGTTCATCTTCTAGCCTCCTGAGGTGGTTCTTAGCCACAGAAAATTTTTCAGAAAGATGGGCAAACTGGCCAGAGAGAGCATCTTTAAACATCTCTGTCATCTTGGTCACGAGCATTGAGCTCATTTCCTCAACAGCGGACTTGATCAGCACTTCGTTCTTCTCTGCCAATTTCACCTCTAGAAACTCAGTATTCTCCTGGTGCTTACATTTTAAGTTCAAGACTTCATTTCGGCCTTTGACTCCCTCCAAACTCATTCGGCTTTTGCGCCGCGTGGAGGTCATCTTTGAGGTCGAGTGTCTTGAAGTTGCACCGATTCTCAAGATGAACTCGATTCTCCATCTTACGAGTTTGGTACGCCAATGTCTCTTCCATCTGAGCGATTTTGTTCAGCATTGGCTCAACCTTCCCAAGCTTCTCCAGTATGGGAGTGAGGTCGATCTCAGGAACATTTTGCACCTTCTGTGCTGATTGATCATCTCGAGGTTGAACCTGACGAGGGTCGGTCTGCGCACTTGAGCATCGGCTTCATCCCCGAGCTCCGATCTCTAATCGAGCCTCGATCAGTACATCGAACAATTCAGAGTTAAAGATAGAAACTTCAGTAACTTTGGCATAATTGTTAATAGTGCGAAAAAGGTACCAAGAGTCTTAACCGGTCGAGGTTGAATGATTTACTGGTTGATCAAGTCAAAAAGTTTCCTTCTCCATCCGAGATCGATCCTCGGCATCTCCTGTTGGTCCCCATCTTGAGATTTGTCTCTGCTTTGCTAGGGCACCAACCCGGTAGCTCTCCTCTCCGGCTATCTTCTTACGAACTAGCTCATCAAAATCGGAAATTTTCATCCCGAGCTTTGTCTTTTCGAATCCCGAGAATTGATGAGGAAAGCATCTCCTCATTCCACCATCTTCCTCTCTGAATGCAGCAATGTTAAGCATCTCCGGAAGAGTCTGATTGAGGATGAAAACCGTCGCCCTTAATCTGAAGAAGATATCTTGCAGATCAGGGTATGAGCTGAGCTCTGGGTAGCGGTCAAGGATGAATTGTTCCCCCTTGCTCCTCCACTCGGTTTCTTCAGCTTCGCCCTTCTTCCATCTCGGGCTTTACGGTTCGTTCGAGCATCGGTGAAGGATCAAAAGTAGATCACTTTCAGGAGCTCATCAAGAATAAAATTTGCTCCCGAGTCTCAAAGAAGATCTGAATGTTGTGCGGTCAGTCCTCGGTTTACATCCGAGTAGGTTAAGGGGCTGGTGCTGCACGCCCTCGATTGACTCGAGTTGGCTCTTCTGTCTGAGCCGACATCTTTGGTAGGAATCTCTGAGGTCTGAGTTCCTTTTAAAATTTCCTGAGAAATTTTATCTGAACTGAGCGATGTCTCAAGCACCTCAGAGAAGACCTGCTCCTCAGTTTGGTCCTGTGCCTTAGAGATAACCTGAGCCAAGACTTGTAATGGCAATTTCTGAGCGGTTTGGCTCTCAGGTTGAATCTCTTCAGAATCACTGTGTTGGGAAATGAATTTAATAAAGAGGATTTTGATTAGATCCCAAAACCCCTGAGTATGACATGTTCAGGATAATCTTGATAGATGAGTCAGGATTCAGTTTTAGAGTGTTCGAGGATATTATCTCTGCGCGTGTATAGTCGGCGATATAGAAACGAGTTAGTTTCGAAGACTTCGATGAAAAATCGAGATCTTGAAGACTCAAAGAAGATATCGAGAACCCGAAGGCTCGAGAAACTAAAGGCTCGAGAACTCAAGACTCGAGAGAACTCAAGACTCGGAGAAACTAAAGGCTCGAGAGAACTCAAGACTCGGAGAACTCAAGACTCGAGAAACTCAAGACTCGAGAGAACCTCAAGACTCGGAGAAATATCAAGGCGCGGTAATTACTAAAGACTCAGCAAATGTACTGAATCCTCAGTATATCCTGAATGTTCCGAGGCACTGAAGCTAAGGAATATAGCCGTTGGAATCCAGCTAACGTGGACCAACAAAGAGGAAGACAACCAAACTGAAAAAAGTCATGCAGAACTTACAAAGAATAGTATGGATTTGAATGTGATTCTCTCCAACGGTAACATTCAAATCCACACTATAAATACAAGTTCTTCCTTCATTATCGTGTGTGGATGCGTGGAGATTATGCACAAAATGCTACAAAGCCAAAGAGTGTTATAGTCAAAACATTCCCACCCTAGAGCACAAGTCTGTAGATATACAAATATATTCAAAGAGTGTTCTAGAACCCAACCTAAGCAACCCACGATGTATCATAAGCTTAGAGATATTTTCCCAACCTTAGCATTGAGGCTAAACCATTGTAAGGGAAAATCTCACCATAGTTGGAGACAACACCAAACCCAAACCCAGTGGTGAAGTGAGGTAGTTGTTAGGCAATCCCGAGTGAGGGTGATAAGTCCCATTGGAGTGTGAACTCGTTAAACATCTGTAGGCAATCCCGTGGAGGGTGATAAGTCCCGAGGCGAACCCGAGAGAGGGTTATAAGTCCAGTTCGAGTGTGAGCTCGGTAAATATCTATAGGCAATCCCGTGGAGGGTGATAAGTCCCAATTGAAGGAATTTACCTGGAGAGGGAGAGTGGATGTAGGACTGGTTGTCCGAACCACTATATATTGCTGTGTTGTTTACTGCTTTATGTTTATACTTGTCATATGCATCTAGTTATAAGCAAAACACAACACATGAGCTTAAAAAAGAAAAAAATTGGTATCACTCCGTCCTCTCCCCTGTTTTATATGCACCGAAATAAAACGTTTTGCTTCCGCATGCGCAAAATAGGTTTTCCCACCGGGACCAACAAGTGGTATCAGAGCAGGTGCTCAAAAGATTACTTCTTCAATGTAATCGCCTGAGCATATCTATTTTTTAAAACCTGTCTCTAATCTGATACCAACAAGTGGTATCAAGGAAACAGAAAGTTTTACACAACAATGGAATAATAGAACTTTTCATTGATAAAGACCCGAAGTTCAGGTTACATTACAAGTTACAAATGCAAGAGAACCTGGAGGTCAATACATAACTCTAAACCCTAAACCTTTAAGCCATAACCCTAAACCTTCATCCAAACCCAAACCCGATCTACATGGTAGTGATTAAGAGGAGGAGAGAGAGAGATTTTAAGATCTCATGCTCTCATTTTCCCCCACTTAACAGGGTGAGGGAGGCTTGAAAGGTAATCCTATGCCAAGAACCGATGGACTCTCCAATGGAGTGAGAGCGGCCTTGATAGGATTTTTAAGCCGAGCCCCTAGAAAGAGTCGATGGGCTCTCCAAATTGTTAAAATGGTGAGTTGATATAGGAAGATCACCGTTGTCCGATCAAGATCGTATATCAAACTCACGCTCATTTTCGATCGAAGTCTCGGGCGATCTTTGTTACGCTATCCGTAAAGACACACAAGGTGCATACGATTAGGAGAAGTGTCTTCTCAGTTGCGACAGCCGGATCCACCACCCGGATGGTAGAGAAGCTTAGCACCGTTTGTATAAAAATCTTTGATGACGATGAGAACCGCAAAAAGGGACACACAGGGTTGATTTGAGAAGATGAAATCATGGAAAAGGGGGTAAAGATGTTTGCCGGAAGTCTCACCGAAAATAAGGGTTCACCAGGATACATGATTCTACAAAGAAGATAAGTATGGTGAATGAGTTATGTCGTGTAAAATATTGGTCCAATTTATAGAGGCCAAGCAAGGGTGCAGATGCAAATTTGAGTTCTCAAAGTCTTTTTAGAAAAATTTGCATCACAAGGACAAATGTAGAAAATCACGCGACCGATAATTGATAAAGTTACAAAATGATTGACATATCGAGAGTGTCGGATGATATCTACGCATGTCAAATCGCACCAACTTAGGAATAGAGGCTACTACTCTAGACTAAGTTTTGGCGAAGAACACTTTCCAAGAATTGGCTTAATCGAGGAGAATCGATTAGGTCAACAAAAATCGATTACATACAAAGTGATCAAATGAAGAAAATCACCGAGCTTGAAAACTTCACCAAATCGATATATTGGTCTATATCGGTTGAAAGGGGAACTTCAACTTGAGGGAACTCACGAGAATCAAAAGTAGATGATCAAGATCAAGACATGGTCACAGATTTAGAGACCCATCGAGATCAAATAAGTTAGATGAGTTCAAATGATAAGTCGCGGCAATAAACCCGAAGTGAAGAAAAGCTAAAGCCAAAGAAATCGAAGAGAAGGTTGCAAATCGGAAGATGAGCAAAAAGAGATCGATCAAGATCGACGTGATCGAGATCGATATATGATAAACCCGATATCTTAACTCGATATAATGACCGATCTTTATTCGATATATTGATCTAAAGATGTGTTGATCTGATGAGTCGAGCTAATCAGATCAGGCAAAGAAGAAATCAGATAGCTTGGGTAAAGTGATCTGAGGCTCAGTAAGTAAAGTGAAACTGAGACTCAGTATAGGTCAAAAGACCTGAGGATCAAAATGTCTGAAGTCAGAAGAAACTGAACTCAGTTAGCATGAAGTGTCAGTATGCCTGATCAGACAAGGTCCGTTGAATCAGTAATGAGGAGCCGAGCTGAAGACAGAAGACTGAAGACCAAGACTGAAGACTTATAATTCTTTATGTTTTTTTTTATTTCTTTAATAAGTTCATTGTAATCTGTAACTGATAACATACAATCAATGAAACTTTTATCTTTATGCTCAAAGATAATACCTCATTATCTTTTTGTTTACATGTCTTTTATTTTGATATGCCTGATTGAATGTCTCTGATCTGATTGTATGCTCATATAAAAGGGCAACTATATGATGCTATGGGAGAAATTGCTTAAGTATTTAGTAATGATCTATTTAGGAAAGATTCATTACTGAAGAAATCTGTTGAATGATTTAAAATTGATTGGAGATTTACCATTCTTGTAATAGAAAAAACTGAAACCTGAGTATAGGTTATATGTTTGTAACAAGATAGGTTTTGGCATCATCAAAAAGGGGGAAATTGTTGGGAAATGAATTTAATAAAGAGGATTTTGATTAGATCCCAAAACCCCCGAGTATGACATGTTCAGGATAATCTTGATAGATGAGTCAGGATTCAGTTTTAGAGTGTTCAGGATATTATCTGCACCGTGTATAGTCGGCAGATATAGAACATGTTAGTTTCTGAAGACTCAGTAAGAAACTGAGATACTGAAGACTCAGTAGGATACTGAGAACTGAAGGCTCAGAGAAACTAAAGGCTCAGAGAAACTGAAGACTCAGAGAACCTGAAGACTCAGAGAACCTGAAGACTCAGAGAACCTGAAGACTCAGAGAACCCGAAGACTCAGAGAAACTAAAGGCTCAGAGAACTCAAGACTCGTGAGAACCCAAGACTCAGAGAACTCAAGACTCGTGAGAACTCAAGACTCAGAGAAATACTGAAGGCACAGTAATTACTAAAGACTCAGCAAATGTACTGAATGCTCAGTATATCCTGAATGTTCCGAGGCACTGAAGCTAAGGAATATAGCCGTTGGAATCCAGCTAACGTGGACCAACAAAGAGGAAGACAACCAGCCTGAAAAAGCTGCAGAACTTACAAAGAATAGTATGGATTTGAATGTGATTCTCTCCAACGGTAACATTCAAATCCACACTATAAATACAAGTTCTTCCTTCATTATCGTGTGTGGATGCGTGGAGATTATGCACAAAATGCTACAAAGCCAAAGAGTGTTATAGTCAAAACATTCCCACCCTAGAACACAAGTCTGTAGATATACAAATATATTCAAAGAGTGTTCTAGAACCCAACCTAAGCAACCCACGATGTATCATAAGCTTAGAGAGATTTTCCCAACCTTAGCATTGAGGCTAAACCATTGTAAGGGAAAATCTCACCATAGTTGGAGACAACACCAAACCCAAACCCAAAGTGAAGTGAGGTAGTTGTTAGGCAATCCCGAGTGAGGGTGATAAGTCCCGTTGGAGTGTGAACTCGTTAAACATCTCAGAGGCAATCCCGTGGAGGGTGATAAGTCCCGAGGCGAACCCGAGAGAGGGTTATAAGTCCAGATTCGAGTGTGAGCTCGGTTAAATATCTATAAGCGATCCCGTGGAGGGTGATAAGTCCCGATTGAAGGAATTTCCCTAGAGAGGGAGAGTGGATGTAGGACTGGTTGTCCGAACCACTATATATTGCTGTGTTGTTTACTGCTTTATGTTTATACTTGTCATATGCATCTAGTTATAAGCAAAACACAACACATGAGCTTAAAAAAGAAAAAAATTGGTATCACTCTGTCCTCTCCCCTGTTTTATATGCACCGAAATAAAACGTTTTGCTTCCGCATGCGCAAAATAGGTTTTCCCACCGGGACCAACACACTGCCATCTTCATCGGTGAGAACCACCATCCTTTTGCGCTTGGGAGCGAGGGTTTTCTGCTTCTTCAACTTCTCACCCTGCTCCATCTTGGCCTCCAACAAAACCTTCCCCCTGGTTTGTTGGGTTTCTTTTTCAGCAGCAGCGCTTGGTGATTATGCTTTCTTTTCTTTCTTCCCCCTGATGGCCTGCTTCTTCACAGCAATGGGCTTGAAGAGCACCTTGGACTTAGGGAATGGGGTCGAATTGGCGAAGATGTCCTCCTCCTCTCTGCACATCTCCAAAATAAATGCTATTTTGGTGGCATGGTGGATCTTGCCTTTGATCGAGATAGCCCCGTCAACCTGTTTTATGACTTTGGCTTGCTCACTCACCATCTGAATCAAGAATCTGAGCCAGTTGAAGTCGGTGGTGGGTGAAGCCTCGATCGCCGCCATTAATCGGAGCTTCGGGGTACTAATCTGCTCAAAACTCCCCGAATTACTCATGATGCATTTGCTCACAATATCCAACAAAACTCTATATTGTGGCTTCAAATGCCTCTTATGCAGTGTAGCCTCAAATTTTACAGGATTCTCAGCAATCATATCTAAATACTCCTGCTCTCTATCCAACATATACACAACAGGATCCTCTCCTCTATCACAAAGCTCAAAAACATCGTTTAAATTTTTTGGAATTATATACAATTCCCTTTCAATATCGATGTATTTAGACGAGTGTTCTAAATGTGATACAGTAATCTCGGAATGTATACCATCCTCTTCATCTATCTTCAGATTATAGATGAACTCGATTACCTCTTTCGCGTATTCTTGGTCCGGTCGGCTTGCGACGAGATGGGTGAGCTTGGCCAAACGGATCATATGGAGAGCCTCCTCTTCTGGTTTAGAGTTGGTTATGCTATCGAGCGTGACAACGAACTCGTACCAAGGTTTATTGGTTTTGGCTAATTTGTCGAAAATGGTAGGAGCCATTTGAGAGATTGAAGATTTAGGGTTTAGGTTTTCTGGGCAAAGGGATTAATTTTGCAGAGGATTTTGGGAACGAAGGGTTTGATAAAATTTGGCTTGAATGGCTTCTTGGGGAATATATAGTTTCGAGATCGTGGGAATTCGTGTTAGGTTAGGTGAAAAGCAACGATTGAGATTAATCGCCGATTAATTGGGTATGCGAACAGTCGATCTTCTGAAAAGTAAGCCGCCAAAATATCCTCATTGGTCATTAATGTAACAGAGCATTAAATGACTGTTGACCTTCTTCGGAATTTCAAAAGATCCCGTCCAAAAACATTCCTTAGGTGTTTTGTATTTATTGCAAATGATTACTGAGCTTCACTTAAGCAATAAATGAGTCGCATGGGTCATTACTTCTTCAGACTAATTTCTCTCTATCAGTCTTACTAAGTACTGACCTTGATAAAATGTCAGTATAATACTGAGTACTGAATGGGTTCAGTATAACACTGAGTACTGACCTTCAGTAAATCTGAGTTTCCTGAGACTCAGTTCAGTATTTCCATTTTATCCTGAGTTTCTCAGTAGAATTCTGAGAAAACTTCATGCATCTGAAAACCTTCAATTTTTCAGATTTTACTCTATACACCTGGATCTAACATCCCTAATTCAACTGAAAGTTCCTGAAATCTTGATTCAGCCAAAGGTTTAGTCAAGATATCAGCTCTCTGCTTATCAGTATGAATTTTCTCCATCCTTATGTCCTTTTTCAATATGATCTCTGATGAAGTTCCTTCTTCAGCTTGATTTCTCTTGAAGTCCATGAAGGAAATTCATCTTCAAACAATGACATCTCAGATCTTCTTTCAACAAGGCTAATGATATCTTCATTCAGTTCAGTGCCCTTTTCTGTTTACCTGAAAAATAGATTAGATCTGTGGTACCCATTTGGTATAGGGTCCTATCTGGTTAGCTGTACCTTTTGGAATCCAAATCTGCCTAACAACTCTAATCACTTTAGAGTGGCTGATCTGTCTTCGATAAACACTACATAAACATTTACTACTCTGGGTGCCTTAGCAGTTTCCTGTGTATGAGTGCTAGCCTTAGCATGAACATGGGCTTTTGAATTCTTCTTTGGTTCAGACCGTTTGTTCATTTGCTTTGGCTTCTGTGCAGCTGGTCTAAATCTTTGTTGACTCGGGTTCAGATAACCTTTACCCTTAGGCAAGTGGGGTTCAGGTTGTCCCGTATACTGAGGACTTGGTCTCTTCAGTTGAGAATATCTCTGCTGAGTGTTTCTCTTCTGAAGATTCCTCTGATGGTTCAAGGTGGATCCTTTCAGGTTTGCAATCTTAGCCTGAGGCTTTGAAGTACTTGCCTGAAATTTTCCAACTGAGTGCTCAGGTTTTCTAGCCTTCACCAGAGGTTTGGGCTTTCTCACCTGATCATTCAGTTTTACTGGTACCATAGGTCCTTTTCCCTTGTCTAGCATCTTGGGCATTTCTTCAGTTTGAAGTGTAGGTGCCACTGATTTAACAAAGATTGTCTTCTTGCTACTTGATGCAGCATTCAGATGACCTTGTGAGGTTCCCCCTAGAATGTATCCCAATCCAGATTTTATAGTGGCAGATCTTTGGTAACTCTGAATTTCATCTATTACTTTAGATGCAGTATTCAATAGAGTTAGCTTCTTCTGTGCACTATCCTCACAGTTCTGTGGAGTTTCATGCTTCTCAGAGAGGTCATTGAACTTAGTTCTTTTTAGCTGAATCTCTTAAGTGGATTTCTCTAGCTTTTCAGTTAGGGTCACTATCATCTTCTCTTTCTCTGAGAGTTGTACTTTCAGAACATCCAGTTCATCAGTAGCTCCCATTAATTGAGAAGTGATCTCAGTTTTGCTAGAGTCTTTCCATTTTAGATTTTCGACCTTGATTCCTTATTACGCTCTTGAGTTTCATTTAGCGCTTCTTGTAAAACAACATAGTCCTTCATCAGATTCTCAAAAGAATCCATCGAGTCAAATTATTTCACATACAAATGAACTTGACAACTCTTGTGCTAGTGTAGGAGCAACAACAGAGAAAGAAGAGTTTACCTCCTCAATGGCCATCAGAAAAATGTCATCACTCTCACTGTCTGAGAATATTTCATCTGAAGAGCTAGATCCCTCCTCAGAATGTTCTTCTTCTGCAACCATGGCCTTTTTGCTTGAGAACTTCTTGTCTCTTTTAGCTTGCCTTTCTCTTCTCTTAGCTTTTCGTGTCGGGACAATCATCTTTGAAGTGACCTTTCTTTTTAGGCAATTGTAGCATCTGTTGGCATCATCATCCCCGATCACTTTCTTCCTTGGACTTGGAGTCCTTCTTTTGCGGATGAAGATCCTTCGGTTTTTCAGTCCTTTCTCTTCTCAGTTGGTTTGTCCTCAGGTTTCTTCTAGTACCTGTGATTCCTGTAATAGCTTTTGTATTTTCCATATCGACTATTAAGTCTTTCAAACCTCCTTGCCATCAGTGCTAGCTTATCCTCAAGCTCATCCTGATTCTTAGCAAGGGAGTTCTCAGACTCTCTAGTTTTACAGGTTTTATCTTTGGCTTTAAAAGCCACATTCTTACTAGATGATGAATCATCTTTGCTGTCAGCCTTTTTGGATTTCTTATCAATTACAAACTCATAGGCCTTCAGCTCAGAGAAGACTTGTTGATATGACATTGAATTAATGTTTTTGGTGTTTTCAATCACCACTGCATGTATATCCCATTTCTTAGAAAGACCTCTAAGAATTTTCAATGCAACTTCTCTTTGTGGATATTTCTTTCCAAGTGCATTTAGATCATTCATAATACTAGTGAATCTGACTTCCAATTTGTCAATTGATTCACCTTCTTCCATTTCAAAACTATCAAACTTTCCTATTGCAACTGAAAATTTGTTTTCCTTGATATGATCTCAGCCTTGGCACATTCAAACTAGTGTATCCCAAATTTCTTTTTTTTGATATTGCAGTGAGAGATCATTCCCATCACACCATCATCAATTGTACTGTATAGTGTGTCTTTAGCAATATAGTCTAGATTGACTAACTTTCTCTCCTCAGGAGTCAGTTGGTCATTAGACTTAGGAAATTATGCTCTAGGATCGTTTCTCTCATTTTACTTCCTCCCGATTCACCACAATAAATTGGAATGGCCCTTCAGAGACCACTCTCCACATTCGTTCATGTTTAGAATACAAGTGAGCCTGCATTCTCAGTCTCCACAAATCATAGTTCTCCACTGAGAACATGGGAAGTTTCTTAGAAGACATTTTTATCTGAGTCTTTTAAGAATTCAGCAAATAAGATCGATTCGGAGTAGACCACAAGTTTTTTAGCAAATAAAACTTTGGTCAACAAAAAGCAGTGGTCAAGTTGAACCACCGCTTCCGATACCACTTGTTGGTCCCGTCCCAAAAACGAGTCTTACACGTGTATGGGGGGGAATACACGTGTTCAGTGTTTTTAAAACTTTTCTTTTACTAAGGTCAGATTGGGTCAGGTTATCTTGAAGATTTGGTCCTGAGAAGCACAAATCACTCTGAGTCAAAGTCTCTTGAGACAAAGATCCCCGAAATCTTTCGAAAACCTCGATAATCCCAACCGAGTCCTGAGTTTTTTCAGAGATCCTGAAGTTGCTTGGATCGATAACAACTTACTGAACCCTCAGAAGAGTAAGTTCAGTTTGGTAATTATCTGTTCTAGCTACTCAGATGTGCGGAATGGTTGACCCTTTAGTTTATACTCGTTTTAAGCTTTGCTGAAAACCTTCCTTTGAATGGAATAGTGATTAGGTTGTGATTCAATCATATGCAACTTCCAGTGGATTGATTCCAACTGAAATGTCAGTGAAAATATGCTTTCAGTTTTAAGTCAATGCAATAGTTAAGCACAGATAAGGAAAGCAATAAACAACACAGCAATATAGTGGTTCAGAGACTCAAGCTCCTACGTCCACTCTCTCTGATCCCTTCAGAGAAATTCACTAATCACTGCGTAGTTTACTTACTCAACTCGGCCCTGAGCTTTCTGACTACTCCACGTAGTTTACTTACTCAACCCGACCTTGAGCTTTCTGACTACCTCCGTAGTTTACTTACTCAAACACAAACAAGCTTTCAGACTACCTCTGTAGCTTACTAACTTCACCTCTAGAGCTTTCTGACTACTCCGCGTAGTTTACTAACTCTTTACAACTCTTCTCATCAACAATCACACACCAACTACCTTCTAAAGGGTTTGGGGTTTCTTGGTTGGTTTCCAACTAGAATGAGATATCCTTTACAATAAAGTACAATGCAAAGGCTAGGATATCTCGACTAAGCTTTGGATATATCTTATCAAGCTAGGCTTAGTTTAATGAGCTCTCTTCAATTTAAAAGCACTTGGGAAATTCTAAGTTTTTCGAGTGCTTTAACTTTGCGATAATAAGTTTGAGCTCTTGAGTTGCTTACAAATTTCCCGTAACCTTACAATGTAGAGGGTCACAAGTATTTATAGGCATACACCAAGGTCACTCTTGAAAAACTATCCGTTGGAGGAGATAGCTTCTTGAGTTTCCTCTTATGGTGTGTGAGGAACGACTATATTTAGGGTTTGAAACTCCCTAACACGTTTTAGGCAATAGTCTTTCATGTAGCCGGTCTTCACTTTTTGCAGTCTGGAACTTTTGTACTTCTGACATCTTTTTTTCAATGACGACACATCCTTTGTCGATTATCGATGATTGTATAGTCTTTGTCTTCCTCTTTTTTGACTTTTGTCTCCAGTTAAAGGTAGACACCTTCTCGGCTCTTTTTGGTTACAAACTACGAGTTGATATAACCTTAACAACACTCGACTTAGTTCCTTTTTATGCATTTGAATGTCTTGGCAAATATCTATTTTTCTAAGAATCGCGATCTTCCGATATTGCATCCTTCGGATAGATATGTTCAAAGCCTCGGAACATTCGAGGTTTATCTTGAGCATTCAAGACATTCTTGAGTCTTGATAATTATTGTGCCTTGATATACTTGATCTTGATTCTTGATCTTTTTGTCTTCTGTGTCTTCAGAGTCTTCTAAGTCTTCTGGGTCTTCTGAGTCTTGGCGTCTTGAGTCTTCGAGTCTTGAGTCTTGAGTCTTCTCGAGTCTTCAGTCTTACGAGTCTTTAGAGTCTTCTGATATATCTTGGTGATATCTTTTGAGTCTTCATCTTTGAGTCTTGATTCCTCGATTTTCATCTCTGAGTCTTGATATCTCGATTTCAATTTAGTCTTGATTCTCGATTTCTTCTTGAGTCTTGAAACTTTAGTTTCATCTTTGAAACCGGTTTCTTTAGAAACATACCGAGTTCTTCAGAATCTTCAGATCTTAACCTGATCTATATCTGCTGACTATACATTTTGCAGATATCATCCTGAATACTCTAAAACTGAATCCTGACTCAATCTATCAAGATTATTCTGAACATGTCATACTCAGGAGTTTTGGAATCTAATCAAAATCATATATCTTTATTAAATTCATCTCCCAACATAAGCTTTTTACATGGCTTGGTAGTTTGAGGACATAGGTTTCTGCACAGTGTACTTTAGACTCATATGGCATGTTTGCATTGCTAAAAAGAAAATAAAAGAGACCTGCAGTTCTTTTTTTTAATATGATTTGAGTATTATGAGAAGAAAAGAGACTCATTTTGCATTTATGATATTTTCTTTTTATTTCCCTTTGGATAATAGGAATTGAATTTTCAAATGTAATTACTAGTTAGTAGACAATAGTATTTAACCATCATAATAATTTAATTTCTATTAACATAAAAATAAATATATATTCTTATTATAACTAATATGGCTAAACGCAAAATTTCTTACCTTTCAAAAAAAAAAAGGCAAAATTTCTTAATTAAAAAAAAACTTATTTTAAAAAACCATGCCAACACAAAAAAGTAATTAAATTATAAATATAAATTTTATACTACTTTATATTCATCAGTTATTTTTTTTTAATGGATCTGAATTTTAAAGGAAATTTTAAAATATAAAAATAATTTAGCTAATTTTTTTTGTGTATTAAATTTTAATTTTTGAAGAAAAAGTACAAAAATATGATTAAGCGTAAAGTATCGTGTAATAAATTGTTACTAATCTTGGAAATCTGAATTTTAAAGGAAATTTTAAAATACAAAAATAATTTAGCTAATTTTTTGTGTATTAAATTTTAATTTTTGAAGAATGAGTGCAAAAATATGATTAAGCGTAAAATATCGTGTAATAAATTGTTACTAATCATTGAAGAAAAAATAATTTAAAAAAAGGGAAGCTCAGAAGAGGACAATTTTAATCTGAAATACAGGAAGCAACGGACCCAACCATTGCATATGGCACTCAGAAATCGTCACAGCAAACCAAAATGCACCAGCCGGGAATCGAACCCGGGTCTGTACCGTGGCAGGGTACTATTCTACCACTAGACCACTGGTGCTTCTTGGTTTGGTAGTTATGTATTCATGTAAATATACTCTTTTTGTTGTGGTAATGTGTACAATTGCTAAATTCCTGCTAATTATACTTTATCTACCATTAATATTGTTTGTGTGGAGAAGATTTATTTTGGGTCTCTCATTTGTTTTATAGAAGTGATACTAGGATGTATATATAAATAGATGGCTAAGTCCAGATGCACCATGCATTCATAGTGCATTTTAGAATCGTGCAATTTATTATATTGAAATATGCAATTTATTTATATTAAAATATACAATTATTTTTTCATATTAACAATTGCACAATACAATGTAAACAAGTTGCATTTTTAATATAACAAGTTACTCGATTTTAAAATGCACTTTAAATGTACTTTTTCATTTTTAAATGTACGGTGCACCTCGATGCACATGAAACCCATACTAAATAGATAAGACATACATAATAGGAGTAGATTACACTCTAAATCTTGTTTTAAAATATCAAGACCAGACTTTTAAAGTATTTTATCACTATTTAGATAAATTTTTAAAGTATATTTTAGTGCATCTCAATTCCTTAAGCATATTTTCAAATTCATGTGTGCAAATAATTTTGTCTTTTAACTTTATAAATTTGAACAACATGACATTTATTAACACAATTCAAATGTATGTTTCTCAATAGTTGTGTTAAATGATAAATTCTCTAATTTTATTAAGATGAAAATATAGTAACTTTTTAAAAAAAAAAAAATCATGCCTACATAAAAATACATATAAATAATAAACACAAATTTCATGTTTTTATATCGGAAACATAAAATAATCTAGAAGCGCACATACATTAATAAATAAGAACACAAAATTAAAGAAAAGAAAAACTAAGGCCAAATTTATAGTATATAAAAAAGAAAAAGAATATTTATTTGGATCAATAGAAATGCAAGTGCATTTTTATTTAACTTGAAGAGAAAATTTTATTTATTTGTACTAATAAAATAAGTCAAGTCGTATTTATTTAATTTAAGAAATTTAGACTTTATTTACACAAAACATTGCAATAAGAACTTGCTTAAACTTGATATAATAATTAAATGGTATGAATGTACATTATCCCTAAATATTAAATAACTAGTAAATGACAAAGTCTCATTTGAAACGGATGCACGCACCCCAACCCTATTCATGTATCCACAACATGTTTAATATATTCAATGCGTCAATTTTTTTTTAAATGAATCATTCAGTTACATGAGTGCACGGTGCACAAAAGGCCCGCTCTTATTTTAATTGATTCCAAATCAATTTCTCCAGCAACCATTAGGAAATGAACAGGCTTCAGGAAAAAGAATTGTACATGAGCAATTAAGCTTCATAAGACAAGTTAAATATCATAAAAAAAAAAATCAATACATCTGGTTTGGCGACACAACATCTTGCAACATGACTAGCAATACATTCCACTTTCAAATATTTCGCATTAGTAAAAAATTATGAGCATTTATCACATAGTATATTTTATTTTCGTCATGTTCTTAATATATGATTCAGCGGTATTGTACTCTGATTTCATTATTACTATCAAAATCAAAAGCATCTAAATGATACTCTCTCCGTCCCGACATTACTTGAACACTTGCCTTATTTGGACGTCCCAACATTACTTGAACACTCCCAAAATAGAAACAAATATAATATTAATACACTCATAATACCCTTATTTTATTCCACTCAAACCCACTTTAACTCACTTTTCTTGGTTTGCGGTCCAATTCTAGTGTTCAAGTCATTGCGGGACTGAGGGAGTAATTCATAATAGTGAATCCATCCTGATAAAATCCATGGTAAATTATCTAATACTACCTCCATCAATTTTCACAACGTATTTTTGCTAGCGAGTTTTGTATTGATAATTAAAATGATAAAGTGATTTTTAAGGAGGGTATGATTATTGTTGAGAGGTCTCACGAGAATATATAACATCTCCATATTAATCTAAGACTTCATACCCTAGTATGCTGTGAAATTTTTTCACCGTGCAACTGGTTGTTTTTACAGGTATACTCTTTAGTAATATAAGTCACACCCTTCAGTTATCACTACGATACCCTCTGCTATAATATAAGTCACACCCTATACTTTTATGAGTAATATCCTTTATAGTAAAAAGTCACACCCTTTATAGTAAAAAGTCACGCTCTTTAGTAATATAAGTCACACTCCTTAACCAGTTTCACCGTGAAACTTGTTCACCCTATACTTTGCCATATTGATCCAAACCCGTAAAAATAAAATACTTTCTCTAATAAACAGAACACTGAAGGGCATACTTACCTCTCGGTAAAAGACAAACTCAAAGTCATTTAACTACTTAAAAATAAAGGCCATTATCTGAACTGATATGGAACGAGAAATGCATCATTGACTCATAAAGGCTTTTTCGCGTTATAGTAAAAATGTGCCATCATTTGAACCAACTCATCTGCATTTCTAGCGTCTGGAAATCACGAAAAACATTATTAGTTATGGAATAAATCTAGAGACGTACACCTTATCCATCCTTATGTATGTACAATATCAAAATTTCCCCCTTACCTTTCTCTCTATGTAGTATCTTGTTTCCACGCAAGAACAAAATTTGCGGGCATTCTTCAGCTTTAAGCGCGTATGTTAAATCCCTCTCGATGTTTATAACTATCTTCACAGTCTGCTCGCACATATTAAATTCTTACACGTAGCATAGATAGAGACCAAAAGAAATTTGAAGCTATATGAGTACAAAAAGAGGTAAAATTCATTTTGGTCCCATCTCCGTAAAAGGTCCGAAAAAGTTAAAAGTTTTTCAATTTGATCTCATAACACCTAAATTGTCCGATTTTGGTTCCAAAGTCACTGGAATTTGAAATATGATTTCATTCTGGGGCACATTTTTTTGCACGTAAGGAATAAAATTGGTCCTGTAACTTCTGTTTTTTTCCGCAAAAAGTTTCAAAACATGCCCCAAAACGACATCGTACTTCAAATTTGGGCAACTTTAGGACCAAAATCAGACCACTTAAGGAGCTACGGGATTAAATTAAGAAACTTAACTTCTTGGGGATGAAAAGATAATTGGACCAAAATGAATTTTAATCCTTAACGGAAACGAGGGTGAGCAAGTAATTTCACACACCCGAGGAGGTAACCAATCTTTTGCTTTCCAGTAAACCTCTGCTGCCTTTTCCAACTCCTTCAAAACCCTCCAGTTATCACTTGCCCTGAAATCATCAAAGCAAGTCATTAAGTAAAGCATAATTCTTTCCTAAGCATACCAAAAAACTCGAAAAAGATTGTCACTTGCCTGTTGTATCGTTCAAAAATGAGGACTATCAGAGGGCTAGGATGGAAAGCAAAGCTCTCCCACTTGAGACAATTGATCTCTTTCACCAACCCATCTTCGATCTCCCCCTCCCAATCAATCTCCGTCCCATCTTCGCCCACAACATTCTTGATCTAATGCTTATCGAAATACTCAGAGGCCCTAATTCCCCAGCCTATATCTGCATCCAAAGGCCAATCTGGATCCTCCTCCTCAATTAGCATATTCTCATCTCTATTTTCATCATCTGATGACTCATCATCAAGGATAGTATTCTCCTTCATGAAATTCTCCACATTCTCCATTTCTCTTCACAATTTTCCACAATTTCTGGATTCTAGCCTATTACGTACAAAATCCTCGACGGCTACTGCTTCACTCCTTCGACCCCGCCTTGGCTTTATAGGGATAATTCCGGGAAATGACCCCTCTAGGTTTTCACTTTCATTGTCAGGTTGTTTAGATATTGCGCGTCCGGTTTTCGCTTTAGGCTTCGATTCGGGATTTAATATCGGATTTTCTTGATGCAGCAAAGCAAGAAAGACGTTTGACAATGTAACGTGGGCTCTCAAGAGGTTGTAAAATGATACTTGGATGTGAAATAGAAGTTGTGTAAGAAGTACATATCGTGGCTCTTGTAGGAGAAAACAGAAAGTGTTGATTAAGTATGCTAAAACTCGTTGTCTTTGAGACCACAATTTTGATTCCTGTCACTGAAAGCAATTAAACGTATCAGCAAAAGAGCTTCAAATCTTATGAAACTGTGGAATGAAATGAAACGAAGAGGAAATCATGAGAAATAAGAACAAATTAAAAACCCAATTCAACAAGTCGTTGAATCATGACAAGAAAAACAGAAAGTTTTGGAATAAGTAAATGGTCGAACACATGGCGGGCATACCACATATAGTTACATATAACTCAAAACTTTGGAACCAACATTACTTATCTGCCATTTCAATTTCATCTCTACTGTGTGAGTGTGTGAGAGAGAGTACCAGAAATAGGTAGTAAATGGAAAGCAGTTGGAATTTGGTTGAGGCGCAAAAAATAACCGCGAAAAAATGATAAACGCAAGCGAGTGGCGTTAACAATAAATTTACATGTGGAAAACACGCGAGGCTTTACTATCGTGAGTGTTCTTTCTTTTTAATTAAATAAAAAAGGCAGAGCATAATTAATTTTGCAAAGGCCAATTCCAATCAAACTTGTTCCCAAGGTAAAGGCAATCAAGTTCATACTAATTGACGGTCTTGTTCATTCATATATAAGTGGGTATTTGCAAGAAATTATAAATAAGGGATTAAGTTTTTTGTAGTACACTAACTTTGCTTCATTTTGAAATTGGTCTCTATTGTTTTGACTTTTTGATTTTGGTCCTGTAAATTATCAAAAAATTTGAAATTGCTCCTTCAACCAGCTGTAGCAGGTCACCAAACAAGTAACCGCTGCCTATGTAATTAATTTATTATTTTCTTTAACTTCGAAATGCTACTTAGACTTTTTTAATCCTAATAATTTTGGGTCATGATTTTTCTGCATATTTTTTTAGGGAGATAGAGTGATTTTCTGCGTGTTTGGTTTATTTTTAGATTTTTCGGTCAGTTTAGACCTAGTAAACCGACCAAATTTGGTTTGTCTTTTAATATGCAAATTATTTTTAGACCCGACTCATAACTTGACCAAAATTATTAAGATTAAAAAAGTTTAAGTAGCGCTTTGAAATTAAAGAAAAAAATAAAATAATTTACACATGTGACAGTTACCTGTTTGGTAACTTGCTGCAGCAGGTCAAATGACCAATTTAAAAAAAAATTAAAAACTTATAGGACCAAAATAAAAAAGTCAAAACAATCGGAATCAATTTCAAAATGATGCAAAGTTACTGGATTATAAAAAACTTAATCCCCTATAAATAATTATAATCACGTAGAATTGTGTGCACAAGTAATTTGAAGTATTTTTTTTATTAAATTAAATAAACTTTGAAAAATTATAAAAAGTTGAAAGGGAAGTATTTTTGATAGCTTATGAGCATTTTTGTAAGTATTATTAATTTTTTTGTAAATATTATCAACTTTTCTTTGAATATTTTTACATGCACCATAAACTTTTACTATTAATCAATTTTCACATAATCAATAATATCACTTATTTTTCAAAAGAATAATATTTTGCAAACACACCCCTGTGCCTTTAAGGACTAACTTTCACGCTTTGAATTCCACGTCACATGTAATGCCAAATATTAAATAAACTCACTGGTTTTTTTATTATTTAATACTTCCTCCATTTTTTTATAAATGTCATTCCGGGATTTTTAAGATAAATTAAGATTTTTTTTTTCAAAATTAATCTCAAGTAATATTATTTAAATATTCTTAACAATAATTACTATTAGCTGAAAAAATATACACACAAAACATTTGTAGGAAATTTGAAATTTGAAATTACCATGTTAAGGGTAAATATGAGATAAAAATAGAGAAAATACCAGAACAAAATATATTATAAAATATTTTAAAAGACTAAAACGACATCTAAATAAAATTAGAGAGAGTATACAACAAGATATTCAATACTACTCTATAAAATATTTTGTTATAATACTAATAAAACGATAAATAATCGTTCCTCCTCTCTATTCTTAGTTGAGTTGGTCTCATAGGCGTCTAGGTGCATCGTGCATTTATAGTGCATTTTAGAACCATGTAGCTTGTTATACTAAAAGATTAATTTCTTTACACTTAACCCTTTTTTTCATATTAATAATTGTACGGTTCAGTGTAAATAAATTATATCTTTCAATATTATAAATTACATAATTCTGAAGTACACTATGAATGCACGGTACATCTGAATGCATACAAGACTTAGTCTTCTTTGTTGCGCATATGTCCACCAATAATAACAAAAAAAAGACATTATCTTATATATATATATATATATATATATATATATATATATATATATATATATATATATATTTATGGAGTACTCATTAATATGATCCGAGTTTTATTTTTTATTTTAACGACTAATCTCGATTCGTGTAGCAAATAACTAGGCAATAGCAACCCAAATATGTGAACTTCAAATTGATTTATCATAATAATTTTAAAAATCTATCTACTCCTTCCATCCCAAATTATATAGGCGGTTTGATTTTGTACATGAATTAAGAATATATCTTTTTGAAATAAATAAATTAAATGAGTAATTTTTTTATTATAATTCTATTTAATAATTGTTATAAATTTTAATATAAATAATGCATAGATTATATATATATAAATTAATTAGAAAAAGTTATTATAAGAATAAATCTATATATTTGAAACATGAGTAGGTCTCTTATAAAATTTGTTCATAGTATAAAATTTATGTCATTATACTTACGAATTAATACCACAATATGTATTATCTAATATCATTATATTTGTAAACTAGGACCATAACATTAAATACTATAGGTACAAGTTTATAAGAGTAATGATGTTAGTTCATAAGTGTAGTGTTATCAATTTCATTGTATGAACATATTTCACAAGATAGTCTGTGTTGGAGAGTAGGTCTCCAATGAAATTTGTTCACAGTATGAAATTTATACCACTACATTTATAAATTAATATCGTAATATTTATAAACTGATACTACTACATTTATAAACTGAGATCATATTAAATATTCTAAGTATTAATTTATAAAAATAGTGGTATTAATTAATTATAAATATAATAGTATCAATTTCATACCACCAAGAAGATTAATATAGGAGATTTGTGATTCTCGAAATATGCACCAAAGACACCAAAGAGAGATATTATATATGTATATATTGATGAGATGCTTTTGTATTCTTTTATAAGACTTTTGAAATTCGAATGACACAAAAATATGTAAAAATAAGTTAAATTCATGTAACTAATAAACTAGCTATAGTATGTGCATTTATTAATCCCATACTTGCAGATTATAATTTCCTTATTAGTTTAGGTTAAAGCAGCTTAGAGTATGATGGTTTCAATGTCAAAGAATACACTAAACAACAAAAATAGGTAGAAGAGAATTACGTACATAACTGCAGCGATTTTTCCTCTAACTAGCATTTATTTACATAAAAAAAATTTAAGCGGTGAAATTATTACGTTACTAATAATATCGTTCAGCGGCTACGACTAACTAATCTCGTGACTAAATAAAGATTCGTCATCAGTTCTAAAAATATTGATAAATTCGGACGACTAAATGATCAAATATGCGGCGACTATATAAAATTACTTATTTAAATTACGTACGAATACGATCACCACTAAACTTAGCTGCAAATGTGCGTAATTCCTCGTCAAAATAACGAAAGAGTTCAATATATCAAAATTAGGCAAACATGAAAGAAATATCTACGAATTAAAAGAGGTCATTTGTCATTTGCGCTCCACAATAAAGTAAATTATTAATAGTAAGTGTGGATTTATATGACTGCAAGTCTTGACTTCATAATAAGATTTTAGAATCATCTGACTTTTTATATCTTTAGATGATGCAACTTGTTTACACTGAACCGTGCAATTATTAACGTAGAAAAATAATGACATGTTTCAGTATAAACAAGTTGTATCTTTCAGTATAACATGTTGCACGATTCTAAAATGCATTATGAGTGTACGGTGCACCTGTATACATATAAGACTTAGTCTATTAATAATGCTAGTTGCTAATTAAAAACCTCTAAAATTTGGTTAGTAATGTCAAATTACAAGTACAAGTATATGAATAATAGTTCGAAATAGTGTAGAAAATGTAGAAAACAATAAGAGATACATCATGACGATATTAGGAGTTGTAAGAAGAATCAGGTAAAAGATATCATCAAGAGATGATCTCTCGATCGTAAAATTGTAAGATCACTCATTAAGGCAATGTTTTGTTTTTGTTTAGGATGAAATTTTTACTTTATGTAAAATTAATATTTAATAGTGATTAATTTTATATTATTATATTGTATTGTGTAAAAAAAATATAAGATAAAAGTAAAAAAAGTAATGATATGATTACTGTAAATGGAAATAAATATATATAAAAGTCTCGATTTAGAATTAGATATGGATCACGAAATCCTAAATTCATCCTAATGAGTCCAAGAGCAGCGGCGGACCCAAAAATTTTGTCGAGGGAAGCCCAATTAATAATTTATAAATAAAGAGAGCAATGACGGACCCAAAAACTATATGGATTTTGAACACATAATAATTAGAGAAGAGAGATATTCCTAAACACGTTTGACAACCTTCAAGTAGTACACATACTGTTAATATTACATATATATTTTGTAAAAGTTCAGGGGGCTCAGTATCCCCCTATCTGAGTATAATAATATAGACTACATTAAATTTTATTTTTTTAATATTATTAAATAATTGAATTTAAAAATTTACTAATTTATTAAACAAAATTCACGAAATGTTTTAAAGAGAGAACTTTTCAAATAAACATATATAAAAGAGAAAATACACTTGTATGAAAGCGATGACCAAAAATATAGGTTAAAAGACAAAAATTCAGAAAGACAAGTCTACCCTTGCACATTCTCGAAATTCCTGCCAGCAATAATATATGAGAGTGTCCATATCTCAAGCAAAAAAGGACCCTCACCTTACCCAAAGTAGGACGGCAAAACTATGAAACCATTTAAATAAATATTCGAGCACACTAGAAATTAAAGTCTCAAAACCAAATTAAATCCATAAAAATAAAAAGTTACAACTATAACATAAAAATAGCACCATACATTTCATCTTTCACATTAGCGACTTCAGAGACCTAGCTTTGATCCTCTTTCTGACTCTCTTCTTCCCCACCACTTCTTCTTCGTCATCATCTTTGTATTCCACATTATCAGAATCTTCACAAAATTGATTTTGATCTACGGCAATGATCTCCTTCTCCTGTTTATTCCTGCTACTTTCGCCCCTCTTCTTGCCCCATCGAGGCCCAAATCCAGAATAATAGTAGAAATCATGCCCATTGGATGAAGACCCCGCTGCAGCAGTCTTCTTTCGCGATCGGCGCGGCGGCAGCACCTCTTCCACCACCGCCGGCTTTGCCGAATTTTTGGTGGTGTGATGGCTTGAATTGGTGGTGTAGCTTTTAACCAGAGACAAATGGTGCTCGCAGAGCGAGTGCCCTTTTGAAGCCTCTCGCCGGCATTGCCAGCTTTTCCCGTCCGTCTTGCAACATATAGCAACGCTTTCCACCGCCGGTGCCGCCTCTGGCGGAGGTGGATGCTCTTCCTCCACCTGCATATATTCCGATTGGCAACCACTGTGCTCCCTGTCGAATTAAACCGAAATGTGTAATGAAAAAAATGTATTTATAACCGAGGGGCGAATTTACATCAAAATTACCGACGAATAAAAGGGAAAAAAAATTCTTCATAAAAAGTAACGGGGGCACAAACCCTAACAATATTATCCGGAAATGAAAACGCGAAATGGAATAAAACAGCAATGAAACGGCCCGAATTCAACACACAGTAAAAGTATCACCTCTCTGGAGCACTAATACTGCGGGCGGAGCTCCCATTTCCAGCCGAACCACCATTCCCAATAACCTGCAACAAACCAATCCGATTTCGAAAAATGGAACCACCCACGCAATAATAAACGATAAAATAGACACCATTTCCAATTCCACAAACCAAATAAACCAAATCAATCGAACGATTAACAGTTTCTGCACAACCCTAAACCCCACGCCACAACAAAACCCTAGAAATACGACCACAACGACCGCGGCGTAAATGCGGCAATAATAAGCAACAGATCTGCGGCCAGAACCGAACCGGAGAAAAATAAACCGACCTGAGACGGCGGAGGCGACGGCTGCGGGGAGAAACTGGTGACGTCCCACGGCGACTGGTTCAGCTGACAGACATGGGGCTGGAGAACGATGCCGGCCTTCAGAGACGACACGGCGTAAACCAATGGGGAAATCTTGGCGTGCTTTCTGATTCTCATGGCGGGTGGGGAGTTTTCAGGGCCGTTGGGGGCGATGAAGGAGAAGGAAGGAGTAGATCCAATTTGTTTTGTTTTTTTTCCCTCTTCCCCTTCTCTCTCTTTATATACGTATATTTTATATATATATACGTTGTGTACGTGTATATATATATATTTAGAGGAGAATGTTAAATACGAGTATATGGAGTTACTATTTATTTTATTAGTTGGTGGCAGGGAGTACTGGTCCCACACCACTGTGCATTTAGATATGGCATATTTATTTATAAAATGATTTTAGATTAGTGTAGATATGCGTTACAATTCTGCGTTTTTACAAAAAGAAAATATTTGAGCTTTAATTTATTAAAAATGGATATGAACATTTGCAGAATTGAATAAATTAAAGGAAAAGACTGTGCTAGTATTTTTACGGTAGGTAAATAGAGTCGCAATAGATAGATTGGTTATGAATTATGACTGGGTTATAGTAAAATTTTGCTTAATGGAACACCCTAGGGGTTGGGGGAAATAAAAGTATTAAACTAAATAAAAATATGCAATAATTATTTTTTAGGAGACATATAAATATATAACATTGCATAAATACAAAAATAATATATATATATATATATATATATATAATTATTTATTATTGAACGAATTCAACACAAATATCAACTTAGCAACTCGTTCACGAGTTCACAGACTCACTCCAACTAGAATCTATTCATCAAAGGTTACCTAAAGCCAACAACAAAATATTACAATTTGTCGTAAATAGAAATGCTTAATATCTGGTACGCTCTAATGCACGGATTCTTAAAAAATCAGCAGTATGTAAGTACGGATTCGCCGAGGGTGGGATTCGTCTGGGATTCGCACCGGATACGCCACGTGGCGTATCCCTTTTTTTTTTTTTAAAAAAAAAATCGGATACGCGTATCCTGTTCCGAGGATACGCGTATCGGGGTTTTTTTGTAAAATTTATTAAATTTTTGGGTTTTTTTTGTAAAATTTTAAAACTTAGTTATTAATAATTTGAAGGACACACTCTTAAACTTACTAAATTAAACCTACTATTCACGCACACACTACACAGGTTAATGATATTTGATTTAATTGTTAATTTGTTGCTTATGGGATGAATTTCTTGATATTAGTACATGTGTTTTAAATACTCTTGGTATTTTTACTTTGATATTATTACAGGTGTTATATATAATTAAATAAAAATAAATTGACGTATTCTCGCCGTATCGTATCCTAAAATTTTAAAAATCTCCGAATCCCCACACCCAAATCGTATAGTATCTACACCCTGCACCCGTACCCGTGCAACACAGCTGGTACGGTGTCAGTAAAAATGTAGATTATATAATAATTTAATAAATATTATATTGACCATAAAGTATCTTTTCCGCCTCATAAATACTCTCTATGTCTTAATTATATACAATATATATTTTTTTATGGATGTCTCAATTATATAGGTTTGTTTCCTTATGAAGTAATATTCTCTAATTCATTTACTAATATTAACTCTATATGTTAATAATGTTACTACCTCCGTCTTGTTTTTGTTTGACCATTTCACTTATGATAAAGTGAATTTTAATGAGGTGTAGGATAGATGAGAGGTAGGACTATCATACTTCACCTTAAAAATTTCTTTATCATTTCAAATACTAATAAACATCTTGTTCGCTAAAACATGAGTCAAATAGTAAATGGACAATGTAAAACAGGACAGGGGGAGTATTATTTAGAGCATACAAGTTGAAAAATATAAAATAGGATTATAATAGAAACATTATTTGTTTAATTTGTATTTCCAATAAAAAATCATTCATCTTTGTGCAAATTTAATCACTCTATATAATTGGGACTGAGTGAGTATAAAATTTTGAGGCATATTATTTTTTTCTTCTACATTTCTTAAATTTAATGGCGAAATCGAGGGCGGCCCCCAAATTTCTTCCAATAATATATGTACGTGTAAGTACAATTATCGAGGATAAATTCTTCTATGCACCAATTGTATTGTGCAACTCAAATGCAATTTTAATGATATTAGTTATTTTACTAAATATATTTATTGGCCATTATTAATTGTTTTCACTTAACTGTATTAATTATTTTCCTTTAACATATTAGTCATATGTGAGTGCACGCGTAAAATCAGTCATGATAGAGTAGCATATTTCTTTATAAAACGTCATGGGGATGGGGAAACATAAATTTCAATTTATCAAGCTTTATGTTTCATATATGAGTATAATTAATCCAAAAAAAAAAAATGTTTCATATATGAGTATAAACAACAAGAGTAACATTTTGGTGCCCTAATTGCACAGTGTTACAATTTCACCCAACTATTATACATTATTGAGATATGCATAATTATATTTACTAGTAGACAGTTCAACTCAAATATCAACTTAGAAACTCGTTCACAAGTTAAACGACTCATTCCACCTTGAATCTAATCATTAAATTTTATGTACCCCCAATAACAAAAAAACTCCATTTGACCATGAATAGTTTGCTCACTTTTTTTGGCACAAGATTTAAGAAAAGGTAGATAAAGACAAGAGTAGTGTGGTTTATTTATGAATAAAATGATCGTTTGTGAGTAAAGAATAATGCAAGTTTGAATAATTAAGTGATGATTAGATAGTGAAGATAAATAGATTATGTTCATAAAAGGAATGTGCATACTTTTGATGGACTGTATTACAATTTATTATAAATAAAAATGTTGAATATTTGATATATTGTCGCTAAAAGTGAGTATTATTGTAATATTTCATTAAATATTATATTGAACACAAAGTGTTTTTTGCCTCATAAATATAAAATTTTGAGATAATTTCTTTTTAATTTATATTTCATAAACTTTTTGACATAATTAAGGGGTGGGCTCAAAATTTATTCTAGTAATATTTACATGTGTAAGTGTAATTATTAAAGGTAAATACTTCTATGCATTAGTTTTATTGTGCAATTGGTGTGTATTTTGTTGGAAAATGTTGATTTTGACCCCATTTTATTAAAATGTTAAGTGACACTTCAATGATCCATTTTGTGTAAATAAATTTAGTTGGTCTAATTTTCTTTTTTATTAAAACAAAATAACTATTATATCTTTAAATGGAAGAACATTAACTATAAAAAAAAGGTCATTCACAACAGTTGGAAGCTCGACCCAACAATAAGGACTTGAGAATGATCCACATATCCTAACAAATTGATGAGCCAAATCTTTGGCTTTTCTACAAACAAGAAAAATCATATAATCACTATGCTCACTTAATATAACTTTAAAGTCGTCTACATCATATTTTTACTGAATGTCCCACTAGTCGATCCACCCACTCTCACTATGCAGACAATATTTCTTTTCATGATTTGATTTTTGAGGCCTACGTTGTTATAACTTGACGTCAAATATTGACTCCACAAGACAACACGAAGAAGAACAAAACCAAGAATCAACTCAGGAGAGAAAATGAAAAGCTCTCAACTCTGGAGAGGAAATCACAGGCTCTCAAGCTAGAATGCATGGGTGCTTAGAATTTTTGAATAATGTAGCGTCAGATACTCCATGTGTACTTGGGTACGTAGATACGAGTGAGATACACACCCGATAAGCCACGTGGCATTAGGGATGGCAATGGGGCAGGTTTTAACCCAAACCCAAGATTTAATCCACCGGGATGGGCGGGTTAAACCCGTCAAATCGGATTCTTGGGCGGTTAAAACCCGGTCAAACGAAAACCCGCCAGATGCGGGGCGGGTCATGGTATTAAGCAAACCCACCCCGTAACCCGACCCGTATATATATATATATATATGTATATATAGAATATATTAAATGTATTAAGTAATAATACAATAGTAGTTTAATAAGATAACAATAATATAATAAGAAAAAACAGTATAATAAGATGTCTATTTTGATGAGGTATGTTTGATTAATGAATAATGAGTAACTGTAGTCCCTTTTGTGCTCTCTTTAATGTGAGATTGATTATGATATTATGTATTTTTTGTTTGTTTTAATTTGATGATTCTAGTTTATGTTTTATTTTTTAGGAATGATATGTATTTAAAATGACATGTATGAAATTAGGAGTACGAATTAAAAAATAAAGGGAAAACGAAATTAAATATGCGGGGCGGGTTAAACCCGTCGGGTTCATGGGCGGGGCGGGTAGAGCGGGTCCAAAAAACCCGGCGGGGCGGGGCGGGTTACGGGTTTGGCCAAACCAGCCCGTTGCCATCCCTACTAGGCGTGTCGCAATTAAAAATATTAATAATAATTTTGAGTACCATGTCGTGTTGGTGTATACTGTAAAGCAAACATTTAGTGAGCTTTTGTGGATGTATATTCAATTTCCTTATTGTCTGAAATAAATGGTTTTTCACATTATTGCATTCTTATAAATTGCTTATGTGTCTGCTTATCTTATATTGTAGACTATGTGGTGGGTTTGTAGTCACACAGAAGATCACATTGTCAAGTTCCTTATAAGATATAAACAATATTCACAACTGAGATAGTTCTGGACATAACTATTGGTTTAAAGTTGTAGTATAAACTTGTTGGTGTCTTGTCTTAGCCATTAGTTTATACTAGTGCGCTATGTCGTATTGAATGGGTCACAGATAAGACATGTTCTTCTATTCTGACTGTTATGAAGAACTAGAGGTCTTGGTGACTTTTATTATTCTCAACCCTAAGTGTGGTATTTTGATATGTGGGGTGCTTGTTCACTGCTTTGATTTACTATAGGTGAGAATCTTGGTAGATCTCTCACACTTCGTATTTTGGGTAGTGACATCGCTCGCATGATATCTATTTATTGTCATTGGGGCACCGTGTCCTGGACATCCAGGATGATGACGTCCCTTTGAGGAAACTCATAAAGGATTGTCGTATTAAACCCTGCAGGTGGATTTAATCTGTACGACAACAAGGTTGAGTGGTACTACTCAAGGAATAATAGATATTAATTAATTAAAGCAGTCAGAAGCTTTAATAATTAATGGACGTGCAATATCTTCAACACGGGGAATTATAAAGTCTAATAGAAGCGCTGATTCGGTTCGGGATAGGACGGGAGTGCAACATTAATTCTCTAATGGGATGAATTAATGTTCTGAGGCCAAATTAATGTTCTGGGCTGAACATAAGAGTATTTGGGTCCGGAAGAAGCCCAAACCCTATACCTTATAGTGGATCCCTAGTCTGGCCCACGAAAACCTTTGGAGCATATAAAGAGGGCCTTGTTTTTGTCCAGAACCCTAAGGCACACGAAATCAGACCTAAAATCGTAGCAGCCAGCGAACTAGGGTTTTGGGAGACGAAATTGCAGGCGCTTTCTCCACGTTCGATAGATCGCTGTCCACTCGGTGTTCGAACGAGGTTGGGAGACAGACTAGAAGATCTGTAGTGGAATCAACGCATCGATCTTCAAGTGTAACGAAATCTGATCCTTTTGCTTTAGATGCGTTTCAGTTTTATATCTGTTCTGTACGTTTGGCATCCAATATCGATCCTGGCAATGGACCGCCCTCACCGGCGCGTTCCATCATGTCGGACACGATTGATCAACATGTTGGACAGAGATATTGTACACGTGGGGTCAAATTTGCAAAATTTATTTTATTTTTTTATTTGAAATAAATTTATCTTATATTAAATTAACTCAAACTAATCTTAGCCCACAAACAGTAAAGAAAAATATTGTCTATCTCTATTGCTCAAACGGTCACAACATTGTCAAATTGTTTGTCCTTCACATGTTTTATTATGATGATCCTCTTGTTTTGATTTTATATATATTTAGGTGTTAAAAAAGACTACATAGGTTATAGAGACACGTATCTTCAAAATAAAAATTGTGGAAATATTTATATATAAAAGAAAAATATAAAATAATTTAAAACGTTATAATCGTACCCCTGTTGTATCTTACCCAATTTTTTTAAAAAAAAATACGTGTCCTAGTACCCATATCGTGTCGTACCCATATTGTCGTACCCGTATCCTTGCACCCTAGAACTCAAAAGAAATCAGGAATTGCACGATCTAGAAGGGCGATGAACAACAACAGAGCAATATTGCTCGAATATAAAATCTACGAAAATTAAAAGACAAACTAAAAATTATGAAAATTAAATGACGATCTATTCTTCAAGGGTTCTAGATCACGCTAGCGCGATCTGGAACCCAATAATACCAATTGATGAACAGATGTGACGGGAATAACAACTTCTATGATTTTCAAATAAATTGAGCGGCAACTCTCAATCTCATGTTGATAGTTGATACTAGTTGATCTAATTTCTCAAAACCAAATTAGGGTGAATCTAATTTCTCAAAACCAAATTAGGGTAAATGAGAAATTAATATTAAAGTTTGTCATTTAATATGTGATTAAATATATTAATGAACATCTTTATTGTGGTAATAGAGTTGGGGAACGTTTTGCCCGGATCTATTCGAGGTGCAATTTAAATATAAATTTAAATAAATAATTATTACTAGCATGAATTAATCCTATTAATTCAAATAACAATTACCAACAAAATACATGCGTACAAATAATTCATGTAAAAACCTAATATGTGGAATCTAGGAGTTTACACGAATTCTTACCCTTGAAGAGACAACCGTTGAGACGATAGATCAACCCAAATGTCTTCTCAAGTATATCCCAAGTCCTTGCTCGTTATCCGGTGGAAGATACGCACGAACAATTTAAACAAAGAAAAAAGAAAAAATATATTGCACCACCTTTATGGATTTCTAATTTTTCCAAGACTGGAATTGTGTTGGAGATGAAAAAATCATCCCCTAATTATAATGGAGAGGTGCTCGAAAATTGCCCTAGAAAATAGATATGGGAAGATCTTTAATTCTTGTGCAAGAAGTAATCTTGAATATATCCAATATATTCTCTTTCCCATAAATAAAATTTCCACAAGAATCTTATTCCTTATAAATGCTTAATTTTCGAAAAAAAACAAGGAGAAAAAGTCAAAGTCAAAGATTCTTAAATTTATGAGATAATCTTGTATTCCAAGAATACTTATCTTCCATAAAATCTTTCCAAAAAAATATTTTCTTTCTTTTCCTCATATTTTTCGAAAAATAAGGAAAAATTAGGCAATAATTATTTCTTTTATTTTAATCACTTTTTCATTAATGGGCTTATATTTGAGCTACTTGAGGGGCATTTAGGAGAATTAAGATTAGACCTCTACTTGAGGAGCTACTTGTATCTAATGTAATCTCTTGGTCAATACAAGTCAATCTGAGCTTTACACATCAACCTCTACCAATGGAGTGTTCATTTCCATCTAGGTTGTGAAGATGTACTTATTTACAAGGAACTATTAATATGATCTTCTGTGATGTGGTATCACCACATTAACTACAATGCAATATGTACTAATATTGAACGGTTTGAAATAAATAAATAACATTAATTCATATTTAAAGCAACAGTGATAAAATATTTATTCTCAGTAAATAAGAGTAAATTAGTCTGTTATACAAAGTAAAAGTATACTTTCACGTATAACCCCAACAAATAGTAATGAGATGAGTTAAGTTTCCAAAGATATCACCAGTTCAATGAACTAATACCTTTCAGGTTGAGTACTAATACCCTATGCACCAAGAACTAATACTCTACCCATATAATAAGATGAATACACACACAAACTTAATGAAAAACGCAAGAAAACCAGACTTACGTGGTTCGAACAATGTGATCTACATCTACGAAGGATCAAGAAGCAACTTTACTAACACCGGGTCGATCAGTTACAAATTACACACAACTCTCAAGGAGATTCAAGCTTTAATCGTGATTTCTATAGAACTAACCCTAATGAATTGAATAATCTCTAAGAACTGACTGAAATGAATGAATTGCTCAAGATATAAATGCTCTCTCTCACTTCTAACAGACTAACTAACTCTGATAACCCCCTCAACAAGTGAAGCGATCGACTGAATCTAATTCGGTTGAGAGAGCACGTGTGCATGAGCTTGCATGTGTCGTGCATGTGAGTTTGTTACGAAAAACTCTTCTTCCTTGCTGAATAATATCAATATCTCTTCACGACAGTATTAGTTCTTCTTTCTAACAGTAGTAGTTCTCAGTTTCAAGTCGAGTACGCATTGATCTCTTCAATTCTCCACCTCAATGCAATAGAGACTTCCATCATTTCCTCATTTTACTGATCTTATCAATGAACATCCTGTTGGGGAATTAATTGCACGGATCTATTCGGGATGAATATTTAAATACAAATTTAATTTTAACAATTATTACTAGCATGAATTAATCCTATATTAATTCAAATAATAATTCAACAACAAATCATGCATATAAACAGTTCACATAAATCCTACGCATGCGGAATTACTATGGGTTTACGTGAACTAACCTCTTGGAGTGGCAATGGTCTCGTCGATAAAAACACACCAAAAAGCCTTCCCAAGTATTCCCTAGTCCTTGCTCGTCAATCCGGTGGAAGGAAGCTCGCGAACAATTAACAAAAGGGAAAATAAAAATTTGTTTCACCACCTTTGTGGATTTACTAATTTTTCCAGCACATGGAATTGTACTTGGGAATGAAAGAATCATCCCCTATTTATAGATGAGGTGGTGGTCGAAAATTTGGGAAAAAATAATATGGGAAAATCTTTTTCTTGATCTCCAAGAAATCTTGAATATATCTCATATATTCTTTTCTCCATAATTAAAATATTCCACAAAAATCCCACCTCCTCTTGTTATGGGATATTTCGAAAAAATAAGGAAAAAGAAACCAAGATTTGGATCTTCTTGAATTTATGAGATATACCTGTATTGCAAGAATACATATCTTCCATAATATCTTTTCAAGAAAATAAAGAAAATATTTCTTTCCCTTTTTCTTTCAAAATTTTCGAAAATTATCACATGAATAACCAATTGGGAGATTACTTGAATTTAATGAGATAATATTGTATTCCAAGAATACATATCTTCATTCCATAACAAAATTCAAAGAAAATCTTTCTACCCTTTTATTCATATTTTTCGAAATTTTAGGAAAAATAGCAACAAAAATTTATTTTATTTTTAAACACCTTTTTCAGTTATTGGACTTTATGTTGGGCTACTTGAGGGGCCTTTAGGAGAATTAAGATTGGACCTTCCAATGGATCTTGAATTATCAATATTGAGCCACAATATTATTCAATCCCATAAATATTAATTAATCCCACTACATAATTAATATTGCACTATCCATCTCAACCCATATTACAGTCAATATGGCTCCCGGTTATTATTTCTCGTGTTTAAGATTATCTAGCCCATTAATTAATTCAAGCCACTGAAATAGCTTTCCATTAATTAATATCTTTTATCCTTGGTAAAGGAACGGTTCAACATTATTATCCATACCAGAAACTAGTTCCACTTGCAAGATTTTGTATGATAAAACTTATGAACCTCCCAAGGGGCCGTCGAACAAAGCGTGCTTGCACACGATTCTCCGTATTAAATCTTAGCAATAGCATGTGACCAATAATATTGCCCAAGATATAAAGTATTGAATCTCGTTGATTCTCTACCCGTAATAAGTCAAAGCAATAATTACTAACCACACACGATCCTATTTAAGGGACGAAGATTAAGAAATAACGAACCACTGAGGTCTAATTCTTCCTAGTTTCGATTACAAGAATTTGTCCTCCTCAGGGGTCCTATTCAATTGCACTAGACATGCACTAGTGTAATCTCTTGGTCAAGACAAGCCAATCTGAGTCTTACACTTCAACCTTTCACGATGGATTGTTCATTTCCATCTAGGTCGTGAATGGTGTACTTTTGGTTACAAGGAACTGTTAATTTAGTCTTCTGTGATCTGGTATCACTAAATTAACTACAATGTAAAATGTACTATTTATTGAACAGTTATGCAGTAAATATATGTAACATTCGATGATATTTAAAGCATCAGTGATAAACAATTTATTTCAGTAAATAAGACCGAAATTCAGTTTGATTATACAAAGTAAAAACATACTTTCCAAAGATAATCCCAACAATCTCCCACTTATACTCAAAGTCCGCTTTTAAGTATACTACAAATGTCTGTCTCGTAGTTCTAATCGTGACATATAATGTCACCTACACGAACCTAATATTGTCTCCCACTTATACTCAAAGCGCATTAGCAAATCGGTCTTGACACCCATTCCTTCCACATGTCTCTCGAATGTATTCTGAGGCAGACCCTTTGTGAATGGATCTGCTAGGTTGTCTTCTGACGCGATCTTTGCCACCTCTATATCTCTTCTCTTAACGATTTCTCGTATAAGATGGTATTTTCTTTCAATGTGTTTGCTGGCCTTGTGGGCTCTTGGTTCCCTTGAATTTGCAACTGCTCCAACATTGTCACAATAAACAGTGATTGTGCTGGGCAAATTCGGAACTACATCCAAGTCCACTAGGAAGTTCTTGAGACAAACCGCTTCTTTCCCTGCCATGCAAGCAGCTACATATTCGGCTTCCATGGTAGAATCTGCTATGCATTTCTGCTTAATGCTTCTCCATGTCATGGCTCCTCCCCCCATGCAAAACACACTACCGGAGGTAGATTTTCTGGAATCTAAGTCTGATTGAAAATCCGAGTCCGTGTAGCCGATGGGGATTAGACTATCTGACTGATAAACCAACATTCTATCTTGAGTTCTTTTCAGATACTTCAGAATGTTTTTAAACGGTGTCCCAATTTTCTTTCCCCGGGTTACTTTGATATCTTGCCACCATGCCAACGACAAAGCAGATATCCGGTCTCGTGCACAACATTGCATACATAAGGCTTCCGACAGCCGAAGCATAAGGAATGTCTTTCATGTCATCTATCTCCTTTTGTGTCTTAGGGCACATTTTCTTGGATAGATGGACTCCATGCCTGAAAGTTATGAAGTCTTTCTTGGAATCCTGCATGCTGAATCGTTTCAAAACAGTGTCTATGTATGAAGCTTGTGATAAGCCTATCATCATTTTCTTGCGATCTCGAGTGATCTTGATCCCAAGGATGTGTCCGGCTTCCCCTAAGTCCTTCATATCAAACTATTTTGAAAGCCACGCCCTTACGTCTGATAACACCTTTACATCGTTCCCGATGAGCGTAATGTCGCTCACGATAGTACTAAGAATACCAATGCGATTCCGACCGCGCTTTTTGTATACACAACTTTCGAACTCATTTTGATCAAACCCATAAGACTTTATAACATGATCAAAACATTGGTTCCAAGCTCTGGATGCTTGTTTGAGTCCGTAAATGGACTTCATGAGCTTACAAACTAGGTGTTCTTGGCCCTTTTCAATGAAGCCTTGGGGTTGTTGCATATAGATTTCTTCATCAAGACTTCCGTTAAGGAAATCTGTCTTGACATCCATTTGCCAGATTTCAAAATCGAGATGTGTAGCAATCGACAAGAGAATTCGGATGGACTTGAGCATTGCTACAGGCGAAAAAGTTTCCTCATAGTCGATCCCTTCTTTCTGAGTATAACCTTTTGCCACAAGCCATGCCTTGAAGGTTTCCACCTTCCCGTCCGGTCCTCTTTTTCTCTTGTATACCCACTTGCAACCAATGGGTTTGACTCCATTAACTAGTTCGACTAGCTCCCACACTCTGTTATGATCCATAGAACCCATTTCGGCTTTCATTGTTTTTTGCCAAGAAACCGCATCCTTGTCTTGGATTGCCTCATCATATGTCCATGGGTCTGATTCGTCTTGTCCGGGAATCAAGTCCGAGGACTCTCCTATCCCCATGAATCTCTCGGGCTGTCTTACAACCCTCCCACTACGACGAGGTTCCGGTTGTGTAAGTGTGTCGTTTGGTATGCCATCTTGTATAGTTGGCAATGAGGTTAGCCCCCTTAGCTCACTTAAGGTAATCTCACTTCTGGGTTTTCTTTCGTTCATATAGTCTTCTTCCAAAAATCTAAAGTGGGTGCTTATTACCACCTTTTGATCTTCGGGACCATAGAATATACACCCTTTTGTTCCCTCGGGGTATCCTACAAACAACCTTAATTCTGATCGAGGATCCAATTTTCCGGCTTCCTTATCCAACACGTAGGCTGGACACCCCCAAATTCTCATGTGTCTTAAACTGGGCTTGCACCCGGTCCACAATTCTTTGGGAGTTTTGGGAACCGATTTGGATGGCACCAAGTTCAGAATGTAAGCCGCTGTTTCCAAGGCATGACCCCAGAACGACTTGGGAAGATCCGCATAACTCATCATTGATCTAACCATTTCCAAAAGAGTTATGTTTCTTCGCTCTGCAACCCCGTTTTGTTGAGGGATTCCGGGTGCAGTTAGCTGGGATACAATCCCTTCATCTGACAAGTAGTTCAAAAACTCATCGCTGAGGTACTCGCCTCCACGATCAGATCGTAGAGACTTGATACGTTTTTCCCTATAATTCTCTGCTTGAGCCTTAAATTCTTTGAATTTCTCAAAGGTCTCAGATTTATTCTTCATAAGGAAAATATAACCGTACCTAGAGTAGTCATCAATAAAAGTGACGAAATACTCATAACCTCCTCTTGATTTGGTTGACATTGGACCACATACGTCTGTGTGAACGATTTCTAACACTTCTTTGGCTCTATTCCCCTTGGCTCTGAATGCCCTCTTGGTCATTTTACCCTCCAAACATGATTCGCAGGTTGGAATTGGTTCAACTTGGAGAGACTCCAATGAACCGTCTTCTACCAACCTTTGGATCCTCTTTGGATTAATATGTCCCAATCTTAGATGCTATAGAAGTGTTTTGTTCACGTCTGATGAACGTTTTCTTTTACCGGAAATAATTGATGTGTTATAGGAAGCATTTCGTGAGTGGTGTGCACAGTTAATTGTATAGAGATTATTCGACAACGTTCCATGACAGATAAATTTATCATAAAGAGAAATGGTAACAACTTTATCAAAAGTAACTGAATATCCATTAAGGTAAAGTTTAGAAACTGAAATTAAATTCTTTCTAAAATTCGGAACGTAAAGAACATCTCTTAAAATTAAAACTCTGTCTTCAAAAGACAGGTGCACTTCTCCCACTGCTTCAGCTGCCACTCTCGTAGCATCCCCCAGTGTGATGAGGATCTCACTCCCACTAAGTTGTCGGGTCCGCTTGAACCCCTGTAAAGTGAAACAAACATGATCAGGGGATCCCGATCAGTTATTTTAGGAAAAATAGCAACAAAAATTTATTTTATTTTTAAACACCATTTCAGTTATTGGACTTTATGTTGGGCTACTTGAGGGGCCTTTAGGAGAATTAAGATTGAACCTTCCAATGGATCTTGAATTATCAATATTGAGCCACAATATTATTCAATCCCATAAATATTAATTAATCCCACTACATAATTAATATTGCACTATCCATCTCAACCCATATTACAGTCAATATGGCTCCCGGTTATTATTTCTCGTGTTTAAGATTATCTAGCCCATTAATTAATTCAAGCCACTGAAATAGCTTTCCATTAATTAATATCTTTTATCCTTGGTAAAGGAACGGTTCAACATTATTATCCATACCGGAAACTAGTTCCACTTGCAAGATTTGGTATGATAAAACTTAGAACCTCCCAAGGGGGCAAATCGAACAAGCGTACTTGCACACGATTCTCTGTATTAAATCTTAGCAATCGCATGTGACCAATAATATTGCCCAAGATATAAAGTATTGAATCTCGTTGATTCTCTACCCGTAATAAGTCAAAGCAATAATTACCAACCGCACGCGATCCTATTTAAGGGACGAAGAATAAAAAATAACGAACCACTGAGGTCTAATTCTTCCTAGTTCAGTTCTGAAGAATTTGTCCTCCTGTAGGTCCTATTCAGTGCACTAGACATGCACTAGTGTAATCTCTTGGTCAAGACAAGCCAATCTGAGCCTTACACTTCAACCTTTCACGATGGATTGTTCATTTCCATCTAGGTCGTGAATGGTGTACTTTTGGTTACAAGGAACTGTTAATTTAGTCTTCTGTGATCTGGTATCACTAAATTAACTACAATGTAACACGTACTATTTATTGAACAGTTATGCAGTAAATATATGTAACATTCGATGATATTTAAAGCATCAGTGATAAACAATTTATTTCAGTAAATAAGACCGAAATTCAGTTTGATTATACAAAGTAACAACATACTTTCTAGTATAATCCCAACACATCCCACTTAACCAAGTTGATCAAACTTGGAGCTTGGCAAAACATTAGTAAACATGTCTGCCACATTGTCTTCAGTTGGTACTTTCTTGACATTCACCACTCCATTCTCCAGCATATCTCTCACAAAATGAAGCTTCACATCAATGTGTTTTGATCTTTTATGGAAAACTTGATGCTTTGCAAGATGAATAGTGCTTTGTTTGTCACAATGCACAGTTACTCCTTTCCGAAAGATACCAAACTCTCTGATTATACCTTTTAACCACATAGCTTCTTTTGTTGATTCTAAAGGTGCAATGTACTCAACCTCAGTTGTAGATAAAGTCACTACTAATTGATGAACAACTCTCCAACTCACAGATGTACCATATAAAGTGAAAACATAACCTGTTAATGATTTTCTAGAATCAATGTTCCCAGCAAAATCTGAATCCACAAATCCTTCCAATGGTTTCTTGTTTGAGACTCTTCTTTCAAACACTAATCCAGTACTTAATGAACCATTCAGATATCTCAAGATCCATTTCAAAGCTTCCCAAAGTAGTTTCCCAGGATTTGCCATGAATCTACTAATCATTGACACTCCATAAGCCAAATTAAGCCTACTGGAAATCATGACATACATTAAGCTTCCCACTCCACTTGCATATGGTATTCTGACCATATAATCCCTCTCTTCAGTAGTTTGAGTACTTTGGGTCACAAATAACTTGAATTGAGGTCGCAATGGAATGCTAATAGGTCTTGATTCATGCATCTTATATCTCTTAAGCACTTTCTGCAGATAATTCTTTTGAGATAAGAAAAGATTGTCTGAAGATCTATCTCTTATAATGTCCATTCCAAGAATTCTTCTTGTTTTCCCTAAGTCTTTCATCTCAAACTTAGTATTGAGCTTGACTTTCAGTTCATCAATCTTAGATAAACTCTTGCTTGCTATGAGCATATCATCAACATAAAGCAGTAAATAAGTAACCACTTCATCTCCTAACTTTTTTAGATAAACACAACTATCATACTATGATCTAATGAAGCCAATGTTAAGCATAAACTTGTCAAACTTTCTATACCATTTCATGGGGCTTGCTTCAACCCGTATAGAGATTTCTTGAGATGACAAACCTTATTCTTATTTCCTTGTAGAATGAAGCCTTCTGGCTACTGCATGAAAATATTCTCAACAAGTTCACCATGTAAGAATGTTGTTTTAACATGTTGGGAAATTAGAGGTGCCCGGATCTATTCGAGGTGAATTTAAATACATATTTTAATTAATTAATTAATCACTAACATGAATTAATCCTAAATCAATTCAACATAATAATTAATAAGCAAATAAACAACATGCGTGCACATAATCCACGTAAATCCTAAGCATACAGAATCTAGGAGTTACGAGATTACATACCTCTTGTAGAGACAACCGTTGGGATGATGGATCAACCCAAAGTGCCTTCTCAAATATGTCCCAAGTCCACGAACGTAATCAGGTGGGAGGATTCTCAACGAACGATTTTAATTTAAAGGAAAAATAAAATATTTGCCACCACCTTTGTGAATTTCTAATTTTTCCAACACATGAAATTGCATTGGGATGAAAAATTCATCCCCTATTTATAGGACTTGGGGGGGGGGGCAAAAAATTTTGGCATATTGGGCATTGGGAAATTTTCTTGCTTCTTCCTCAAGATACAATCTAAAATATATCCAATATACTCTATTTCCCAAAATATCTCCCAACAAAATATTCTCCTCCCTTCTTGTCCATTATTTTCGAAAAAAACAAATAAAATAGGGAAGAAATAAGATCTTTTTCCTTTCTTGAATTTATGGGATAAACTTGTATCTCAAGAATACTTTCCAAGAAAATCAAGAAAAAATCTTTTCTCTCTCCTACCTATTTTTTTTCTAAAATAATTAGGAAAAATAGGCAAAATATTTTCTTCTCCTTTTCATTAATTGGACTTTAATTTGGGCTATTTGAGGGGCCTTTAGGAGAATTAAGATTGAACCTCAATTGGGCTATGAAACTTTAATATTTAGCCAAAATATTATTCAAGCCCATTAATATTAATTTACTCCACTATAAAATTAATATTGAACTATCCATCTTAACCCACATTATGACTTCACAATAATATGGCTCCCGGTCATTATTTACCGCGTTTAAGATTATCTTAGTCCATTAATTAATTAAGCCACTGAACATACTTTATATTAATTAATATCTTTGTCCTTTGAGTAAAGACAAATCAACATTATTATCCATACCGGAAATAAATTTCCACTTGCAAGATTTGGTATGATAAAGATTCTGAGCCCGCCAAGGGGACAAATCAAGCAAGTCGTACTTGCACGCGATTCTCCGTATTAAATCTTAGCAATCGTCATGTAATCAATAATATTGCCCAAAATACAAGGTATCGAATTGCATTGATTCTCTTCCCATCATAAGTCAAAGCAATATTTACTAATTTCACACGATCCTATTTAAGGGACGAAGATTAAGAAATAACAAACCACTGAGGTCTAATTCTTGTATATTCAGTACCGAAGAATTTGTCCTCCTGTAGGTCCTATTCAGCGCATTATTATGCACTAGTATAATCTCTTGGTCAAGACAAGCCAATCTGAGCCTTACACTTCAACCTTTCATGATGGATTATTCATTTCCATCTGGGTTGTGAATTTGTACTTAGTCACGAGGAACTGTTAATTTGATCTTTTGTGATCTGGTATCACCAAATTAACTGCAACATAACACGTACTTACTTATTGAACATGTATGCAGTAAATATATATAACATTCATTCATATTTAATGCAACATGTGATTAATAATTTATTTCAGTAAATAAATAAGAAATTCAGTTTGGTTATACAAAGTAAAAATCATACTTTTCAGTATAACCCCAACAATCTCCCACTTATACTCAAAGTCTGCTTTTAAGTATACTACAGCATGTCTCATGTTCTATGTGACATCTAATGTAACTTAGACGAACCTAATAATATTTCTCCCACTTATACTCAAAGCAGATTGGCAACAGTCTTGACACCCATTCCTTCCACATGTCTCTCGAATGTACTATGAGGCAGACCCTTTGTGAATTGATCTGCTAGGTTGTCTTCGGACGCTATCTTTGCCACCTCTATGTCTCATCTCTTAATGATTTCTCGTATAAGATGGTATTTTCTTTCTATGTGTTTGCTGGCCTTGTGGGCTCTCGGTTCCCTAGAATTTGCAACTGCTCCGGCGTTATCACAGTAAACCGTGATTATGCTGGGCAAATCCGGAATGACATCCAAGTCCACCAGGAAGTTCTTGAGCCAAACCGCTTATTTTGCTGCTTCACAAGCAGCTACATATTCGGCTTCCATGGTATAATCGATGATGCATTTCTGCTTAACGCTTCTCCATGTCATGGCTCCTCCCCCCATGCAAATCACACTACCCGAGGTTGACTTTCTGGAGTCTATGTCTGATTGGAAATCTGAGTCCGTGTAACCGATGGGGATTAGACTATCTGATTGATAAACTAGCATTCTGTCCCGTGTCCTCTTCAGATACTTCAGAATGTTCTTAACTGCAGTCCAATGCTCTTTCCCAGGGTTACTTTGATACCTTGCCACCATGCCTACGGCAAAGCAGATATCCGGTCTCGTGCAAACCATTGCATACATGAGGCTTCCTACAACCGAAGCATAAGGAATGCCCTTCATGTCATCTATTTCCTTTTGTGTCTTTGGACACATCTCCTTGGATAGATGGATTCTGTGTCTGAAAGGCACAAAGACTTTCTTGGAATCTTGCATGCTGAATCGCTTCAAAACGGTGTCTATATATGAGGTTTGTGAAAGCCCGATCATTCTTTTCCTGCGATCTCGAGTGATCTTGATCCCTGGGATGTGACCAGCTTCCCCTAAATCCTTCATATCAAACTGTTTTAACAGCCATGCCCTTACGTCTGACAACATCTTTACATCGTTTCCGATGAGCAGAATGTCGTCTACGTATAGTACCAAGAATACCAAGGCAGTTCTGTCACGCTTTTTATAGACACAACTTTCGAAATTGTTTTGATCAAAATCGTATGATTTTATAACTTGATCAAAACACTGATTCCAAGCACGGGATGCTTGCTTTAGCCCATAAATGGACTTCTTTAGCTTGCAAACCAGATGCTCTTGGCCTTTTTTAATGAAGACTTCGGGTTGTTGCATATAGATCTCTTCGTCAAGACTTCCATTAAGGAAAGCGGTCTTGACATCCATTTGCCAGATCTCAAAGTCTAGATGCGCAGTAATCGACAAGAGAATGCGGATGGACTTGAGCATGTGTACGGGCGAAAAGGTTTCCTCATAGTCGATCCCTTCTTTCCGAGTGTACCCTTTCGCCACGAGTCTCGCTTTAAAGATTTCAACCTTTCCGTCCGGTCCCCTTTTTCTCTTGTATACCCACTTGCATCCAATGGGTTTTACCCCACTAAGTGGTTCGACTAGCTCCCACACTTTATTGTGATCCATTGAACCCATTTCGGCTTCCATTGCAGTTTGCCAAGAAGTTGCATCCTTATCTTGGATCGCCTCGTTGTAGGACCATGGATCTGATTCTTCTCCTGAGATCAAGTTCGAGGACTCTCCTATCCCCAAGAATCGCTCGGGTTGCCTAACAACCCTCCCACTACGACGAGGTTCTGGTTGTGTAGGTGTGACGCTTGGTATGTCGTCTTGTACAGTTGGCAACGGAGTTGGCCCCCTAAGTTCTTCTAAGGTAATCTCGCTTCTAGGCTTTTTATCGTTCATATAGTCTTCTTCCAAAAATCTAAAGTGCGTACTAATTACGACCTTTTGATATTCGGGACCATAGAACATGCATCCCTTAATTCCTTTGGGGTACCCTATAAACAACCTTAATTTCGAACGTGCATCCAATTTACCAGCTTCCTTATCCAACAAGTATGCCGGACACCCCCAGATCCTCATGTGTCCTAAGCTGGGCTTGCGCCCCGTCCACAATTCCCTAGGGGTTTTGAGAACCGATTTGGATGGCACTAAGTTCAGAATATAAGTTGTTGTTTACAAGGCATAACCCCAGAACGATTTTGGTAAATCCGCATAACTCATCATTTACCTTACCATTTCTAGAAGCGTTTTATTTCTTTGTTCTGCAACCCCGTTTTGTTGAGGGGTATCGGATGCAGTCAACTGTGATGCAATCCCTTCATCCGACAGGTAGTTCAAGAATTCATCGCTGAGGTATTCGCCTCCACGATCAGATCGTAGAAACTTGATACTCTTTTCCTTATGATTCTTTGCTTGAGCCTTAAATTCTTTGAATTTATCAAAGGTCTCAGATTTATGCTTCATTAGGAAAACGTATCCATAGCGTGAGTAATCATCGATAAATGTAACAAGATACTTGTAGCCTCCTCTTGCTTTGATTTGCATTGGACCACATACATCGGTGTGAACGATCTCCAACACTTCTTTAGCTCTAAGCCCCTTGGCTCCAAATGCCCTCTTGGTCATCTTACCCTCCAAGCACGATTCGCAAGTTGGAAATGGTTCAATCAGGAGGGACTCCAATTGTTGGTCCCGGTGCTAACGAGTCTCACACGTGTATGGGGGGAATATACGTGTTCAGTGATTTTTAAAACTTTTCTTTCACTGAGGTCAGATGGGTCAGGTTATCCTGATGATTTTGCCCTGAGAAGCACAGATTGCCCTGAGAAGCACAGATTGCCCTGAGTTAAAGTCTACTGAGACAATGATCCTGAGCTGCTTTCAGAAGCTTCAGATTAGCCCAACTGAGCCTGAGTTTATCAGAGATCCTGAGGGGCTTGGATCAGATAATTATCTTACTGAACCCTCAATAGAGTTAGTTCAGTTTGGTAACAATCTGTTCTAGCTACTCAAGTGTGTTGAGCCCTAAGTTTATACTCGTTTTAGCTTTGCTGAAAATCTTCCCTTCAATAAAATAGTGATTAAGGCTATGATCAATTTGATGCAAGTTCAGACTGAATATCAGTGAATTATGCTTTCGGTGAAAAACATGCAACAAATAATAATGCAGTACAGAAAGTAAAACAACACAGCAATTATAGTGGTTCAGAGACTCAAGCTCCTACGTCCACTCTCTCTGATCTTCAGAGAAATTCCTTAACCACTTCCTAAAGCTTTCTGGATAACTCACTGTAGCTTACTCACTTTTCTACCTTGAGTTTTCTGGCTGACTCACTGCAGCTTACTAACTCAAACACACACAAGTGTTCAGACTACCACAAGTAGCTTACTAACTTCTTCTCTAGAGTTTTCTGGCTAACTCACTGTAGCTTACTAACTCTTTACAACTCCAACTCACCAACAAAACACACACAAACTACCTTAACAAAGGGTTTGGGTTTTAGGTTGGTTTCCAACTAGGGTGAGATATCCTTTACAATAAGAACAAATGCAAAGGCTAGGATATCTCTACTAAGCTTTGGATATTTCTTATCAATCTAGGCTTAGTGAATGAGCTCTCTCCAATGTGAAACACTTGGGAAATTCTAGGGTTTTCGAGTGCTTCAATTTGCAATAATACGAATGAGCACTTGAGTTGCTTTGAAATTTCCCGTGACCTCTCAATGTAATGGGTCACTAGTATTTATAGGCAACTTCACCAAGGTCACTCTTGAAAAACTATCCGTTGGAGGAGATAGTATCAAGGGTTTCCTCTTTTGGTGTTTGATGAACGACTATATTTAGGGTTTGAATACTCCCTTGCATGATTTAGGAAATATACAGTCATGTAGCCAATCACCAATTTTTGCGATGCGAACATAGTACTCTTGACATGATTCAAAGTCTGTCGCTTTCGAAGGTCGATAAAAAGCATGTTGTTGTCTTCCTCGATTGGTTTTTGTCTTGATAAATGTAGACAAACATAACGGCTCTTTTTGGTCAATCTCTCGAATGAGATAACCTTAAACAACACTTAGACTTAGTTCCTTTTTGTCCGCATATGAATGTTTTGGGCAATATCTACTTTTTTTTTTTGTTTAATGTTTTTCGGTTTTGTAGTCTTGAGATAGATATATTCAGTGCCTCTGAACATTCAGGTTATACTGAGTCTTACTAAGTCTTGATAACTCTTTTGGGTCTTGATATCTTACGAGTCTTGATGTCTTGACAATTTCTTGAGTCTTGATGTCTTGATGACATCTTGAGTCTTGATGTCTTGATAACTTCTTGAGTCTTGATGTCTTGATAACTTATTGAGTCTTCAGTGTCTTTAGTGACATACTGAGTCTTCAATGTCTTGATTACTTACTAGAGTCTTGATGTCTTGATGACATCTTGAATCTTTAGTGACATCTTGAGTCTTGATGTCTTGATTACATATTGAGTCTTGATGTCTTGATTACTTCTTGAGTCTTGATGTCTTGATGACATACTAAGTCTTTAGTGACATCTTGAGTCTTGATGACATCTTTGAGTCTTGATGTCTTGATTACTTCTTGAGTCTTGATGTCTTCGATGACATCTTGAGTCTTTAGTGACATCTTGAGTCTTGATGTCTTGATTATCTTGAGTCTTGATGTCTTGATTTACTTTCATCGAGTCTTGATGTCTTCAGTGACATACTGAGTCTTTAGTGACATACTGAGTCTTCAGTGTCTTCAGAATCTAACCTGATCTATATCTGCTGACTATACATGGTGTAGATAACTTCCTGAATAATCTATACTGAATCCTGACTCAGTCTATCAAGATTATTCTGAACATGTCATACTCAGGGTTTTTGGGATCTAATCAAAACTTCTTTATTAAATTCATCTCCCAACACCAATGAACCATCTTGGACCAACCTTTGGATCTTTTTCGGGTTAATATGACATAATCTTAGGTGCCAAAGAAGTGTCTCGTTCACATTAGTCGAACGTTTCCTTTTATTACTTGAAACAATAGATGTGTTATAGGATGCATTTTGTGAGTGATGTGCACAATTAATAATATAGAGATTGTTCTGTAACATTCCATGACAGATAATCACATCGTTACGAAAAATAGTAACATGTTTATTAAAACAAACAGAATATCCATCAGCAAATAGTTTTGAAACAGAAATAAGGGTTTTTCGAAAAACAGGAACATAAAGAACATCTCTTAAAATTAAACTCTTGTCTTCAAAAGACTGGTGCACGTCTCCCCATTTCCTTCACCGCCACTTTAAGAAGAATGTCTAGCGTGACGAGGATCTCTCTTCCACTAAGTTGACGGGTCCGCTAGAACCCGTGAAGTAAACATAATTAGTGTACCCCGTATCCATTACCCACGAATGGGTAGCATACGCTGCTAAACAAGTTTCAACAACTAGTGTGTGAGAATTACCTTTCTTTTCGGCCCTTTTGGGGTTGGAATAGGCGAACCTCCATTGTCCTTTTGCACCGTAGTTGAAGCACTTCCTTGACACCACCGGCATTCCTCATCCTTGTTGGGGTTATATACCAACAATCTTACCATTGTCTTTGGCAACAATTGAGTTTGATTGCTTATGGCTTTTGGTCCTCTTCTTCTTCTTGCCTTCCCTTGGCCTAGAAGATGAAGATGAACTATTTGTCGTCAAAGCTTGAGTTTGGTGCCCCATCAACATCTCTGCCGAAACTAAAGCTTGCAACAAATCAGCTAGTGAGGCCAAAATGCTCAAAAACTTTCTTTTTGGCAGAGAGTGGAGTACCAAATCGATCTGGGTCTCCAGATCATAATCTGCACCCAGAATCTCAAGTTTGTTCAGGTGGGCCATCTATTTTGAGGACGTAATCCCTTACGGGGTTGTCCTCCACCATTTTCAGTGAAAACATCTCTCGCAAGGTGATCTGACGAGCCCCGTGTTTTTTACTCGTCAGTTGGCTCATCTGGTTTTTGGTGTGTCAAGAATCCACTTGTGCTTTTGTGCAGTTAGGACAATCATAACTTTTCGTTTCCAATCAACATAGTTTCCTATACAATTCTATTGACTTTAAGTATATTAACAGTGGATTAAAAGGTTGCGACATCTTTGATCGAATAACGCATACATCTTGTGTCAATATCCGGATTGACACAAAGAAAATCACATAATTCGATCACATGGTTCATATTGAAATCTCAAAAAAATATGAACATGCATCAGCCAACCTCTCAAAGCAGTTTTAAATGAGCCTCTTGGGAGGGTCATCATTTAAATCACATTCAAGTAGGTTACAAACAAGAACAGTTACAAACCTTTAATTTTAAAAGAAATTAATAGTTGGCTCCCACTTGACCAATATAAAATTGACAGAGACTTTGGCGAAGTATATGCATTTCAATTTTATACCTATGTAATAACCATGATTAAATACATAATTACTACTTCGTTTTGATCGAGCCTCTTGGGAGGGTCATCGTCGCCACTAATAATAATTCACAATCATCCTTTTGAGAATTTATTCATGTGAAAGCTTTCTTTTGGTCGTCCCTTAGGGGAATTTCTCCAAAAGATTTCACAAATAAATAAATAAATCATGGAGGTCAAAATTAATTTGATTCAAAACCAAATTAATTGTTTAAAACATACTTAGTAATTTTTTTTTTATTTGAAATTTTTCGTTGAGCAATTCTCATGCAAACACATTTAAACAAATTAAATAAAGCATAAGAAAATACAACAATAAATCAAGCAAAGCAGAAAAAATAAACACATTGGGCACAAATTATCCAACTGTCATGGTTTGATTTTTCTTGGCTAGATTTTGAAGAAACGCCATCTTGAATTTCTCCCACTCGAACATCTCTAAAAGTCACGTCTCGTAATCTCTATCATAACAAGGGGTTTTATGTAAATAATTTTCATAAAACATTGATGTCCCAACAACAACAACACTCATAAAGTGCTTTGTTTTATCACATAAATGTCTTGAGGTTGCAGACCCACTTTCTTCCTCACTCAATGCATCATCTAAAATATATGTACTTGATAACATGATTACAAAATCCAATCTGGTTTCTGATTCAGTGTTTGCCATTATGTGCATAACAAGTCAAACAATATAACTATAAGTAACTAAAGACACAATAATTACTATTCAAATAAAGCACTAAATATAAAGATAAAACAACAAAAATGATATTAGTTCCATATTAGACCAACACAAAGTGTCTACAAAGTCTAAACAACCATTACTAACACATAAATTACCTACTAATTATCTTAGTTAATGAGAACAACGAAACATATACTAAAATATAGTTGTTTAAATAGACATATCACAAATAGTCAGTACAATAACCCCAATCACATATATTCAACGTGAAGAAGCATCATCATATATTTGTGATGTGACTCTCCTCGAGATGCATAACTGGAAGGCGTCCAGTAGCCACTTCGTTGCATATCTCTCACATATTGTTCTTCCAACCATTTCAAGTGTGCTTCATTTGTTCTAAGTACTAAGAACAACTCTCTTACAGCGGGTTTTAGAAACAGTCGAATAGTCAACATCTATAACCTATCACTTTCTTCAACTCCTGACATTGTGTACAAAATATATATGCATTCTTTGATGGTGTAGCTCCCTATACCTCTAGTAATATTGGAATCATTGCATGAAACTGAACAACATGTAAACTTATCAACCATAAGATCAATGGGCTTTATGATCTTATCAGTAGATGTCATTTTCTTCTATTTCTTATGATTCATACATGCAGGGATACTCTTATCATTTCTTGTGTTTCTTCTATTTCGACCACTCCTTGCATCAGGGTGTTGTACGTCGTCGCCCTTGGTAGTCTTCCAATTTATTGCTGCAATTTTTTTTCTTTGGGTACACTTTATATGAGCACAACCGATATTCCTTATTCTATACATAATATGAGTAAGTTCAAATATTTTTTATTCTTTTTTAAGAAAATACTTCATGGAGCCCAAATCTAAAAAAAAAATCATTAATGTGCCCATCTATATTAGTGTATATGCCCTCCAGTGTAATTTATACATCTACATATATACTATATGTACATGAATGAATAGAAGAATTCTTTGTCACAATCTTATCATACATATAATAAATATCAAATCATGGATATATGGAATTATAATCTTAACATCCTTAGAAAAATATTCATTATTTGACTCGTATCATTTTCTAGTGGTGTAACTGCTACCAATCAAATAAAATGTCGTCCCCGTGGTAAACAAGAAGGCATAGAGCATTTTTTAAATGCAAGAAATTTCCCAAAATTTAAGAATTTCGAAAAAATAGTGGGGACATATGACCAACGAAAAGAGGCCACCCGTGAAGTTTTGTACTGTTTTTCACCATTATTTCTCAATTTAGAGAGAAGATAATGGTGATAGAAATTGTCAGCAATAAAGTATGCGCCCAATACGGATGGAAATCATATAAAAAGCTTGTGATTATCAAGTTATATGATAAAAGAATTAAGACTAATCCATCAATAAAAGAAGAAGACATCTCTCATTCTTCAAAGACAAGAGAGAAACTAATATGAGAGGGGATTCCATATGGTCGGAATAATAATTGTGGCTTTCTCTATGTTTAATTTGCTTCACTATCTCCCGTTCTTCAATGGTTGTTCTTCAGTGGTGGTTTTTCTTTAGTGGTGGCTTTCTCTGTGTTTACTCATCGTGGGCGAATTTGGTGTGAACTAGGGTTTAAGAATTTCGCAGAGTTTACTCAGATTTTTTTAATATAAATGATTGGTACATTTGGAATATTATTAATTAAGACAAGATTGTAATAACACTAAATAAAAGAATGAGAAATAGAAATAAATAGGAAAAAGTTGTTGAGGCGCTGCTTGAGAGAAACTGCTTTTAAGTACTTTTATTAATTAGGTAGTTGAGCTTCCAAACACCCTATAAGTGATTTTGACAAAAAAAAAGTGATTTTAAGTTGTAACTTTAGATTGCAAACACTCACTGAGTTTCCTATCAGAATATATAAGTCATTCACCTTCTTTCCCTTCATAAGTATTCTATCCTTCTTAGTTACTAGAATAGATCCATTATCTGTCTTAAACTCACAAGTCACAACCAGAAGCATTTAAAGAACCAAGAGATATGAGATTTCTTTTCAGATCAGGCACATACCTCACTTTTGATAGAATTCTCTCAATGCCATCAAACATGAGAATTCTGATGGATTTAATGCCTTTCACCTTGCATGAGCGATCATTGCCAAGAAGAACTGATCCCTCATCATTCTTCTCTAGATCTTTGAACCATGTCTCATTAGGATTGATGAGGGTCATAATTGCTTATTTTATGGTCATTTTTTGTGCCTTATTTGACGTGATTTGATCTCATTTGCAATGAAAAGTGCTACTAATTTTGTTTGTTTGAGAATGTGTTTATTTTTTAAGAAACAGAGAAAACGAACAACAAACGAAAAAAAATGATCTAAAAAGACATGGGAGAAGAGGGTTGAATCACGTGAAGCTCTTTGAAAAGACGATCGCAATGGAAACGAATCAACTCAATTGAAGGTCGAGAGCTCAAGTTATGAGCAAAACAAAATTGTTGTGCAACTGAAAAATACCCCATACACTTGTGGGCGAGTAGAAAATTGTGTTTGAAAAATGATTTTCCCGATCAAGTTTTTGGCGCCGTTTCCGGGGAGGTGACATTGTGCTCTAAGTGAGACTTATGATTCGTTGAGTGCTACTACTAGTTGCATTTTTACTTGCTTTTTTTATTTATTTTTTTTCTTGTGAGAATTTTGATACTTGCTATCTTTTGTAGGTGGACACTTCACTTGTTCAAAAGGGGGTTAAATTTCTTAATTGAAATCAAACCTTAATCCTAGTCACCGAAAAAGCAAGGGTAGAGTGAGCTTAATTAAGAAGATGGAGGGATATAGTCAACACGCTTGGAATCAAGGTCTTTATCAAATTGAAATGGTTTATCCTCCATAACAAATAAGTATGAGTGAATTCTCTCTTCCAAACATGGATGTGCATTATGGTCAAGAATACGATCCATGAAATGGATATGGATTCAAAGGAGTTTCTGAAGAAGAGTATTATGATGGTGGGAGGAGGTTTGAGTATGATTATCAAAGGCAACAAGCTTCCTCTCATTATCAAGATTGGGCATTGAAACTCAATGCTCTATGGGCTTATAGGACAGCATACAAAACACCACTTGACATGTCTCCTTATCAATTGGTGTTTGGCATATCTTGCCATCTTCCGGTTGAATTAGAACACAAGGCATTTTGGGCTATCAAGATGCTTAATTTTGACATAGAGTTGAATGGAGAGAAAAGATTGGTTCAATTGCACGAGCTAGAAGAGTTTAGAGAGCATGCCTTTGAAAATTCCAAAATCTTTAAAGAGAAAACCAAGAGGTGGCATGATGCTTGTTTGAAAAAGAGAGAGTTCAAGGTGAATGAGAAAGTGCTTCTCTTCAATTAACGTTTGAAGTTGTTTCCGGGAAAGCTTAAAACAAGGTGGAGTGGACCATTTGAAGTAGTACAAGTCATCCAAGTGGTTTCTTAGAATTGAAGAATGAGAAATGAGAAATGTTCTAAGTGAACGGGCACCTAGTTAAGCATTACTCCCTTCCTATCCAAGTGGGAGTAGTGTTACTTACTCCTAAAGAATGCTTGAACTCGTAGAGTTTCGTTAGGCATAGGATGTAAAACCTAGGGCTAGATGGGAGGCAGCCCATTCTTTTTTGTCTTTTGTTCTTTCCTTTATGTAAATAATGCTTTTTAATTGTTTTGTTGAGTTTTGTTCGATAGGTAATTAAGGAAGTTGAGCTTTAAATGAAGAGCAAGGTGAGGTTGCAAATGTGCTTACACGAAAAGAAAGTTCTTGGTGCAATGTTGAGGTACAATTACAATCTCAAACTTAGAATTGTTTAGCAAAGTTTAAGTTTGGGGGAGTGATTTTTCTTTTCTTTCATTTTACAATTACACAAGTGCACACACAGTCCATTTTTTGTAGATCTTGCTTGAATGGTGAATCACTATGGCTTGTTTGTGAGAAATATATTTTTGATAGGGGTGAATGATTTTTGGATATAGTTGTTGCTTGAAATTTGTGTTAAGGATATGTGTGAGCTTTTAGTGAACTCTTTTTGCCCAAACTTAGAATTGCTTGGCAATGTCTAAGTTTGAAGTGTGGGGGGTGGTGTCACGAACCACCCTTATTTAACTCAATATTATCTGAATGTAAATATAATTCAACTTGTAACCCTGTGTTGGTCCCGATGCAAATGAGTCTTACACGTGTATGGGGGGGAATACACGTGTTCAGTGTTTTTAAAACTTTTCTTACTGAGGTCAGCTTGGGTCAGGTTGTCCTGATGATTTGGTCCTGAGAAGACAAATCGCTCTGAGTCAAAGTCTATCTGAGACAGTGATCTGAAATTTTTTTCGGATACCTCGAGATAATCCCAACCGAGTTCGAAGTTTTTCGAGAGATCTGAGTTGCTTGGATCGGATAACTAACTTCTTGAACCCTCGTAAAAGTAAGTTCGGTTTAGTAACTATCTGTTCTAGCTACTCAGATGTGCGGAATGGTTGGCCCTTAGTTTATACTCATTTTAAGCTTTTGCTGAAAACCTTCCTTTAATGGAATAGTGATTAGGTTGTGATTCAATTTATATGCAACTTTCAGTGGATTGATTCCAACTGAAATATCAGTGAAAATATGCTTTCAAGACAAAGTAATGCAATGGATAAATCAAGCAAAATAGAAAGCAAAGAACACAAAGATTATAGTGGTTCAAATGACTCAAGCTCCTACGTCCCACTCTCCCCGATCTTTTTCGGAGAATTCACTAATCACTTCCTAAGGCTTTCTGACTACCTCTGTAGTTTACTAACCTTTCTAATTTTGAGCTTTCTGACTACATCTGTAGTTTACTAACTCAAAACTCACACAAGCTTTCTGTCTATCCAAGATAGATTACTCACTTCTCCTCTAGAGCTTTCTGACTACCTCAATGTAGTTTACTCACTCTTTACAACTCCAATCTCACCAACAATCACACTCAAACTACCTTACAAAGGGTTTGGGGTTTCTTGGTTGGTTTCCAACTAGGATGAGATATCCTTTACAATAAAGAACAATGCAAAGGCTAGGATATCTCGACTAAGCTTTGGATATATCTTATCAAGCTAGGCTTAGTGGAATGAGCTCTCTTCGATTTAAAGCACTTGGGAAATTCTCAGTTTGTCGAGTGCTTCAACTTGCAATAATAAGTTTGAGCTCTTGAGTTGCTTACAAATTTTCCGTAACCTTTCAATGAAGAAGGTCACAAGTATTTATAGGCATACACCGAGGTCACTCTTGAAAAACTATCCGTTGGAGAGATAGCTTCGTGAGTTTCCTCTTATGGTGTGTGAGAAACGGCTATATTTAGGGTTTGACACTCCTTAACACGTTTTAGGCAATAGCCTTTCTTGTAGGCGGTCTTCACTTTTTGCGACACGAACTTAGTACTTGACATCTTTTTTTTAATACTGTCATTTGTCGGTTTGATATGGTGCAATCTTTGTCTTCCTCTTTTTGACTTTTGTCTCCAGTTTAAAGGTAGACAATTCAATGGCTCTTTTGGTTACAATCTCTGAGTTGATATGATCTTAACAACACTTTGTCTTAGTTCGTTTTGTCTGCATTTGAATGTCCTGGGAAATATCTAATTTTCTAAGGAATCGCGATCTTCTCAGTATTGAATCCTTCAGATAGATATTTTCAGTGCCTCGGAACATTCAGGTTTATACTGAGCATTCAAGACATTCTTGAAGTCTTCATTAATTCTTGTGCCTTGATATTCTTGATCTTGATTCTTCAATCTTACGTCTTTACGAGTCTTGAGTCTTGACTTCCGAGTCTTGAGGTCTTCTGAGTCTTCAGCGTCTTCTGAGTCTTCTGAGTCTTCACCGTCTTCCGAGTCTTCATAGATATCTTGGTGATATCTTTGAGTCTTCATCTTGAGTCTTGATTCTTGATTTCATCTTGAGTCTTTCAGTATCTCAGTTTCATACTGAGTCTTCAATATCTCGATTTCATCTCGAAGTCTTGAAAACTTCGGTTTCATCTTTCGGTTTCTTGAAACTTCTTGAGTTCTTCGAGAATCTTGAGATCCTAACCTTGATCTATATCTCTGGCGACTATACATTTTGCAGATAACATCCTGAATACTCTAAAACTGAATCCTGACTCAACTATCAAGATTATTCTGAACATGTCATACTCAGGGGTTTTGGGATCTAATCAAAATCATATCTTTATTAAATTCATCTCCCAACAATTTCCCCCTTTTTGTTGATGCCAAAACCTATCTTGTTACACACATACTTTAACCTATACTCAGGTTTCAGTTTATCCTATTACAAGATTGGTTTTATTTTCAACAATTTCCCCCATAAATAATGAGTCTCTTAACAATTAATCTCCCAACAATTTCCATACAGAGATTCTCACAACAATTTCTTCAGTAATGAATCTCTCAAAGGATTCATCACCAAATACTTAATTTCTCAATCAATTAATCTCAGAGACAATCATTCAGGCATATCAAATTTAAAAGACATGTAAATAAGATAATGAGATATTATCTTTTGAGCATAAATGATAAGTTTTCATTGATGATAGGTAGACTGTTACAAGTTACAATGAATCTTATCTGAACAAAATCAAAAAGACAAAAAAAGATAAATGATTACAAGAATCTCCTGAGTCTTCATCTTCTGTCTTCTTCTGCTCTTCAGCTCGGCTCTTCAGTTTGGCTCTTCTACCTCATCAGCAGAGACTTCAAGGTTGAACATTCTGTAATATCTTCTTTTCAGTTCATCTCTTTCTTTGATGATATCAGGATTGTTCCCTGTCATACCCAACTGAATGGCGTACTGAGATATTTCTTGAGCAATGGCTTTCTCATTCACACAGCCATTCTCCAGCCTAGGAGGAGGGTACACATATGGACCAGGGGCGGTTATCTGCACATTTCCTTCATCCACAAGATTTATCCATCCTTTAAGATATTTAGGATAGAAGGTCAGGAGATAGTCAATGAAAGCCTCATTCGGATCTGATCTCTCCCCTCTCCATTCTCTGAGCACATCATAGTAGAACCAGAAGGCTCTCTTGATTTCTTCCCACGCATCGTTGAGATGGACTGGCATCCATTTGTCGGTTCTCTCCTTCCTCATGGCTTGCAATGATCTTAACTCACGAGTCGCTATAACCTTGCACTTTAGAGTACCTCCAAATAAAACCACTTCTCTCAGGAGTCTTTCCCTTCGAACCGTATCTCGCTTCAGGAGCGCCAGGTCCATATGGTACCTTTTTTCCGACACTCCGACCTCCCTTTATCCGATTGCTCTTCCTCAGGCAACCGAGGTGGTTCGGCTCGACGTGAATTCCCCTTCTTGGATAATACAAATTGGCTCGAGAGCTTCCTTGAACACGTCTTTGTTTTTCCATATAGCTCATTTCCTTCTTTTTCTTCACAAAGATCCACTCTTCTCTGCCAATCTTGCTTGCTCTTTTGAGTTCCGCCTCTGATGTTTCGCCGACTCTTCATTAAGCTGTGAACGGATGAGCGTTTTTCTAATTTTCCTTCCATGAACATGTCATTTTGGCCATGAGTATCCTGAAGCTCATTTCCTCAACTCAAGCTATCAATCTTGAGCTTGGTTGGCCAATGCCTCCTTATATTAATTGATCAATACTTGCAAAAACCTTTGATCCATCGGATTAAATCTATAATCATTTGACCTTGCACTTTTCAATCTTCATCATTCAGTGTTTGGGTGAAATCTCTTGATCAAGAAATCTCGTCCCCGTGTAGTCATTATTCTTGGTTGATAAGGATTCATCTTTGATCCCTTCTTTTGACTCTCTCCCATCATTGATCTCAATTCATCCTTAAAACTCTTAACCTTGTCTCGGTTTGAGATCCACAAATGATGTCATTTTTGACATATATCCAAGAGTTTCCATCAAGAAGACTTCGATCTTCATCTGATTTTTACCTATAGAATTTTGAACATTCATAGTGTCCACTTGATTCCAGTTCAGTTTAACCAAGAAATCGATGCGCATGAATTTTTCTCATCATGGTTCTGATTTAAAGGTTTTGAACCCATACTTGACCAATCTTGGCGCTAGATCTCAAGTTTCTTTTTTAACCATACAAGATTATTAATTCAGTGCCAAAAGTTGTTCTACGAAACTAACTTTGCGATCATTTAAAGGATGTTCCATTTGATAGAATTCGGCTTCTCTTAAAATCGATTTTGCAAGTTGAGTCTTTCTCATCTCGAAAGATTAATCTCTCATCATCATCTTGTTGGTCCCTATCCTGAGTTCGCCATCCCCATTTGTCTTTGATTCTTAAATACCCACTTGGAACCAATGACAATCCTCTTCGGTCAATCCACTAGCTTCCATCTTCATTACTTGATAATTCATTTGAATCTTGATTTTTAAATCCAATTTCATCCCGACCTTCTTTTTTCTTTTTACACCATAGTTGCATTCTCACCATGGAACCTTAGTTTTGACAATAAGAAAAAACCTAGAAAAGAATTTCTCTCCCATCTTCTTCATAGATGTTCCCCTTCATCAAATGTATTCAACATTTAAATGAAAACAATATTGAGCATCTCATCTTCATTCCAAAGATTCTATCAGTTCATTTTCGAAAACATTTGTTCCCTTTGGTTGAGAATAGATTCCGTATTTGACCGATCTTCTTATCATCATCCCGAGAAGATGTCTTTAAGAGGTCGTTATTTTGTTGAGGGTTCCTTTCAAGAAATTCCAAGCTTCGTAATAATTGTTTCATCCTATGTTATTTTATTCGATGAACCAATGATTCCCCAATTTCTTCTTTTTTTTCGATCTTTTGTTCTTTTTTTTCGTGCTTTCACCTTTCTTGAGCATTTTCCGGCTCTTAGGTTGATTGAAAACAACATCTTTTTGGAAGAATCAACAATCAAGTATTCTTTCAAAGAGAAACATCTATTTTGCTTTTAAAATGAAGCTCTAATTTGTTTTCTTTCGCACGCATCACAAATATGTCCCTTTATCGAAAGACTTTATTAAAGAACCCTCACAAGAGCCAATCTTGCAAGTTTATTCAGGGTTTTAAATTTAGGTGATTCATTCTTTTTATGCCATAACCAACCGCATCTGTGGAACTTTTTGGTAATCAAATCAAACATGTATCTTTAGGAACATGAACTCAATAGGAGAAGATACACAACTCCTTTCTACAGACTAATCAAGAATAATATTCGTGAAATATCATCTTTCACATAACATAAGTTCTAGAGAACTCAACATTAAAACCCTTATCACAATTTGGCTTATTGAAAGTAAATATGCTTCAATCCGTATACATATGAAACACCATGGATATGAACCTGAGTCTATTTCCAAAGTTCCATATCTCTTCACCGGCCTCTCGAGTTATCTCCAAAAAGGATCCGAGGGCCTCTTTGTTCAACATATACCACCGAAAGTATCTTTCTTGAATCCTCGTTATATGTCTTGAGTATCCACCGCCAAGATACCATACATCAATGGCTTTTTTCACCTCCGCCATCGCTACATGTGATCTTTAATTAGCTTAGTGCCCTTTGCTTTTCCTCCCTAAAACATGATCAATTTTAGGTACCCAATTTGTGTAGGGTCCCAAGGTTATTGCATCTTTCGAATCCAATCCAAATCGCTTTTTACAACTCTAATCACTTTAGAGTGGCCATCTATCTTCCATAAAATCTACATACACATTTACTACCCGCGCCTTTAGCGCTTCGTATTTAAATTTAGCCTTAGATTTAACATGGGCTTTTGAATTTTTCTTTGGTTCAGGGGCCTTTTGTTCATTTGCTTTGGCTTTTGTGCAAACCGGGGTCCTAATCTTTGTTGATTTCGGGTTCAAAACCTTTACCCCAGTGTTGGGGTTCAGTCATTTCAGACTCAAATTGGTCTTTCAAGATATCGAGGGATTCGGTCTCTCTTCAATGGTTGAGAATGTCACGAGTGTTTCTTCCTAAGATTCCTTCCGATGGTTCACAGATCCTTTCGTGTTTGCATTCTTAGGCCCGAGGCTTTTGAATTTTCTTGCTCGAAATTTTCAGTTTTCAACTTCTTCACCGAGGTTCGGGCTTTCCTACCGATCATTCACGCATCAAACCAAGGGTCCTTTCTCCTGTCGATCATTCATTTTTCATTTTGAATGGGTCCTTCCTTGTCTACAACCTTGGGCATTTCTTCATTTTGAAGTGGGGTTTGGTTTTACAAAGATTGTCTTCGCTACTTGATGTAGCATTCAGATTACCTTGTAAGGTTCCCGAATGTATCCCAATCCGCATTTTAGCAAGAAATATCTCGTAACTTTGAATTTTATCTATTACTTTAGATGCGATTCAATAGAGTTGGCTTCTTCTCGCACTATTCTCACATTTCTCAGAGTTTCATGCTTCTCGTAGAGGTCATTGAACTTAGTTCGATCACCGGAATCTCTTCAAAATGATTTCTGGGCTTTTTCGCCAGGTCACTATCAACTTCTTTCTTCTCGAGAGTTGTACTTTCAACATCCAGCCATCAAGAGTCTTCATTAATTGAGAAGTGATTTTCAGCTTTAGAGTCTTTCCACTAAGATTTTCAAATTTCTTCGCCTTATTCTCCTTCTTGAGTTTCATTTAAATAGCTTCAGAAAATAAAGATAGTCCTTCATTAGACTCTCAAAAGAATCCATCGTGTCAAAATGATTGTTTACAGTTGAACTTGACAACTCTTGTGCTAGTGTAGGAGCAACAACAGAGAAAGAAGAGTTTACCTCCTCAATAGCCATCGACAGACAAGTCATCACTTTCACTGCCCTCGAGAATATTTCATCCAAGAGCTAGATCCCTCCTCGAATGTTCTTCTTCTCGCAACCATGGCTTTTCTCGCTGGAGAACTTCTTGTCTCTTTTGCCTGTCTTTTCTTCTCTCCAGCACTCAGGTCGACAATCATACTGAAGTGACCTTTCTTTTCGCAATTGTAGATCTGTTGGCATCATCATCCCGATCACTCTTTCTTCTTTGACTTGAGTCCTTCCCTTGGATGAAGATCCTCGACTTTCAGTGTCCTTCTTCTTCGATTGATCTTTGTCCTCGTGTTTCTTCGCACTGTGGATTCCTGTAATTTTTTGTATTTTTTCATATCGACTATTAAGTCTTTTCAAACCTCCTGCCATAAGTAGCTTATCCTATATGGCATTGAATTAATGTTTTTGGTGTTTTCAATCACCACCGCATGTATATCCCATTTCTTAGAAAGACCTTTAAGAATTTTCAATGCAACTTCTCTCTATGGATATTTCTTTACCAAGTGCATTTAGATCATTCATAATGCTAGTGAATCCGACTTCCAATTTGCCTATAGATTCACCTTCATCCATTTCAAAACTATCAAACTTTCCAATTGCAAATCTCAAAGTTTGTTTTCCTTGATATGATATGTGCCTTGGCACATTACGACTAGTGTATCCCAAATTTCTTTTCATATTACGGTGAGAGATCATTCCCATCACACCATCATCAATTGTCTTTGTATAGTGTGTCTTTAGCAATATAGTCTAGATTGACTAACTTCCTCTCCTCGAGAGTCATTGGTCATCGACTTAGGAAATTCTGCTCTAGGATCGTTTCTCTCATTTTACATTTCTCTGGGATTCACCACAAGAATTGGAATGACCCTTCAGAGACCACTCTCCACATGCGTTCATGTTTAGAATACAGTGAGCCTCGTGATTCTCGATCTCCATAAATCATAGTTCTCCACCGAGAACATGGGAAGTTTTAGAAGACATTTTATCCGAAGTCTTTTAAGAATTCAAAGAATATGATCGGGGCCTCGGATAGACCACAAGTATTTTTAGAAAAATAAAACTTTGGTCAACAAAGCCAGTGGTCAAGTTGAACCACTTTGCCTCCGATACCACTTGTTGGTCCCGGTGCAACGAGTCTTACACGTGTATGGGGAATACACGTGTTCAAAGAGCTTTTTAAAACTTTTCTTCGCGAGGTCGGCTTGGATCGGTTGTCTTTGATGATTTAGTCCTCGAGAAGCACAAATCGCTCGAAATCAAAGTCTATCTCGAGACAAATGATCCCGAGTCGCTTTCAGATACCTCGGATAATCCCAACCGAGTCCCGAGTTTTTCAGAGATCCCGAGTTGCTTGGATCGATAACTAACTTACGGAACCCTCGGAAGAGTAAGTTCGGTTTGTAACTATCTGTTCTAGCTACTTAGATGTCTTGGAATGGTTGGCCCTTAGTTTATACTCGTTTTAAGCTTTTTTTTAAAACCTTCCTTTAATGGAATAGTGATTAGGCTGTGATTCAATTTATATGCAACTTTCAGTGGATTGATTCCAACTGAAATATCAGTGAAAATATGCTTTCAAGACAAAGTAATGCAACAGATAAATCAAGCAAAAGCAAAAAAGCAAAGAACACAAAGATTATAGTGGTTCGAGAGACTCAAGCTCCTACGCCCACTCTCCCGATTTTTTGGAGAAATTCACTAATAACTTCCTAAGGCTTTACGACTACCTCATGGTTTACTAACCTTTCTAATTTTGAGCTTTCTGACTACCTCTGCAGTTTACTAACTCAAAACTCACTCAAGCTTTCTGTCTATCCAAGATAGATTACTCACTTCTCCTCTAGAGCTTTCTGACTACCTCAATGTAGTTTACTCACTCTTTACAACTCCAATCTCACCAACAATCACACTCAAACTACCTTACAAAGAGTTTGGGGTTTCTTGGTTGGTTTCCAACTAGGATGAGATATCCTTTACAATAAAGAACAATGCAAAGGCTAGGATATCTCGACTAAGCTTTGGATATATCTTATCAAGCTAGGCTTAGTGGAATGAGCTCTCTTCGATTTAAAGCACTTGGGAAATTCTCAGTTTTTCGAGTGCTTCAACTTGCAATAATAGGTTTGAGCTCTTGAGTTGCTTACAAATTTTTCGTAACCTTTCAATGAAGAAGGTCACAAGTATTTATAGGCATACACCAAGGTCACTCTTGAAAAACTATCCGTTGGAGAGATAGCTTCGTGAGTTTCCTCTTATGGTTTGTGAGAAACGGCTATATTTAGGGTTTGACACTCCCTAACACGTTTTAGGCAATAGCCTTTCATGTAGCCGGTCTTCACTTTTTGTAGCTTGGAACTTAGTACTTCTGACATCTTTTCAGTGACCTGTCGCTGTCAGTGTCAGTATGGTACAGTGTTGTCTTCCTCTTTTTGATTTTTGTCTCCAGTTTAAAGGTAGACAATTCAACGGCTCTTTTGGTTACAATCTCTGAGTTGATATGACCTTAACAACACTTTGTCTTAGTTCCTTTTGTCTGCATTTGAATGTCTTGGGAAATATCTAATTTTCTAAGGAATCGTGATCTTCTCAGTATTGAATCCTTCAGATAGATATTTTCAGTGCCTCGGAACATTCAGGTTTATACTGAGCATTCAGTACATTACTGAGTCTTCAGTAATTACTGTGCCTTCAGTATTCTTGATCTTCAGTTCTTCAGTCTTCAGTCTTCTGAGTCTTCAGAGTCTTCTGAGTCTTCAGGGTCTTCTGATTCTTCAGCGTCTTCTGAGTCTTCAGCGTCTTCTGAGTCTTCAGAGTCTTCAGCGTCTTCTGAGTCTTCAGCGTCTTCTGAGTCTTCATAGATATACTGACTGATATACTGAGTCTTCATGCTGAGTCTTCAGTTCTTCAGTTTCATACTGAGTCTTTCAGTATCTTAGTTTCATACTGAGTCTTCAGTATCTCAGTTTCATACTGAGTCTTCAGAAACTTCAGTTTCATACTGAAACTTCGGTTTCTTCAGAAACTTACTGAGTTCTTCAGAATCTTCAGATCCTAACCTGATCTATATCTGCTGACTATACATTTTGCAGATAACATCCTGAATACTCTAAAACTGAATCCTAACTCAACTATCAAGATTATTCTGAACATGTCATACTCAGGGGTTTTGGGATCTAATCAAAATCATATCTTTATTAAATTCAACTCACAACACCCTGCTATAATTTTTCTTTCTTTCAACAATTATGACATCAATATCATCTTACACACTAGACTTTATACCATAACATAATACATATCTAAAAGAGACAAAATATATATTATCAGAAGCACAATAAGCAACGGTATGCCCAACAGGTCGTCATCTATGTACACAGCCACTCAAAACCTGCAGAAGCTCCACAGCTTGCCCAGTAAGGTCAGCTCGTCACATCCCATCAGAATGACCTACAATGCATAAACTAGGTGAGACATATAAATCTCAGTAAGCAGAAATTATGCATGATGTTGTGAATCTTTTGAAAATTCTCCCAATGCACTCTCTTTTGAAATCACCAATTTATTTATGAAACACTCGTAGGGCCCCTGACTCACTGTTATACATCGGACTGAGCTCATCACGTATATATCCAAATGTCAAACATTTTGGCAAACACTGAGTAGCCCACGCCAGGAGCTCACTGGTCGCCTTGCTTTCAGGTTGCCAAATGACCCACGCTAGGTAGCCCACGCCAGGAGCTCACTGGTCGCCTTACTCCTAGGTGGTCCAACAACATAAAACGGTGGCCTACTCTAGGCAGCCCGCCAGGATTTTCCTGGTCACTACCACTCCCATGTCGCCCCTTCCACATAAACATAAGACGTTGGCCTACTCTGGGCAGCCCGCCAGGATTTGCCTGGTCACTACCACTCCCAGGTCGCCCCTTCCGTCATCGGTGTATAATCAGTGGCCAACACACACACATCATTTGATCAAATCTCATCTCGTGATAATGCATGATATGCATGATGTAATGCAGCACTATTAACTCACAAGTTTCACATATCACATACCCAATTTACATCAAATATCGAGCTCACTAGCTCCTTCCACAATAATCACTAAATATCAACCAATCTCACATTAATTCACGTAAAATTCACATTTTGTCAATTATACACAAATTAATCACATAATAATATGTTTATGCATTGTAGTTGCAGATGAATTTCTACTTACCTTGAATCTGAAAAGGAATTGATAACTCGAACTCTTAATTCATCTAATCGTCTACCACTTCGACCTCTCCTTTCTTCCTCTCTTTCTCTTTTCTTTTTCTTTCCTTTCCTTTCTTCGGCAGCGAACCACCGCCTTTTGCCCCTGCTTTCTTCTTCTATTTCTTTCTCAAACATACTTTACCAACTTTATGTGTGTGTGTATAAGGTTGTTGGTCCCGGTGAAAAACCCATAAAATGTGTAAAAAATATGTAATGCATATAAAACAGGGGTGATGGAATAATGATTCTAAAATTTTTGCTTTTAAGAACGATGTGTGTTTTGTTTATAATCAAATGCATATGACAAGTTAAGAACATAAAGCAGTAAACAACACACGATTTTATAGTGGTTCGGAGTCCAACTCCTACATCCACTCTTCCCTTTCAGCAGGGGCACCTGCTTAACCATCTGGACTTAGTTTTACGTGTTAGTCCAACACGATACAACAGATGTTTAATGAGTTCTCACTCTCTCGGGACTTATCATCCTCCACGGGATTGCCTACCCTCCCTTGCGGGATTGCTTCGATGTTTAACGAGTTCTCACTCACACCCAGAAAGTAAGCTAGTCTAACTAACTTACAATCCTTGCTTAACAAAACTTAACCTAACACTCAGTTTGGATAAAGATTGTTTGGTGTCCAACTAGGGTGAGATTTTCCCTTACATTTGTTTAGCCTCAATGCTAAGGATGGGAAAAAATCTCTAAAACTTAGATATATTACATTTGTGCTTAGATCTAGGGTAGAACACTTCTTGAATATATGCGTGTATTTCTTGCTCAGTGTTCTATGGTGGAAATGTTAGATGATTTGGCTTTTTGGATGTTTCACGCATTTTTCCACACTTAATTTGATGGAAGAACTTATATTTATAGTGTGGATTTGAATGTTACCATTGGATGGAGTCACATTCAAATCCATACTATTCTCAGAAGCGTTGCGGCCTTTATCAGTCGGTTTGTGCCCCCTCATTGGTCCACGCGTCGGTTTGAATCTAACGGCTATATTCTCCAGGATCATTCTGAGTCCCTCAGGATTCTTCTGAGTTCTTTAGGGTTCTTGATTCAACAGACTTCTCTTCAGCGGACCTTGTTCGATCGAGCTTAACATGACACTCGATGCTAACTGAGTTCAATTTCTTCCGACTTCGCATAATTTTGACCCTCGGTCACTTGCGACTCGATCGTCGATCGATTCGGTTCTCAGTGAACATGTCTTTAGATGACTTGTCTTCTGAGGACATCAGATCAGGTGACTTCTGGTTTCTGATTTCTTCTCGCCTGATCTGATCAGATCAGTATAGCATCAGGTCAGCATATCAGTTTATCTGCATCAGATTAGCACATCAGGTTAGCATATCAGTTTAGTTGCATCAGGCCATCTTATCTGATCTCGATCACGTCTGATCTCGATTTTGATCAGTAACCTCCTCTTCTGATCTGCACCCTTCTCTTCTGATCTGCAACCTCCTCTTCTGATCTGGTCTTCTGATCATCTAATCAGCTTATCTTTTCTGGTCATCTGATCAGGTCACTTCTGATCATCTAATCTTCTGATCTCAGGTCCATCTGATCAGGTAACTTTTGATTCTTCTGATCAGCTGACTTAGCTTTTCTTTTCTTCTGATTTTGCTCAGCTCATCAGTTAACTCTGGAACTCATCTGACTCATCTGATCTCGATCAGTCTCGTCTGCAGCCTCGTCTGATCTCGATTATCTACTTCTGATTTCGTGAGTTTCCCCTCAACTTGTTCTCTCGTTCCCCCTCAATTTGTTATCTGTAAGTTAGCTTGAATAATACAAGTTGATAATATTTTGGCATAATTCATCAAAACTAAAATATTCCAACAAAGGTGTATATGTTTTGTACTAATGAAAATGCTGACTTTTTGTGTGCGTCTAAGTTTCGCACTAATTAAAATATCTGGGTGTGTAGAAACTTCCTCAACCACCACCGCCATCTTGATTCTTAATTGGTAAGTCTATCTTCTTATACTATTGTTATTATAATTATTAACATTATTATTATTATTATTATTATTATTATTATTATTTTTATTATTATTATTATTATTATTATTATTATTATTATTATTATTATTATTATTATTATTATTATTATTATATCTTAGTTTAGTATTTTGCATGCAATGGGTATATGCACACCTAATGCATTTGTATATTATGGAATTATAAGTTATATATGTACGTGTATATCCATAATTTCAATCAATCTATAACCTCATATATTTATTTACAATTTTATATTCCAATTAAATTTTATTAATTATTAAATTATTTACATTTAATTTATACAATAATTAAACACTTTACAATGTCACTCAAATACCACTAAACCCAATAAACTATATTAGTATTGTCCTACCACTAATCACATATGAGCATAATAAATAATTCAATTATTAACACATAAATAATATGAAATGTATTCTTGATGTTTGAAGTGGTGATTTGTTGAGATGCTTAATTGCTTGATATTTGAGTTTGAGAAGTTGATGTGGTGATTTTGGAGGAGTCATATATGTGATTTGTGAAATGATTCTCATAAGAGACTACTCCTTCATCCAAACTTAAAAGTGTTTAGCAATGTTTAAGTTTGGGGGAGTGATAGTTTTATTTTTTATGGTACAATTACATAGGCGCACTCACTTTGGTTTAACCCGCATTTGTGATAAGGATGTGTGCTTGGTACTTAGTAGTGTGGATGGATTGATGGTTCACTTTTGGATAATAATTTTCTTGATTTTGTTCTTCTAGCTTGAATTGTTGATGTGCTATGTGATGGTGGTTGTTCTCACGAATGAGCCGGAGAGTTTTGAGCCTTGTGAATCATGTCATAATTTTGGTTCATTTTATTCTTGTGTGTATCATCCATAATTGTGCATTCTGGAACTTGCCATTGGTCTTGCTTGAAACTTGACTTGGGTTAGGATTTTCGAAAATGATAGGAGGCATTCTTTGATTTGATAGTCACTTGGCCAAATAAATTCCAACCAAATGAGTTAATTCCATAGTAAGCCCCTTTGAGTCTTTAAACTTCTTTGGCAACCTACAAGAATTCAACCATTTAACCTATATTTCTTAAGCATAATTGATCTCTAATGACTTGTAGAGCTTAATTGTTGGTGAAGCGAATGCTTGAAAAGGAAAAAAAAAAGATGTGGAGTTTGAATTGTCAAAGTGAAATTGTTGAAAGAGGAATAAAGAATGAACTTTGTAAAAAAAAAACAAAAAAGAGGGCCTTTAATAAAAAAAAAAAGGAAAAAAAAAAGGCCAATGAAAGAAAAAAAGCATAAAAAAGAAACAAGGTTCAAAAGAGCTTAAAAAGGTGCAAAGAAGATTCAATGGAAAAAGGGAAAGATGAATGAATTTTTGTGAGCTCGAAATGAGAAAAGAAAGAGTAAAGAGAATTGTATCAATTTTGAAAGGAAAAGTGAAGAATTAGTCAACTCTTAATGCTCTACAAGTTTGTGAGTCACTAGTCCAAATTCATCCTACCCTTGTCCAAAGAGCCTACATTACAATCCGATGAAGTCCACATTGATTTGATTATCAAAGCCCTTGTAAAAGGTGGAGAATTGAGACCAATGGCAAGCATATGGTTTTGAATTTTTATGAAATGGTTTTTGAGTGTAACACGTCATATTCAAACACTTGAGTGATGAGTGAAACACACCTTGAGAGGAGTAGTGATACAAACATTTGAACTTTCATTGTCTTAATCATAGCCTGATATTAGGAGGTTAGGGATCTTGATTGAGTAAATTTGATTTCATCGGGGAGCTACTTGATCTTATTCACCATAATTTGTTGTACCAAATAACCATCCATTTCGCAATCATTCCCCTTTGTTCTTTTCTTTCATTGCTTGGGGACAAACAACATTTTAAGCTTTGGAGAGTGATGAAGGTCATAATTGCTTGTTATTATCATTTTTTGTGCCTTATTTGATGTGATTTGATCTCATTTGCAATGAAAAGTGCTACTAATCTTGTTTGTTTGAGAATGTGTTTATTTTTTAGGAAACTGAAGAAAACGAGCAAGAAACGATGCAAAACAAAATTTTGTGAAATGATGAAAAATAATTTTTTTTTAGGAAACTGAAGAAAACAATGCAAACGAGCAAGAAATGATACAAAGACGGTCGCAGCGGAGAAAAGAATCAACTCAATCGGAGGTCGGGAGCTCAAGTTATGAGCAAAATAAAATAGTTGCGCAACTGAAAAATACCCTATACACTTGTGGGCGAGTAGAAAGTTGTGTCTGAATAATACCCCATACATATAAAAGGAGCAACTAAAGTCTAACATCCACTCATTACTCATTCTGATATCTGAAACATTCATAACTTCAGCACTATCATAACCCTCTTCCGCAACTGCAACTTCAGCTTTGTCAGTTTCATCCTTAGGTTTTCTTTCTAGACATTTTTTCTTCAAGTGTCCAACCTTATGACAGCCATAACATTTTCTTTTCTCCACTCAATTTGAAGGCTTCTTGCTATCATCTTTGTCACCAGATTTCTTCTTGCCTTGAGATTGTTTATCTCCCTTCTTGAACTTGACATTTAAGCTTTCAACTCGATTATGAGATTTTTTTTTCAGTTTGCCCTTTATCTCCTTACACCTAAAGAAACTTGGTTTTGATTGCAGTTTGAATTTCATCAAAACTCAAACTATCCTGCCTTCCAAAGAGCAAAGCATCTATGAAACTTTCAAAGGCTTTTGGCAGAGAGTTCAAAAGCATCAAGGTTTTGTCATCATCTTCGAGTTTCACATCCAGATCTTCAAGATCATCAACTGATCTATTGAACTCATCAAGTTGTTCATTCTGGTTCTTCTCTTCGTTCATCTTGAAACCAAGAAGCTTCTGTTTCATGAACAATTTATTTGAAACTGACTTGGTTTGGTACAAATCTTCAAGCTTCTTCCACATTTCGATTGTCGTTTTCTCATTTGACACCTCTATGGGAGGTTTGTCTCCAACGCACAGAATGATTGCGCTATGAGTCTTCTCTAGAATCTTAGTCTTCTTAGCTTGATCCTTTGTGGAAGATGATGCCCATTGATTTACATGTTTCAGAGTATTTGCAAGGCCATGTTGAATGAGTAATGCCTTCATTTTGATCTTTTATAGTCCGAAGTCGTTCTTCCTTGTAAACTTCTCAGTATCCAACTTCATTGATGTCATCGTGATGCGTATCCTTCCCCCAGACGGCACCACTTGTTAAGTTTCCAAAGATATCACCATTTCAATGAACTAATACCATTCAGGTTGAGTACTAATACCATATGCACCATGAACTAATACTCTACAAAGATATCAAGATGAATACGCACGCAAACTCAATGCAAAACGCAAGAACTCCAAATTTACGTGGTTCGATCAATGTGATCTACATCCGTGGAGGATCATGAAGCAACTTTACTAACACCAGGTCGATCAGTTACAAATTACACACAACTCTCAAGGAGATTCAAGCTCTAATCGCGATTTCTATAGAAAAAACCCTAATGAATTGAATAATCTCTAAGAACTGACTGAAATGAATGAATTGCTAAGGATATAAATGTTCTCTCACTTCTAACTAACTATGTAACTCTGATAACCCCTTCAACTAGTGAAGCGATCGACTAAAATTGATTCGGTTGAGAGGACACGTGTGCATGAGCTTGCATGTGTCGTGCATGTGAGTTTGTTACAACAAACTCTTCTTCCTTGTTGAATAATATCAGTATCTCTTCACAACAGTATTAGTTATTCTTTCTAACAATATTAGTTCTCATTTTCAAGTCGAGTATGCATTGATCACTTCAAGATGTGACTAATAGACATGAAGTGTCACATCTGTAAATTAAAAGAATTACTACCTCTGTTTCACAATGTTTGTCATTTTTATTGTTTTGTATAAGATTAAGGAACATATTATTTTTTACAAATTTGTCCTTCATTAATTAGGTAAACGAAAATGAAAGAAGGAAAAAGCTTGCCTACATTAGTATAAAAGAGAAAGAGGAAAATATATATTTTCCAATTAGAGGGAGAAATTTTAGGAATGCACATGGGTAATTTAGAGAAAAACGTGAATAAATAGTTAAAACGACAAATTTTTTGAAATAAAATTTAAGCTCAAAAGCGACAAACGTTGTGAAACGGAGGGAGTATATTCTAATGTTGTTCCTTTTACAAAGATTTCATTCATTTAATAGACGTACCTTTTGGTGAATAGTTTTTTATTTCCAAAAAGTTTTGACTTTTAGAAAAATGATATTTATCGTAAAGAGTCACAACTATTACCTACTAGTTTAATGCCCGCGTGTTACGCGGTCTTCAATTAAAAAATACAACATTCTCATTACATAATATATTTAATAATTAAAAATATAAATATATATATATATACATGAAATATGAATTAATAATTATTTAAAGGGTATATGTACAACTTTGCTTAAATCTTGGCTTAAAATTATTATGTCAAATATTAATTATTCCTTTAATATGAAGTTGAAATCTGAAAATTAAAACAACATGCACCGATTAAGAATTTTTTTTTAAAAAATGAAACAACGTTATAAAAAATATTAATATATTAATTAATATGCATTAATAAAAAAATAAAAGTGAATTAATTATAATATAAAATATTTTGTTACATAAAATAAATTAAGATATACTCCCTCCGTCCCGCTATGTTTGTCCCACTTTCTTTTTATGGGCGTCCCACTATATTTTAAATGGAGTACATAAGAACAATAATAATAAAAAATTAATAATTAAAGAATTAATAATTAAATATAATTCGCATTAACATAAAATACATTTAAATTGAATATTTTACTTATATTAAATTAAGTCAAAATAAAAATTAACTAAACAAAATTAAATGAAGCATATAATAAAGTTAAATAAATAAAATATAAAATAATAAATATTAATTATGTTATAAAATAAATAAAGCAAACGAAAAGAACACAAATTTGTTTACCCAGTTCGTCACTAGGACTATGTCTGGGGGCATACCAAGCCAGGATATTTCAACTATTATCTTCACATTCTTACAAATAGAGACGACATATCACCTATTTATACACAATCTCAATTCAATGCTAGAACATTATGGAACATTCTAGGATGATGAAAGTTCATGAGTCTTTTAGGAATTAATGTGTACTAATTTGGAGAACTAAAAGGACATCCAATATATTCATTGTTTCATAACACTCCCCCTTGGATGTCCGTTATTACGTAAATAATATGTCTCGAATAAGACAAAGACCCTAGTAAAGGGAAAATAGTACATATTATTTAGTGTATGAATTCTCCCCCTGATTCAAACATCATTCGAAATCATTTAACCGACACATTCCAATATTCTTCACTAGCTTTCCAAATGTTGCAGTCGGTATTGACTAATGTCTAGTATAATTGGCAAAATACATCAATGCACTAAATGCAAGAGATATGATATTTCAGGACCAAGTATCTCTTCATATTCTACTCGCGATCTAAAAAATGGTCTTTATTAGGATCAAGCGACCAGACGACCATTGGAGTACTTAATGGATGTAAAATCACTCTAATACCTTCTGGGTATAAGCAGTTTGGTGGACCAAAACCCCACCTTCTAGATACTCTATTTGTAAACCAAGACAAATTTTAGTTCGTCCAAAATCTTTGATCTCAAATTCCTTCTTTAAATGTGTAACTGCCTCTTAGAGCTCTTCAGGACTCCCAATTAAATTGAGATCATCAACATATACTGCAATTATCACAAAATTTGGCTCATTTTTCTTTATGAAAACATATGGGCATATTGGGTCATTGGTATAATCTTATTTAACTAGACTATTTGAGCCCATACAAGAAATTCTGCAATTTAATAGAATAATCTTCTTTTGGGTTAATTGACATGCTTCGAGCATGTTAAATCTTTCAGGGATTTTCATATAGATTCATTTTCAAGATAACCATATAAATATGCAGTGATTGCATCATTTGACACATTCTCAAATTTTTATATTTGCTGCCAGAAATATTAAATAGCGGAACATTGCTTTATAAAAAGGAGAATATGTTTGATTAATATCGGGTCTCTTCGAAAACCCTTGAGTTATGAATCTCGCTTTGTACCTTACCACCTTGTTATTCTCATTTTATTTTCGTACAAATACACACTTCAGTGTGTACGGATAATAGAATCAACACTTTATTTTGTTTAGCGAGTCTAGCTTTGCCATAATTTGCTTCTTACTATTTCACCTAGTCAAGGGCTTCTGTCACCCAACTTAGGTACTGGATCCAGATTTTTATTTGTGATAGTAAAAGCAATAGTGGGCATGGAGATGTTGTCGACAACGATAATATTTTATTGTAAGTGTCTCATGTATTTATAAAATTCATATAAACCAGATCATCATCATTTCCCATATATTTTGATCTGGTCGTTCCGCAATCATAATATTTTGATTATTTTGTGCACGTGTTTTATTACTAGGATTTTTGTTATCAAGACGTATCTCTTCAAGAGATTGGAGTGACTTAATATTTAGCTAGATTTGATTTACCGCGGAATTATATCTTTCATGTTAAGAGGTTCTTTATGCTTTTTGCGTGTAAGGGCATACACAAATATAATTGATTTTATTAGAACCTCTATATTTTGTAGCACATATACTGCAGGTATATGCGATGTAGTCGCTCCTTTGTGATTGATATACACATTTGGCATATTACTTGCTGAATATTGCAAGTTAATTATCTTTTGAACTTCTGGTTCGGTTTGACTAGTGTGTGGGTTTAAATATTGAAGATCTTTTTCATTCAGAAAATATCTCGGCATTCATTTTGGATTCTTATCTCCCCCTAATGCCGGGAAATAATCTTCATCAAATGTGCAGTCAGCCTATAAGGCTGTTGAGATACGTTGTGGTGGTGATATAAGAATTTATACTGCACAATCAAATATTCACGCACAGATGATTGTTATTTCCCACACACTAGTTATAATAGGTGTAGTCATCTTCTTCAGAAACTAGCTCTTCAGGAGCAACATTTTTGTAGAGACAACCTCTTCAGGAGGCTGAACATCATCACTGCATATAATTTGAAGCATTTTACCTTTGACTCATTACATTTATTTAATCATTTTTTCTTTCGAGGATTTTCATCTTTCGACCAAGAGGTCTCCCACGCTTCAGGCGTGTTTCAGGTTCATCACTTGTTATTTGTCCTTCATGGACATCAATCTTTATTGGAACATTGTCTGTAGGAATATGTAAATTAGTAACTCTTCTGGAGTCACTAAATACATCTGGTGATTGATTTGCAATTTGTTGCAAATATATAATCCTTTGAACTTTTACATTATTTTGTTCAAGGATTAAGGAAATTCAATGTTATTTTTCAAACGATTTTCTTTTTCGGTTGATTTTAAAGCTCAACAAATTTCTTTTAGACTTAGGAGACAATAGTGCATTATTTATAATAAGTGTTTAGTTCCTTCAGAGAAAAATACAGTGGCTCTTCAGGAGCCTTCAATCAAGTTTGCACTACTATTGATATCATTAATATTTGTCTCCCCCTCTTCCAAATGAGAAACACATTTTATATATTTAAGCATGATATGTGTAGTAACACTGTCAATTAAATAAATATAAATAAAAGATGCAAAAATCATAATTCATAAATAATTAATGAAAACATAAAACATGTATAAGGTGTTCATTATATATTTATTTGACATCTTCAAAGATATGAAATATATCAAGAAGAAACATACCTTCATCATCACCATCACAAACAATATATAATCATCAAACGTGATTTGTCTCAATATTTTCATCCTTCTTTTTCAAGGATGCTTAATAAAATTTAACAAGATGATTCGGTGTTCAACATATACGGATCAGTGGCCTTCCATGCCCCCATTCTTTTCTTTTCTCCATAGTCTCTCTTCTGGGAGACAATTTGTTTCTTGTGACGATCATGGTTATTAATTTTATATGAGATATATCTACCAGGACCACATCCGCAATTATTATGGCCACGCCCATGGCTTCACACACACCACGACCATATCCGAAATTTTGAGATTGAGTCACATTCGCTTCAGGGAATAGACTAACACTAGTGGGTCGGGACTCATTATTTTTCATCAACAAGAATTACTTTTGCACGGTCTTGGTTAGATGCATAATTATTTTCCACACTAGTATCTCCAAGACTCATTGCCTCAAGATAATTTTCAACATCTAGAATTCATGATTGACAATTTTATTTTATATATCCAAAGGGCAAATTCTAATTTTGTGAAATAAGGCATAACGAAAAACAAACTGAGAAGAGAAAAATATATATTACCTAAAAAAAATAAACTCTCTACCTCAAAGATTGATCATTTATATGATGCGTGTGCTTGCTTTCTTGTCTCATAGATGGGGATAGTGTCATCGACCCTATGCACGTCTCAAGTGGGTAGAGCAACCATCCAGGTACAGTAACCAATATGAGTCCAATATAAAACTCAACACAAATACATGTTAGCCAAATAAAAGTAGTGGGAAATTAAAAATCACTTACCCCAAAATTATAACTTCTTTGGTACATTTCTCATTTGAGACTAGAGTGAAGAATAAAATACAATATTATCAAACTTAATATCTAAATATGCTCATATATATAATATCAAAATCGAGGCTATGCATTTTGATGAGTGCCACACAAATAAACATTAATACATATTGATCTCAATCATCAAACTTAATATCTCATAGCATACAATATTACACCCATGATAATTATATTGGATTTAAAAACATGTGTACTGATTGTCAAAAGTATTAAAGGTCCGTCGAAATTCATTCTCATATCTCAAGGAATGATCAATGTTCAAACTTTAGTAATTGCAATTTTTTTTTATTAAACTACATATTAAAATGTCACATGGATGCCACATATTGCTACAAACCAATAAAAAAATAACACATCAATACAATAAAATGTAACCTCTCATCCAAATTAACCTCAAGATGACACATCATCTAAATTAACCACAAGATGACACATCATCAAAAAAAACTCTCTATTAATATATAGAGGGATTATGACTTTTGGACAATTAAGGTGTTATGGGATAAAATTGAAAAAACTTGGATCATATTAATGAGTACTCCGTAGATATATATAGGCAAGATAATCTTGTTTTTTTTACCGATAGACACATGTGCAACAAAGAATAGGAAGAAGGGTTATTTATCGTTTTATTAGTATTATATAAAATTATTTTAGAGAGTAGTATTGAATATCTAAAGCGTGTGCAAAAAATGTGTCCCAGAATGACAGAAGTTACGGGACCAATTTTATTCCTTACGTGCAAAAAATGTGCCCCAGAATGACGCCATATTTCAAATTCCAGGGACTTTGGAACCAAAATCGGACAATTAAGGTGTTATGAGATCAAATTGAAAAAACTCAAATCGTATTAATGAGTACTCTGTAGATATACATAGGCAAGATAATCTGTTTTTTTAATTACCGATATACACTTGCGAAACAAAGATTAGGGAGAAGGAGCGGTTATTTATCATTTTATTAGTATTAAAAAAAAATTAGAGAGTAGTCGCCTCAACCAAATTCCAACTGCTCTCCATTTTCTACTTATTTTTGGTACTCTCTCTCACACTCTCAAACAGTAGACATGAAATGACAGATAAGTAATGTTAGTTCCAAAGTTTTGAGTTATACTCATACACTTGTAACTATACGTGGGACTACCATGTGTTCGACCATTTGCTTACTCCAAAACTTTCTATTTTTCTTGTCATGATTGAACGACTTGTTGAATTGGGTTTTTAATTTGTCTTCTTTCTCATAATTTCCTCATTGTTTCATTTCATTTCACAATTTCATAATATTTGAAGCTCTTCTTTGCTGACACATTTAATTGCTTTCAGTGATAGGAATCAAGATTGTGGTCTCAAAGGCAAAGGGTTTCAACATACTGAATCAATAATTTCTGCTTTCTCCTACAAGAGCCACAATATGTACTTCTTACACAACTTATGTTTCATATCCAAGTATCATTTTACAAGCTCTTGAGAACCCACGTTACATTGTCAAACGTCTTTCTTGCTTTGCTGCATCAAGAAAATCCAATAGTCATCCCAAATCGAAGCCTAAAGCGAAAACATGACACCCAACATCTAAACAACCTGACAATGAAAGTGAAAACCTAGAGGGGTCATTTCCTGGCATGATCCTTAAAAGGCCAAGGAGGGGCCGAAGGAATGAAGCAGCTGCTGTTGAAGATTTCTTACGCGATAGACTAGAACGGACTCTTGAGTCTATAAAATAGCAGAATCCAGAAATGGTGGAAACAATGGAGAATTTCATGAAGGAGAAAGATGATGGTAATACTAGCTTTGATGATGATGATGATGATGAAAATAGAGATGAGAACATGCTAATTGAGGAAGAGGATCCATATTGGCCTTTGGATGCAGATATAGGTTGGGAAATTAGGGCCTCTGAGTATTTCGATAAACATTTGATCAAGAATGTTGTGGGTGAAGATGGGATGGAGATTAATTGGGAGGGGGAGATTGAAGATGATTTGGTGAAAGAGATCAATTGTCTTGAGTGGGAGGGCTTTGCTTTCCATCCTAGTCGTCTAATAGTCAATGTGTTTGAACGACACAACAGGCAATTGATGATAATTTTTTAGTCCAATTTTATAAATTTAGGAAGGGATTATGTTTTTTTCAATGACTTTGCATTGATGATTTCAGGGCAACTGATAACTTGAGGGTTTTGTAGGAGTTGGAAAAAGCATCAGAGGTTTACTGGAAAGCAAAAAATCAGTTACCTCCTCGGGTGTGTGAAATTACTTGCTCACCTTCATTTCTTTTATGGATTAAAATTCATTTTGGTCCCATTATCTTTTTGTCCCCAAGAAGTTAAGTTTCCCAGCTCCTTAAGTGGTCCGATTTTGTCCCAAAGTTGCCCGAATTTCAAGTACGACTTCGTTTTGGGGCATGTTTTGGAATCTTTTGCGGAAAAAACAGAAGTTACGGGATCAAATTATTCCTTACGTGCAAAAAGTTTGCCCCAGAATGACGTCATATTTCAAATTCCAGTGACTTTAGAACCAAAATCAGACAATTAAGGTGTTATGGAATCAAAATTGAAAAAACTCGTATTGTATTAATGAGTACTCCGTAGATGTATATAGGCAAGATAATCTTTTTTTTTAAAAAAATATCAATAGACACGTGCGCAACAAAAAATAGGGAGAAGGAGCGGTTATTTATTATTTTATTAGTATTACAGAAAATTATTTTAGAGAGTAGTATTGAATATCTATAGCGCAACTCAACCAAATTCCATGCGCTCTCCATTTTCTAACTATTTCTGGTACCCTCTCTCACACACTCACATAGGAGAGATGAATGACTGATAATTAATGTTAGTTCCAAAGTTTTGAATTATTGTACTACACTTGTATCTATACGTGGGATGCCCGCCATGCGTTCGACCATTTGTTTACTCCAAAACTTTCTGTTTTTCTTGTCATGATTGAACGACTTGTTAAACTGGGTTTTTAATTACTTACTATATGTGCTTTAATTTGCCTTCTTTCTCATGATTTTCTCTTCGTTTCGTTCATGGTCGGATTCAGGATTTTCAATTTAAGGATACGATTAAATAATATAAATAATATTAATTATTTAATATTTAAAATCTCACATATTAATATTAAAATATATAGTATTTAGATGATATTATAATTACACTTAAATTCATTAAATTTAATTTAAAAAAAACATTTTTTTAGTTGGATGTACATATATTAATTGTATTATATATAAGAAAAATGAAAAGCAAGAGACGATAAATGGGCTGGGCTGAACAAACAAAAAAGGGCTGGTTAAAATATCCTAACTTCTCTCACTTCCTTCATTTTCCAGTTTCTTCAATCGCCCGCCGCCTCCACGCCGTCGCCGTCGCCCGCCGCCTCCGCACCAAGCCATCCACCACCTAACCACCTTTGTTCCCTCTCTCCCCATTAAAGATCTTACGCCACCCGCTCTCTTTCTCCCTCAGATCTTTGGTAAAGTTACGCTCTTCTTGTCGTTTTTTTTTTTACGCCAGAATCAAAATTTGTTAATTTCTTAATTTCAACTGGTTTCTGCCAAAAAAATATATATATATATGATGATTTTCGATTTATATAGTTTGAGCGGCGTTCCATATTTTTTATCTTGTAAAAGAGAGATAGAAGTAACGGCGCAATATGTCGGTGGCGGGAGCAGTGCTGTGGTTAAATTTGGGATTGGATATATATTTTTAATATAAAATGATAAGGGTATTATGGAATTTTCATATCATTATCTGCTAATATTGCTGGTCATTTGTATTCACGGACACCGTGTATTTATAGTGCATTTTAAAATCGTGTTACTTGTTATATTGAAAAATGCAACTTGTGTACACTGAACCGTACAATTATTAATATGAAAATATAGTTGCATGTTTCAGTATAAAAAAGTTGTATCTTTCAGTACAACAAGTTGCACGGTTCTAAAATATACTCATATGGTGCACCTAAATGCATACAAAACTTAATCTATTGGTGGGGGTGTTAGTAACCGGATCCAACAAAAATTTCAATTGCTCCAGATATATAGAACATAAAAAATTGGCCTTAAGCAAAACAGAATTCATCTCGAGCAATTCCAGGGAATGAATATATATATATATATATATATATATGTAATTGCAGTTTTTCATTTTTGGGATGCAAATGTACACCTTTGTTCTATGGTGGATTCGCCCATGGTTTCATTTCATTCCACAGTTTCATTCTTTGCTGATACGTTTAATTTCTTTCAGTGTCAGTAATCAAAATTGTGGTCTCAAAGGCAATGGGTTTCAGCATACTGAATCAACAATTTCTGCTTTCTCCTACAAGAGCCACGATATGTACTCCTTATACAACTTCTGTTTCATATCCAAGTATCATTTTACGACCTCATGAGCAACCCCATTACATTGTCAAACGTCTTTCTTGCTTTGCTGCATCAAGAAAATTCGATAGTAATCCCAAATCGAAGCCTAAATCGAAAACAGGACGCCCAACATCTAAACAACCTGACAATGAAAGTGAAAACCTAAAGGGGTCATTTCCCGGAATTATCCCTAAAAAGCCAAGGCGGGGTCGAAGGAGTGAAGCAGCAGCCGTCGAGGATTTTGTACGTGATAGACTAGAACATACTCTTGAGTCTATAAAAGAGCAGAATCCAGAAATTCTGGAAAATATGGAGAATTTCATGAAGGAGAATACTAGCATTGATGATGAGTCATCAAATGACGATGATGATGAAAATAGAGATGAGAATATGCTAATTGAGGAGGAGGATCCAGATTGGCCTTTGGATGCAGATATAGGTTGGGGAATTAGGGCCTCTGAGTATTTCGATAAGCATTCGATTAAGAACGTTGTGGGCGAAGATGGGACGGAGATTGATTGGGAGGTGGAGATCGAAGATGGGTTGGTGAAAGAGATCAATTGTCTTGAGTGGGAGAGCTTTGCTTTCCATCCTAGCCCTCTGATAGTCCTCGTTTTTTGAACGATATAACAGGCAAGTGAAGATCTTTTTCGAGTTTCTTTGTAATTTTAGGAAGGAATTATGCTCTATTCAATGACTTAAATTTATGATTTCAGGGCAAGTGATAACTGGAAGGTTTTGAAGGAGTTGGAAAAGGCAGCGGAGGTTTACTGGAAAGCAAAAGATCGGTTACCTCCTCGGGTGTGTGAAATTACTTGCTCACCCTCGTTCTTTTACGGATTAAAATTCATTTTGGTCCCATTATTTTTTCATCCCAAGAAGTTAAGTTTCCCAATTTAATCCCGTAGCTCCTTAAGTGGTCCAATTTTGGTCCCAAAGTTGCCCGAATTTGAAGTACGACGTCGTTTTGGGGCATGTTTTGGAACCTTTTGTGGAAAAGACAAAAGTTACGAGACCAATTCTATTCCTTACGTGCAAAAAACGTGCCCTAGAATGACGTCATATTTCAAATTCCATTGACTTTGGAACCAAAATGGGACAATTAAGGTGTTATGGGATCAAATTGAAGAACTTTAATTTTTTCAAACCTTTTACGGAGAAGGTAAATGCTATGGGACCAAAATGAATTTTAACTCTTTATGTACCCATATAGCTTCAATTTCTTTTGGTCCCTATATATGCTACGTGTAAGAAATTAATTTGCGTGAGCAGACTGTGAAGATAGATATAAACATCGAGAGGGATTTAGCATACGCGCTTAAAGCTGAAGAATGCCCGTAAATTCTGTTCTTGCGTGGAAACAAGATACTACATAGAGAGAAAGGTAAGGGGGAAATTCTGATATTGTACATACATAAGGATGGATAAGGTGTGCATCTCTAGATTTATTCTCCATAACTAATAATTTTTTCATGATTTCCAGACACGAGAACAGCAGACGAGTTGGTTCAAATGATCGCACATTTTTACTATAATGCGAAAAAGCCTTCATGTGTCAATGATGCATTTCTCGTTCCACATCAGTTGAGATAATCTCTCTCTCCTTTTCTTGAGCTCCATAATGTCTGAATTCAGGTTTAGGAATGGATGAAGCCTTATAAATGATAAGGGAATCCCATGTTGTAAATTATGTTAATTGTATTTCAAATGATTTATAAATATTGGTTTAATAAATTTTTTAAGTGGATAATTGTTTTAGACCTGGTCTTTTATTGAATACCAACCCACATTCCAATTTTTGTTTTAAAAACAAATCTCAAGATCAACAACTATATTATTTGATTAGCTACTTTCATGTTTGGTAGCTATTGCAGCAGCTCCTCTATGTTAATAATGAGGATGCAGAGGTGATATATATATATATAAAATGGAGTGCTTCATTGAGGATATATATTCCTCGGCATAAATTTTTTCTTTCTCCCATTCCCATCTTGCTGGGCTAGTTTTATACTAGAGGTTTTGTTGTATCATGTGGGACTCAACTAAATCTTTTAGGACAATGCAATTTTGCACTTGTCAAGAATTTTATATCTGTGTCATTTTTGAGTTTGATCTTGGTATTGTTCCATCTTTTTCAATAATCTAAAGGATATAGTGATCCCAAAGATTCAAATATTTCCCCATTAATGGCAATCATTTGAACCGGTTGGAGGGCCCATTACACAGGAAGACATGTTTGGTTCGTTCGGGTTTGTGTGTGAGCGCGCGACATGGACATTATAAACTATGCATCGAGAGGTAAGTAAACCCTTCATTGTTCTATTTGTTAGCAATATTTAATTCGTACAATTTTGGATCATATAGTTGAGGGAATGGAGACTTTTGATTAATGTGGAGATGTTATTCTTGTTGATCACTAATTGATTGTTAATTTTCTTGTTATGGCTGATTATCATCAATCTCTTATCATTTTTCTTTCGGTTGTTATGTCTTATATAAAAATAGATTGAGGTATTGCTCTACTATATCCTATGAACTCCATTGGAGTTTGAAACTAGATTGCTAATCCTATTATCTGTAACTAATATAATGGTTATGTGAACATATTAAATACTACTTGATTCTAATGAAGTAGAGAATATGGTTTTATGTGTTTGAAAAAGAAAACATACTTGATGTTGCGATGCCAAACCAGGTATATCGATTAGGCTATGCTTTGTATACATCCAGGTGCACCGTGCATTCATAGTACAATTTAGAATTGTGCAACTTGTTATACTGAAATATGCAACTTATTTATACTGAAACTTGCAACTATTTTTTCATATTAATAGTTGCATGATTTTGTATAAACAAGTTGCATATTTCAGTATAATAAGTTGCCACTCGATTGAATTTTTGTTTCATTTCCGAGATTTGGTTTGCCTTCTGAAGCATGGCTCATTGTAATTGCATTCTTGAAGCTTGTTTCTTTCTTTTTTATTTTAAATGGTTCAGATTGAATTGCATTTATTAATTTAATAGGATTTTAGCATAAAACATAAATGTATAATATTAGATGATTTACCATGCATTGTATCAGGGTAGACTCGCTATGGTGAATTGGATTAAAGATGCTTTTGATTTTGGAAGTGATAATGAAATTGGTGTTCTAGTACCCCTCATGGGATCATATCATATATTACGAATATGGCGAAAAGAAAATATTTGTGCACCTATATGTTCATGATATTTGATTTTTATATTTTAGTAGTAAGAAATAATTGAATAAAAATTATTGTGCGGATTTTTATCCGATTATATTTATCATTATTAATTAAATGCAATACATGATTTGTTAACACTTAAATGAAATATTTGAAAATGAGGATGTGTTGCAAAAGTTGTTGCATGATCTTAAGAAAAGAAAAATATATTCTAAAACATCTTATTTCATATTTATTGGCTATGCTAAGTACAATGCTGCATATAGATTTCTTAATACTATTATTGAGACAAAAAATGTTGAACTGTTTGACCTTGTTATTCCTTTGAAACGTGAGTTATTTTTTCATAAACTTGTTTCAAATAGAGTTGACAATTCTTTTGAAATTCAACTGAAGAATTAAGGAGAAGTAAAGGGGGAGGATGACTAATAACTACAATTGACAGCTCCAAACTTACTACTAGGTATATAGGTATAAAAAGATTGCATATTTGGTGCAACTTGGACTGCATATATGTAATTATTTTGTACATGGTAGTAAGTTTTTTAGAAGTTTGTACCTAATAGTAATTATTTCAAGTAAAGGACAACGAGTGGATAAATTTTTTGAAAATGGTTTTTATACCAACCTTGCTGAGAAGGATCAATATGCAATTTACCACGTGATTGTAAACCTATTGGTTGAAAATGAAATTTCAAAAGAGAATATAATCTTGATAGTTCAATTGAAAAATATAAAACTAGATTAATATTAAAATGTCATACCCAAAAACAAAATATTGCCTACTTTGATTCATTTTCACCAGCTAAAGAATTTTGTCCATTCATGTTTTAATTGTATTGTGTTTCTTATAGAATATTTTTATTCATCAAATGGACCTCATAACAACTATTATAAATGGTGATGTAGATGATGAAATTTATATGGTTCGACTAAAAAGGTGTATATTTCTGCAAGTAAGTTAGCAAGTGTTAACAATCTTTATATGGTTCAAAATAAACACCATAACTGTGGCATGAGAAACTCGGTCAAGTTTTATAACTTGGTGGTTTTCCTTCCATTGAAGTAGATAGATATGTGTATACAAAACATGATAATGGTCCATATATTTATATGAAACTATTCTTGATATTGTGTGCAACTCTAAAGAATATCTTGCTCCACAATTTGATATTAAAGATATTGGTGAAGCCTTTCCAAAAAAAAAAAAATATGGGTGAAGCAAATGTGATGATGAGAGTTAAAATTACAAGGAAGGGTATAATGTTTTCTCAAGAACATTTTGTTGAGAAGCTTTTTAGAAACTTTAGATATTTTGAGGTTTCTTTAATGAGTACTGCTTATAATGCTAACACACAATTGATGAAAAATCATGGTGATTCGATAGCTCAATTTGAGTATGCATAAATTATTAGTATATTCTATAGTAGATTTCCCACTATACTAGAAGAGTACAATGAAGCTAATTAAATCTTAAATTCAGATGATATAAATTCACTAGTGATTATGTATTTACATTTGTTGTAGGTGCAATTACTTGAAAGTCAGCTAAACAAATTATAATTAATAATTTAATATGGAGTTAGAGATTGATGCTAATTGGATCACAGATTCAGGTGAGATAAAATTTAGCAGTAGTTATGTATTTATTTTAGGGCTTGGGTGCAATTATTTAGAAGTATGTTAAATAAACTACAATTACTAAATCTACTATGAAATAGAAGTTTTTCCTTTTGAATCAGCTAGTAATTATAAAATTACTTAGTATTCCAATTAGAAACTGACTCCCTTAATGTCGATGTATTGTGATTGCCAAACATCAATAACCATTTATTAAGGGAAAAAATGGTAAAAAATAAAAAGACATGCGTCTATGACATGAAGTGGTAAACAACTGTAAAAAAATGAAACAATTTACATGGAATATGTGAAGTCAAAAGTGAATCTAGCACACATTGGGTAGAAAGTTAATATGTGAGACGTCATGAGAAACATGACTTATGTCTATGAAATTTCGTTCTCGAACTATGATAGTTTTCGTAATGGCTCATTTATTTTTGTTATCTTATAGCTTTTAAAATCTCTGTTACTTTTCATTAATTTTTCATTCTCCCATCCTCATCTTGTTGGGTTTAGTCATACTGTTTTTTTTTCCTCCTAGTTTTATACTAGAAGTCTTAGTTGTATCTTGAGGGATGATTAGTGTTTAAATATGTATATGTCATATCCGTTTCATGTGTTATTTTGGTATTATTTGTAGCATTTTCATATATAATTTTCATAGATATATTGCTTGATTGTTGAGGTCATAACTTGAGTTATACTTATCCAAATTATAGGATATTGATGTTGTTAGACGCCTAAGATAATGTACTAAAAATATAAGTTTTCATATTAGTCCAATCTTTCAAGTTTGGGGTCCAATTATACTCAAATAGTCGAGATTACATTGTTGTCCAGATTTTGAATGAGTTTTATCCAAAACACATTTTTGTATTTGGACAATAACTTGAGCAACACATTACCAATTGATCAAATTCCGGTTGCATTTGACCCAATTCCGGTTGCATTGGATCACTAACTCATTGGTTTACAAGTTGTCTTCAGGTCCAAAAGGTCAAAAACATCGGCTTCAAGGGTGAAAAGCAGAATCAATGTAAATGCTCCAGATTTCAAACTGCACAGGACACAATGTGGAAGTTTATTCACAATAATTCACCAAAACATCCAAATGACACAAGACCAACTGGAATGAATAGCTAAGAGACGTGTAAACATAGTGTAAAAATATTAATACCATTAAAGTCATATAAGAGGAGATATTGGGTGTTCTCTGTTAAGAACCATAAAAGCAGATTGAGTTACTTCACTATTTCGGTCATATATTTCAAACTACAAAGCCAAATTTTGAGATTTTGGTCTCCTTGGAAAGATAATTCAAAGCCCTACAAAACTTATTCAGGGAGAAATTCAAGATTTGGACGGATAGAAGACTGAAATGTTCAATCTTTGTAGGCTACTGAATTTATTGCAAAAGTCCATACAATGCACAAACTTGTGGCCTATATAAAGGGCTCTTTGGCAACCCTTGAGAGGCATCCAATTCTTGTAATACATCTATCATTAGTCTTGTATTTCTCTCAAAGAAAATAAGTTGTGTTTGTATTAGTATGAGTAGCTAAGTGTTTTGCTAGAGCTAGGGATGAAGCTTTAGTAAGATACTAGTGATGTTCTTGGCTTGTCAATAAAGATCTTCAAAAGGTACAATCTTTTTTAGTTATTTAATGAATTATGTAAAAGATTTTGTCATGTTGAGACTTTGATTTGTTGTAGACATATTGACACAATGAATGCTTAGCCTTACATATCAATAATTGATTTCATAAATTCATTATGTTAACTAAAAAAAAATCTTCATAATTCTCTAAGTGCTTAATGTTTTATCTTCCGATTGAAATCGCTTGATTGTTAGATTTCAATTGAGTTATTATAGCCAAGAATAACTCTAGTGTTTTACTTAAAGTGGAATCTCAAAGCTCTAGTATTTCAAACATTATATAAATCCTTGAATTATTACCTACTAGTTGACATCTTTTCTTCCAAACCTCCCTGTGGTTTGGCACTCGGACTTCCGAGAAATTTTATTACTTGAGACAAACCTATACTTGGGTGTACAACTTTAAGAGTTATCAAGTTTAAAAGCGGCGCCGCTTAGGGGGAGGTTTTATGGAGAAACGATTCCTCATTAAATGAAGCTTTGCCTCTCAAATAGGTAATTTTTTTTCTTTATCTCTTTACTTTATTGTTTTTATTAGTCGTATGCATAATTGTTACTAAATTTTACTTTTAGTTTTTTTAGTTAGTTTATGCATAATTGGACTCGTGATAGAATAAGTGGTCGTTTAATAAGAAGTCATATAGTTAATTTAAGTAGTATTGCTTCAATCATGGGTGAAAATGAAAGTGTGGATGGAGAAATTGAAAGACACATTAATGAAAATTTACATGCTCGCTCCATGCGAGATTTCTTAGAACCTCAACGCAATTCCATCCCATCATGTATTGTATACCCACAAAATGCAAATAATTTCATATTCAAACCTAGTATGATTCAATTACTTCCCAATTATCACGGTTTTGAATCTGAAAACCCTTATTTGCATTTAAAAGAATTTGAAGAAATTTGTCCAACGTTTAGTGAACCATTATGTATTCAAGAATCGATTAAACTAAAATTATTCCCTTTCTCTCTTGAAGATAAAGCAAAAACATGACTTAATTCTCTAAAACATAGTTCAATTATATCGTGGCAATAAATTCAAACTGAATTCTTGAAAAAATTATTTTCAATTCATAAAACAAATGCTTTAAAGAAGCAAATCAAAAACTTTTCTCAAAAACTTAATGAACAATATTTTCAATGTTGGGAACGTTTTAAGGATTTGTTAAATTCTTGCCCTCACCATGGTTTTGAGAATTGGAGAACTGTAAGTTTTTTTTTATGAAGGCTTAAATTCTGAAATAAAACAGTTTGTGGAAATGATGTGTAATGGGGAATTTTTGGATAAAAATCCGGAAGATGCTCTTGAGTATTTAGACCATTTGATTGAAAAAACTCAATCTTGGTATAATGAAAATACTTCTGAAGCTTCAATTAGATCTAATCTTGAAAATGCTAATAAAGGAAAATATCATCTGAATCAAGAAGATGATATAAGTTCTAAAGTTGCTAGTTTAGCTAGACAAGTTGAAAATATGCAATTAAAGAAACCCAAAGATGTAAAAAATGTGCAAAACGATGATATATGTGATATATGTGCTATTACTGGACATTTAACTAAAGAATGCCCAAAAATTCCTCTCTTCAAAGAGATGTGTCATGAACAAGCAAATGCAATGTCTAACTTTAAAAAATCATATCCATCTGCTTTTTCTGAAACATATAATTCTAATTGGAGGAACCATCCAAATGTTAATTGGAAAAATGATATTAATGCACAACCTTTGCCCAAACAAAATATCTCTAACTCCAATTTCACCTCATATAATAAGTCACTAACGAAAAGCATTGAGGAAACCTTGCAAACCTTTATGCAAAGTCAAACAACAATCAACAACCAAACTTCACGGGCCATCAACGAGATTAAGATACATTGTCCACACTAACAAATTCCTTGAGAACAACTGAGAAAGGAAAATTTCCTGCTCAACCTCAACAAAACCCTGCTGGACAATGTCAAATCTCATCTGATACATCGTCAGAAAATGTCAATTCCGTTACTACCCTACGGAGTGGAAAAATAATCGACAAGACAATTTCCCCCAGGAAGCCAGAATCAGGATCTACTGCAAATGATGAAGATAGGAATGAAGGTAAGAATGTTGATAATTAAATCCTAGTAAAAAATGATCTCCTGCTCCTTTTCCTCAAAGATTACATCCTATTAAGATATTGAACCAAAATCCTGAAATATTTGAGATTTTGAAACAAGTAAAAGTTAACATTCCACTATTAGATGCAATAAAGCAAATTCCATCTTATGCCAATTTTTGAAGGATTTGTGTACTGTGAAAAGGAAATTAAATGTTCAAAATAAGACATTTTTTACAGAAAGTGTGAGTTCAATCATTCAACAGGAACCCCCCCCCAAAAAAAAATACAAGGATCCTGGTTGTCCAACTATATCTTATATAATTGGGAATGCAAAAATAGAACATGCACTTCTTGATCTCGGTGCGAGTGTTAATCTTTTACCATTTCTGTGTATAAACAATTGGACTTGGGAGAATTAAGTAAGACGAATGTCACACTTCAATTGGCGGACCGTTCTGTAAAAATTCCTAGAGGTATAATAGAGGATGTATTAGTTCAAATTGATAAATTCTATTTTTCGGTAGATTTTATTGTTTTGGATATATACCCAGTTTCAAATCCAACATCTCACCATCCAATCATTTTAGAAAGACCATTTCTTGCAACTTCTAATGCTTTAATAAATTGTAGAAATGGATTTTTAAATCTTTCTTTTGGAAATATGACATTGGAGTTAAATGTTTTTAACATTTCCAAACAACCACAAAATAATGATGAAGTATATGAAATTGATGTAACTGAAAGATACACTCTTGAACATTTCATGACTTTATTTTCTGATCCATTTGAAAATTTAATAACAAATGATTGTGTTAATGAGGACAATTCGGAGTTTGCTTCTATTTTTTAAACTTCACAGGTCTCAGAAGTTAGTGAATGGAGGCCTAAGTTTTAACAATTGTCAAAATTTGAAAAGGTTCCAATACCATCAAGTGTTCAACTACCAGTATTAGAATTGAAGTCGTTACCCATCAAATTTGAGGTATGCCTATTTGGGTGATAATGATACAAATCCGGTAATAATATCCTCAAAATTGAACCATGATCAAGAGCATAATTGTTAGAAGTACTAAAAGATCACAAACATCCAATAGGATGGACTATATCTGACATAAAAGGAATTAGCCCATCAATATGTACCCATAACATTTATTTAGAGGAAAATGATAAACCCTCTAGGCAAATGCAACGAATGCTTAATCCTAATATGAAAGAAGTGGTACGAAATGAAGTCATTAAGCTACTAGACAATGACATTATTTATCCTATTTCTGATAGTAAATGGGTAAGTCCTACTCAAGTTGTACCTAAGAAATCTGGGGTAATTGTAGTTAAAAATGATAACAATGAATTGATTCCAACTAAGACTATTACTGGTTGGCGTGTGTGCATTGACTACATAAAATTAAATTCAGTTACTAGAAAAGATCATTTTCCCTTGCCTTTCATGGATCAAATCTTAGAAAGAATTGCTGGACATGAGTTTTATTGCTTCTTAGATGGATATTCAGGGTATAATCAAATTGCAATTACATTAGAGGATCAAGAAAAAACAACATTTACATGTCCTTTTGGAACCTTTGCATATCGAAGGATGCCATTTGGATTATGTAATGCCCCAGCAACATTTCAAAGATGTATGGTAAGCATTTTTAGTGACATGGTTGAACGTTTTCTTGAAGTTTTCATGGATGATTTCCCTGTCTTTGGAAACTCTTTTGATGAGTGTTTAATGAATTTAGCTAAAGTCTTGACTAGATGTGAGGAGAAAAATCTTGTTCTTAATTGGGAAAATGTCATTTTGTGGTAACTGAGTGAATTGTATTAGGACACATTGTTTCATCAAATTGAATAGAAGTGGACAGGTCAAAAATTGATCTAATTGCCAACTTACCAACACCAAAATCAGTTAAAGATATTAGATCATTTTTAGGACATGTAGGCTTTTATAGAAGGTTCATAAAAAACTTTAGTACAATTTCTAGGCCAATATATAACCTTTTATTAAAAGATGCAGTATTTGAATGGACTGATTCTTGTGAAAAGACTTTTGTAAAACTCAAAGAAATGTTCACTTCTGCACCTATTATGCAACCTCCAGATTGGACTTTGCCTTTTGAAATTATGTGTGATGCTAGTGATTATGCTGTTTGTTGGTCCCGAAAAAACACGATTTAAAACTCGTAAAATCTCAATGGGAGGTGACTTTAAATTTTTTGTGAATGTGTTATGCAGATTTGCTAAAGTATGTATGACCGTTAATATGAAAGCAAATAAGAAGACACGTATTTTTATAGTGGTTCGGAGTCCAACTCCTACATCCACTCTTCCCTTCATGGGGCACTTCCTTAATCCAAAGGAAACCATAGTTTACGGTGTTAGTCACACCACCATATAGATATTTATGGAGCTCTCACTCAACGGGACTTATCTCCCTCACGGGATCGCCTATAGATGTTTAATGAGTTCTCACTCTCTCGGGACTTATCTCCCTCACGGGATTGCCTATGGGGCTTATCTCCCTCACGGGATCATCTATTAACTACCTTACTTAACCACTAATTATTTCTCAAGAAAGGGTTTGGGTTTGGTGTTATTTCCAACTAGGTGAGATTTTCCCTTACATTGTTTTAGCCTTTAAGCTAAGGTTGAGAAAATCTCTCTAAGCTTAGGATATGGCATTTATGTTTAGATATAATGAAGAACACTCTTGGGTAAATTTGGATATTTAATGCTTTGTGTTCTTGAATAGAGATGCTTGAATATTTGGATTTAATCTTCACTTTGCAGCATCCTCCATTGTCCTCTTTTGACGATAGTGCAATCTATTTATAGTGTGGATTTGAATATTACCATTGGAGAGTAAATTCAAATCCATACTAATAGTCTTATAGCTTTTATTTGTCCTTTTGCACTGTTGCTTGTAGCTTTATGTTGCATCCATATATGTGTTTTCATCTTCCCTTTGGCCAGGTTTTTGTGTGTCTAACGGATCAAATCAGCCCGCCAGATTACTTTTCAACTCTTCTGATTTTGGTCTTCTTATTTCATCCTTCTGATTTCTTCTACTTTGATCGATCATTTCTTTGATCTAATCACTAACTAACATCGAATCGGCCTGAAAGATCAAATCGAGATATATCGGTCGGAGAAAGATCGTCATCTGATTCGGTCAACGAATTCGATAACATCAAGATCTTTGCATCATCATTGCATTAGATCAAGCATTAGGCTGTTGCATCATTCTTTGATCAACACTTCTTCTTCACAAATCAGCGTGCTTCTTCTTGTTTAGCTCCTCAATTTACATGGAACTCATCAGTCTCTTTTTGTTCGATCAGCCTCATCTTCTCTTGATGAGTTCCCCCTCAACTTGTTACCTGTAAAAATAAAACTAAGTCTAGAACACAAGCTTTTTATACAACTTAGCTTGTCCTATTATAAGGTGTTTTGACATAATAATCAAAACTAAAATTATCCCAACAATTTCCCCCTTTTTGATCATGATGCTAAAACTAACTAACAAAAAAAAAATGAGAAAAACAGTGTTAGTTAAACAAGTGAAATGATGAAGAGTGTTATATGCATTTAAAAAAAATGATGAGAAGATGATTGTCAACCTCCATGAATTTTATAAATAATATGCATTTTAAACTAAATGGGTTTTAAAAAGATCAATTCATGTGGTAACATTAAAAGCTAGTGATTTTTTGAACTCGTACTCTGAAAACTTGTAAAATCTCAATGGGAGGTGACTTTAAAATTTTTGCGAATGTGTTATGCAGATTTGCTAAAGTATGTATGACAGTTAATATGAAAGCAAATAAGAACACACATATTTTTATAGTGGTTCGGAGTACAACTCCTACATCCACTCTTTCCTTCATGGGGCACTTCCTTAATCCAAAGGAAAACTTAGTTTACGGTGTTAGGCACACCACCATACATATATTTATGGAGCTCTCACTCAATGGGACTTATCTCCCTCACAGGATCACCTATATATGTTTAATGAGTTCTCACTCTCTCGGAACTTATCTCACTCACGGGATTACCTACGGGACTTATCTCCCTCATGGGATCGTAACTACCTTACTTAACCACTAATTATTTCTCAAGAAAGGGTTTGGGTTTGGTGTTATTTCCAACTAGGTGAGATTTTCTCTTACATTGTTTTAGTCTTTAAGCTAAGGTTGTGAAAATCTCTCTAAGCTTAGGATATGACATTTATGCTTAGATATAATGAAGAACACTCTTGGGTAAATTTAGATATTTAATGTTTTGTGTTCTTGAATGGAGATGCTTGAATATTTGGCTTTAATCTTCACTTTGCAGCATCCTCCATTGTCTTCTTTTGACGATAGTGCAATGTATTTATAGTAAAGATTTGAACCGTTGGAGAGTAAATTCAAATCCATACTAATAGTCTTCCAACTTTTCTTTGTCCTTTTGCACTGTTTCTTGCAGCTTTATGTCACATTCATATATGTGTTGTCATCTTCTCTTTGGCCAACTTTTTGTGTGTCTAACGGATCATATCAACCTGCCAGATTAATGTTCAGCTCTTTTGATTTTGGTCTTCGATTTGGTCTTGATTTCGGTTTTTCGATTTCTTCTCGCTTTGATCATATCGGCCAAAGATCGTCACCAGATCGTGATCGTGACATCGATCAGTCAATCAGATTAGGCGGTACATCAAGTCATCTGCATTAGGTGAAAACATCGTCGATTACGATTACGGATCACCAGATCTAATCGGCAGATCGTCAACAACATCAACAACTGCATCACCGCCGATTAAGATTTCTGCATCAATTCTTTGCAAGACTTCTTCTTCATAAATCAATCTTCTTCTTGTTCAGCTCCTCAGTTTACATGGAACTCATCAGTCTCGTTTTGTTCTGATCAGCCTCGTCTTCTCTTGATGAGTTCCCCCTCAACTTGTTGCCTGTAAAAATAAAACTAAGTCTAGAACCACAAGCTTTTTATACAACTTGGCTTGTCCTATTACTAGGTGTTTTGGCATAATAATCAAAACTAAAATTATCCCAACACTGTTGGAGCTGTGTTAGGACAAAGAAAAGATAAGAAACCTTATGTTATATATTATGCAAGTAAAACTCTTAACAATGCTCAATGAACTATTCCACCACTGAAAAAGAATTACTTGTCGTAGTATTTACATTGGAAAAATTTAGATCTTATCTTGTTGGTTCCACTATTGTTGTGTATACTGATCATTCAGCTTTAAAATATTTACTAGCAAAGAAAGATGCAAAGCCAAGGTTAATTAGGTGGATACTTTTACTCCAAGAATTTGATATTATAATTAAAGATAAAAAATGAGTAGAAAATGTAGTGGCTGATCACTTATCCAGACTTACATGTGATGAGTCTTTCGAGACAAGCCCATAAATGACTCTTTTCCCGATGAACAATTGTTCACCATATCTAACGAGCCATGGTTTGCGGATATTGCTATTTTTTTTGCTACAGGGCAAATTCCAATTCATTGGAATACTCAAGATAAGAATAAATTTTTTAAAGAGGTGAAAAATTTCTTTTGGGAAGATCCATATCTTTTTAAATATTGTCCTGACCAAATAATAAGAAGATGTGTCCCGGATAATGAAATTCATGCATAATAAACTTTTCTCACTCAGAGGCTTGTAGGGGGCACTTTTCATCAAGAAAAAATGCTGCTAAAATTTTGCAGTGTGAATTTTATTGGCCAACACTTTTCAAAGACACACATAAATTTTGCAAATCTTGTGATAGGTGTCAGAGATTAGGGGGTGTAACTCGTAGAAACATGATGCCATTAAATCATATCCTAATTGTTGAAATATTTGACTGTTGGGAATTGATTTTATGGGTCCTTTTAATCCACCTTCTTTTGGTTATCAATACATTTTGGTTGGAGTTGACTACGTTTCAAAATGAATTGAGGCGATCCCTTGTAAAAATAACGATCATAAAATTGTTTTAAAATTTTTGAAGGAAAATATTTTTTCAAGATTTGGAATGCCTCATGCAATTAAAAGTGAGGTTCACACTTTTGTAATAAACCTTTTGAAAATCTAATGAAAAAATATGAAATTCATCACAAAGTGTCTAACCCATATCATCCAAATACTAGTGGACAAGCTGAACTTGCTAATAGGGAGATAAAATATATCTTGGAAAAAATAGTTAACCCAAATCGAAAAGATTGGTCACTCAGGTTAATAGATGCATTATGGGCTTATCGCACATCATTCAAAACAATCCTTGGTATGTCTCCTTACCGACTTGTCTATGGAAAACCATGTCATTTACCTGTAGAAATAGAACATAAGGCTTTTTGGGCTATCAAAACATTCAATTTTAATTTAGAAAAAGTTAGTTCTTTAAGAAAACTTCAGTTAAATGAATTGGAAGAAATCAGGAACGAAGCATATGAAAACTCTAGAATGTACAAAGAGAAAATGAAAGTATTTCATGACAAACACATTGTCAGAAAAACTTTTGAAACTGTGCAAAAGGTTCTTCTGTATAATTCTAGACTACATTTGTTTCCTGGAAAACTGCGTTCAAAATGGTCAGGTCCTTTTGTTGTTAGAACTGTCTTTTCGAATGGAGCAATTGAAATTGAAAATCTTGAAACGGGTGATATCTTTAAAGTCAATGGACAACTTTTAAAAGCATATCTTGGAAGTTTTACAAAAGAGATTGAGTCATCATCTTTAACTAACCCTGTATATGTTTAATTTTGTTATTTTTCCCAGTATAAATGACGGATTCGGTACTCCATGACTTTCGAGTCGGCATTTCAGTTGCCCACAAAAACTGAGATGTACGTAATTTTTAAAAAAATGCTTTTCCACCTCATTTTAGCAGTCATAAACGACCATATTTTACTCTATAAATACCTCAGTTTATACTTATCTCTAAACATCCTTCTTTAAATTATTATCAACTCAACCGATATGAGTTTTCTCTTTCTTTCCATCACCACTCTTGTTTGCATTGTCATGTTCATTATTATCTACAATGTGGAAGAAGAATTGGGTGCATTTTATATGTTCATCATGGCACTCGTTCCACTATTTTTATTTTTAGTTTGGGGAGTGGCTTTTTTATGATTGATATGTAATGTATTGAAATTTGAATAAATCTTAGCTCTCATCTTTGCATAGAACTTTCAATTTGACAGTATTATTGGCACACACTTACATGTCATAACAGGAAGACCAACCACTAAAGAAGGCGGTTCATGCCAATTATTAGGACTCTCAAAATCACGAGAAATCTGAGCAAAGGCATGAGCCATAAAATTAACATTATGCCTGACAACAAGGCTATTGCTTCTTTGAGTAAACGTTTTCCTTATTTCGTGAAAAATGATTTGATTAAAATATACCATGCTAGATGTGAGAGATTAAGGTTACTAATGATTAAGGAACTCCCAGTTGAGTTAAGTTGGTTGATCGAAGTAAAAGTTAGGTTTGGCGGTGAATTTCCTGATTCAATTGTCCCACGATTGGCTGATTTAGGTAGAAGTTCTTATTCTAAAAAACGAATAACTAAAAGAATTTATGTTTGCAATAAATGTGCTAGATGGATGTGTGACACTCGTTGTGGGAATATAGGATATGCATCCAAAAATCGATATGAAAAGATAGATTTCATTAAGAATGGACTGAGTAAGGAGTTTTGTATCATTCTTGTGGATTAGTGTGACTAAGGATTATCGATTTATGGAATGAATTAAAAAAATATTGTACACGTAGTCTCGGGAATCTGACGTTAAAGACCCTGTTTGCCAATTTTTAAGAAAATTGGATGGGAAGCATATCCTCGACTCTTAAAAGGCGTTTAAGCCGTTTCTGGACGTAAAAACCAGAGAAAGATGTGAGCCACAAGCACAACTATTGCCCCAAGTGGGACCTCTAATTCTGAAACTTAGTTAGACTTTTATTTCTTAAATAGTGTATTTAGAGTCGTATCATGTATGTTTTTCATTTTTTATATAATCTGTCATCTAGTTTTTCACAACTCATATCATTTTTGAGAAAAGTCTGAATATGGCAACATCATCTTCTCGAAGAATAGCTTCCATTTATGTATTAGGTGGGTCTAAACTTGGTCATAATAATGAATTTTCTCTTGTAGCAAATAAACTTGGTAGTGTACTAGCACGAAAAAAAATCAACCTAGTATACGAAGGTGGTACACTTGGTTTGACAGGTAATGTTGCTTGCATGGCATCCCTTGGAGGGTCTAGAATTCTAGGAATTATTCTCAGTGCTATTAAAAGATTTATTGGTAATACAATGGGTCAGGAAATAGAAGTTTCATCCATACTTGAAAGGTTGCCAAAAATGTTGGAACATTCTGATGCATTCATAACTCTTCCAGGTGGACTTAGTACTTTAGAATATATTTTTCATATTGCTTCTTGGTTATCATTAACTATTCATTCAAAGCCTATTGGAATATTGAACATAAATGGTTTTTATGATGGGTTACTAACTTTTTTAGATCATGCGGTAGAACAAGATTTCATGACAGAGTCGATACTTCAACTCTTCATAATAGATTCTGATCCAGAACAATTAATTGAGAAACTCCAGGCCTTTGAGTTTAAATATAGCTCAATTACTTCTTAGCTAGATTGGTTTGGTGACCGTGGTAAAAAAAAAAAAAAAAAAGGTTGATTTAGATTTACGGCTCACTTTTTTTTTAAAAATATTATTATCCTCTTTGTTTGTGTGTATGTTTCAGGTTTGCTTCATTCAACTTCTTTTTTTTCTTTGGGACCAGGTAATGAAACACCAATTTTTAACCATTGTGGACAATGTTTCGGTTAGGTTGGGGGGAGAGGATTAGTGAATATCCATTTAAAAACAAAAACAGAAGATGGTAGAGTAAGAGGTAAAACAACCCTTGAGACGCATCAAAATCACACACAAACTTAGAGTATTTCCATTTACTTTTTATTTTATTTAAAAAAAATTAATTAGAGAAAGAAAAAAAGAGATGGCAGAGTAAGGGGTTTACCCTTGAGACACATCAAAGACGCAAACTTATTAGGCTTACTTGAACTCCTTAACTTCAATATGTGCAATTGAACAAACTTGACACATTTCCTTTCTATTTAAATCAAAGTACTATCTAATAGTTGTTTATAAGTCATCCTTATCTCACACACACACAATGACAAAAGATTATGGGTTGTAAATTGAAAAATTCTACCAACCTCCCTGTTTTGCAAATGGTTGCAATTATATGCTTGGGTAAAAAAAAAAATCTAACAAGATTTACATTAGAGTATTTCAATTCTTGTTTAGTAGATATAAACCCGTCCTGTGAGAATTTGTGCCTAAATATTATACTTGAACATTCTTTCTTGGTGTTATGCTCTATCATGAACTATGTTCTTCAGAACTTATTTTGAATCTGTCTCTATCACTTTGTATGCATACATGAGAATGATGAAGACACTTAGGATTTACCTCACTTTTTCTATAAAACCTACCTGAATTTTATCCCTTAGTGAACCGTTAGCGTAAATAACCTTTCATTTGTGATTAAATCATATTTTGAGCTCATAAATCAAAATTAATTCATGATTGTCCATCCTCAAGGAATGTGTAACTTGAATTATTCTTGTGTAGTTGAGGTTTGAAAATAAATGAGTTAAGTATGGGAGAATGGAAAAGAAATGGAAGGTCCAGTTTGTATATATAAAATATATATATATATATATGAAAAAAAAAGGAAAAAGAAAAAGAAAAAAAAAAGTGCAGTTCAAGAAAAATGATGTGGAAAGGTGAATGCTGGAATTGAAGAAACTAAAAGATGTGAATAAACACAATTATTTTTATATATGTAATTTATTGTTACACATCACCTTGAGTTTAAGACTAGAGTCAAATATGTTCCTACCTTCACCCTAAGCCTCATTACAACCTAATAAAGACCTTCTGACTTATGTTGCATGTATTGTTGATTGATTGATAGATGTATAACCAAGTTTGTAGGTCCCGAACGGGTTTCGTGAGGGCAGAAGTCTAGAGGGGAGGGGTGATAAGACTTCTGAAAAACTTTTTCGTGCAGATCAGGTGTGATTGCAGTTTGCCTGATCAGAGTGCAGGTGAATCAGTTTGGACTGATATCCAACTTACTGATCGTCTGAGGGCAGATCAGTTCGGTATCTATCAGTTTAACTGATTGTGCGGAAGCTAGTTTATACCCATGTGAAAAATCAGTTTAACAAATCAGATTCAATCAGATGACTATGGAGTCAATCTGATCAGATCAGTAGCTTGGTGCTAGCCAATCCTAACTCAGAATATGTATGCAGATTTAATCAAGTTGTGTGCAATAGTGTGAAGCAGTTAATCAAACAGGTAAATGCACACAAGATTTATAGTGGTTCGGACAATCAGTCCTACGTCCACTCTTCCCTATTACAAGGGGCACCAACTTAACCGACTTAACCAACTGGACTTAGATTATTGTGTTAGTCCAACACATTACACCTATAGATATTTATAGAGTTCTTACTCAACCGATCCCAGAAATCAGAACTAGAAACCCTAGTCTGAAATCTTGCTAAACAAACTTAACCTAACTTTGGGTTTTGGGTAAGATTCGTTGTTTGTTCCAACTTTGAAATCTTTCCTAGTATTTAACTAGCCTAACAGCTAGAGGATAAGATTTATGTGCTAAGAACTATGGGATGAACACTTAGAAAAATAATCTTCAAGGTTGTGTTCTTCGATGAAAATTTGGGTTTGGAGTATGAGCTTCTTGATAATTTAGTATCTCACTCAAGAGTAACCCCATATTTATAGACCTCGAAATCAAAGAGTCATTGGAGAGCAATTTGAATTTCCGGCTATATTTGGTAGGTTTTGCGAGGATTTTTGTGTGTGCTTCCGGGAACGGCATGGCCAAAAAGCGTGTATGTCGTTTTTCTAAATTGTTTGACTATCAAATAAAATCCACAGCGGTCATTTCGGTCATCGTGTCTTGTTCTTATTGGTTAACAAGTACATCATGTCAGAGTTTGTTCACCAACTAAAGTTGACATTCTTCTTGTTCAGATCAACAATGTATGACTTGGTGAAACATTAGTTGACACACAGGTGGTGACTGATCGATTACAAACCGATCGATCTACTGATAGAGTCTTCGATGCCAATTGTCTTAGCTTCAACTAGCGGACTTCGATCGTAGGTCTTACGGTGCGATCTTGATCTTACGGTAGTCTTCGATCTTCAGGTCTTCTGAGTTATTGGCTTCATGTCTTCACCTGATCATCTGATTAACTGATCATTCGACTAACTGACCTGACCTATACATATTGAGTTCCCCCTCAATATGTGACCTACCTTATACATCAGTTGTCAATACATTTCAGTTGGTCATCCTAACCTGATTCTAAGACATCGATCGACTAATGTGTCCGACCGGTCCTATTACAAACTGTTTTGGAACTTCCATCAAAACTAAATACAAATTTCCCAACAATTTCCCCCTTTTTGATGGAACAAAAATATATAATCAGAAAAAACGATAACCATGCGAAATGTAAAAACATAAACAACTGAAATCAGAAGACAATGAGATGTTGTCTTAAGACCAGAAAGGTAACTTGTTTTATATATAAGATATGACGATTACATGTACAAATTTTACCTTTCACCTGATCTAAGACATCTTCTGATTCCTTCAATAAGCAAACTTCTGAAGACTTTCTGGAATGTTGAAAATCTTGTACATTCTCTGCAACAAGGTCTCCAATCTTTCACTCTCAATAATGTCTCCTCTCTTAGCAAAATCATAGAAGGGTTGTTTGAATCCAATTGGGTCAAGAGAGTTATCAGCTCTGAGTGGTGGAATCATTGTCTGAAATTTGGGTGCAGAGTTAGTTAATGACATGATTTTTCCTTCATGCATCACCACTTTGAAGAATTTGGGATGTTTGATCTCCAGCCAGTTTTGAAACTCAGCATCAAATTCACCCTGATCGGCATGTTCTGGTATCTTCTGAATAATGTAGACGTCGCTCAGCCAGTCGATTTTAATCCTTGTCCATTCAGGAAGCAAGTCTCGTCGGCCACCGAAATGCTTTCAACTTCCGCAGGGAAAGCTCTCTTCCCAATCTACTTCTTATGCATCTGCTGCCATCTTAGATTTCCTTTTGACATATCTTTGGTCCAGACGGGCAGCTTCAGCAAGCTTCTTCTTCTTGATAGCTACTTCAATGACCCCACGCCTCATCAGGTGTTCTTCTTTATCGACATCGATGTCCGCTGGCGATGTCAGGTCACGATTAACCTTCTTTGATTTGCTTCTCAACTTGCTTGCCTTTCATGATTGTCTTTCTTGACAATGTCTTCTTCTCTCTGCGAACTTCTTTGCCTTTCGAGACTTTTCGGCTTTGATCCTCGATCAAATATTTTGTGTGCGATTGATGCGAAGTCTTCAATCTTGTCCACCACAGAAACAACTTGAGCATATACGCTTATTGATTTCTTTTCCACCGAGCCTCGATCTTCTTGTTGTGTTGATCCACAGATTGTTTTAGTTCAGCAGTAGGAGCGATCTCAGAATGGGTGACTTCAGAAGGAGTGGCATCAGACGGAGTGACCTTAGGTAAACCAGAATGAGTCACTTCTGGTAAATCAACAGTTACCATCTGCAACTGTTTTTCCGTCTGCATCTGTTTTTCTCTATCTTGTACTTCCCCCTTTTTGGTTGCATCTAAAAGGTGTGACATCTTGAGATTCAAGGCCTGAAACTGACGTGTTATCTCCTCCTTAAGTTCTTCCATAGCAAGAGGAGTGATCTGACCATTTGCAGAAGTAGTTGCAGTACCCAGGAACTTATTTAATCCAGATTCAATTACTTTCTTGGCCTGAGTAATAGATTGATCAAATCCTTTTACGCTATTGTCGGCACGAATCGATCCATTCCAAGGATCCCCAGACACTTTCCAAGAGAACCTGCGTCTCTCCAAGCATATCAGTCTGGATCCTCATCTTGTCAGCAAGAGGGTCAATTCGTTTTGTTATCGATTCGAGAATAGAATCGTGCATATTTGTGATCTTCTCGACTGTTAACTTCCTCTCACTGTCAACTAGGTTTGAGATCTGATCAACAGTTAGCTTCCTCTCTTTGTCAATCGAGGTTGCTCTGTGCTTCTTCAAATTTACGCATCGATTTCCGGCAAAATTAAATAAATTGTGTATCAACCTGAAGCTTTTACCCCATCTTGTATTGCTTTTACCCCATCTTGTATTCTCGCCGAAATCGGATCTAGGATATCGACCACTTAGCCGCGATGATCGACGGATGTTGAAACCTCGCCTGGCTGGGTCTCATCTGCAGCACCCATACCTGGTTCATCGGCAGGTTGCTCATACTCAGTATAAGCATAAGTATCATAACCTCTTTCTTCTTCTTCTTCAGAAATACCCGACTTACGTGCACCATACGATCGATATCGACATCTGTAGCCGATTAAATTTCTTATTTGGATACACCGGCGATTCTGTAGCCTTCTTTTCCAGGTCAACAAAGTAATCAGACTCCAAGGCATTCATTAAAATTAGAAAGTCTTCAATATCCTTGAGTCTGATGTTCCTCCAGAAGACTATCTCCTCCATCTGCTGTCTAATCCCAATATGATCGATGAGTTCAGGAAAGTGCTCGTCCATATAGGCATTCACCTGTCGCCATAGAAAATACACCGTAGAGTGTTCTTGTACAGGTGATTCGAGGAGGGTCCTCTTGTTGAAGGGATTGTGAGACATGGAGACATACATGTCTTTGATCTCAGCAACATCTTGCTCCTCCTGAGCGAGTTCCAGAACAGGTGTTGGAACAAGTTCCTGAATGATTTCTTGAACAGGTTCTGAATGCGACTTCCAAAGCAATGGATTTAACTTGTGAATATTTGGGAGGGTGGAGGGTTTTACGGTTGGTGTTGAAGGTTGATCGGGTTGTGGTTCTGATGTGGTTGAAGTTATTTTGGAAGAGGGGGTTCGAGAGGGAGAAGGGGTAAACGATTTCCCGGTGGAAGGTTCAGTTGAAGGTGGTTGTCTGGTTGATGGTTCGGGTGAGGGTGAAGTTTTTCTGGTTAAGGGTTCAGGTGAAGGTGATTTTGAAGATGAGGTGGGTGAAGTGGGGCAGTAGGTGGTTTCATGCCCTCTGAAAAGAGAACTTATGTGAGCTGAGTCTGATGGTTCAGAATCAGACTGATTCTCTTCAGGTTGTACACCAGCTCCACGGGTTTCCACCTGAACTGGGTTTTCCACCAGCATTAACTCTCGACCTGATTCTTCAGGTTGATCTTCGTCTGATTCCAGAATTTCAACATCACTGCCTTCATCTTGAAGACCTCCAGAAGGCATACCATCCTTCTTAGGAAGCATTGTAGTAAGTGTTTTCTGATGTTTCACACCTGCATCGAAAGGCTTACTCACAACCTGCTTCCTCTTTCTCGTTCCTCTCTTAGATGGAGTTTGCCTTCAGGATTTTTAGTCTTCGACACATATGGTGTTAGATCGTCATCAGATAATCTAGATATTGTCTCATCCTTGTAAAGCAAGGCTTTGAATTTCTCCACATATTGCTTCCGCCCATTTTGTGACCAAGGATAGTCACTGGGAAGCTTCTCAGCCAGAATTATGGACACCTTGTGAATATTACTGATATTCTTGGTCAGCTTCACTCGATTTTCTTCATCTGTGGCAAACTTATCAGTTTCCTGCAACAAACAATGCTTGAATAACCCCATCCGGTTCATATCTGGGGCCTTCTCAATGATTGCGGCCATAACATGCTGCTTTTGCTGGGTTAGAGCATCTGGGCTGAAAAAGATCCCAAGAATGACTTTTGAGACAATTTCGAAAAGCAGTCTATACTTCCTTCGGAGGTAGGGAACTTTGACATGTGTGAGCTGATTGATGTTCCCATGTCTCAACAACACTTTCTACAGATACTCCTTATCTGACATTCTAGCAGTGAACTCATCAGGGTATTTCTTGCCCATTTGAAGACCAAAGATTCTTCTGAGATCATTGTTGGAGACATCGATCCTGGTCCTTCCAACGAATGAGAATAGTTCATTGTTGTCCGTCTTCTTTAGTCTTCTCAAGAATTCCAATGATTCAAACATATGGACAGTTTCCTGATGGCGATAGCAAAATTGATCAAGTCCACAGGCTCTTAAGCATTCAAGTATCTCCCTTGATTCTGGATCATTTGTGGTATTAAAAATGACATACTTTTCATCAATGACATTTTTGAGCATAGAGGCATAGTCACAAGTTTCCGATAGACTATTGACGATTCCATTTTCTGAAATCATAAACAAGCATACAAAGTGAGTGCTATGTGAAACAACATAATCACACATTGTTATTCATAAAAGAGTAATTTTGCGAATTAATACACATGAATATCTATCCCCAATATGCATATAGTTTATGATGTATATAGAAATGAGAATGACTGATTTAAATTCCATTTGATCATGATTAACAGTAATACACACAATTTCTATACACTGATCATTATATGCTATTAAAGAAAATAACAAGATGAGTAAGTTACCAGAAAAGCGATATGAGAGTTTTGGAAGATAGATTAATCGCTTGAATATTTTGAATGTTTGAGAGAATTTTCTGGAACTGAAATTTGCGGTTTTAGAAAGTATGAAATGCGAAAGGTTTTCAGAGAAAAGGTATTTAGGGTTTTTAAAAGATGGGTGGGAAACATTTTGCACGATTATTTTTTAAGGTACTTGAGTGTCCTTGAATTAAGTGGGCGATCGAAGATTAAAGTGGTTGAAGAGTAATTCAATCGTGCGGTTAAGGTTTTAAACCGGGAGACTTTTGGACTTGAAGGTTCGAAAAAAAATGCATTTAATACACAAGCCCCGCGTCCGCATTTAATGTTTGCAGGCATGACATCATAAAGTAATGTGAACAGTAATAGCTAACATAGAATAGGTATGAAGATAAATCGAGCGTGTCGACCGACCGATATTATAATCGATCGATTACCATATTGATCTTATCTGGTTGACCTGATTACTGTTGGTCTTACTGATGGTTGACTAAACCATAGTATTTCCCAACAATGTCCCACTTATCTGATCAGTTTTCCAAGCTGATCAGGTGACGTTCCGTTTTCAACCGTTATCTCATTCCATAAATCGATAATCGTTAGTCACACTAATCCACAAGAATGATACAATTACTCCTTACTCAGTCCATTCTTAATGAAATCTATCTTTTCATATCGTTTTTTGGATGCATATCCTATTTTCCCCCAACGAGTGTCACACATCCATCTAGCACATTTATTGCAAACATAAATTCTTTTAGTTATTCGTTTTTTAGAATAAGAACTTCTACCTAAATCAGCCAATCAAAAAAAACCAGAGAAAGATGTGAGCCACAAGCACAACTATTGCCCCAAGTGGGACCTCTAATTCTGAAACTTAGTTAGACTTTTATTTCTTAAATAGTGTATTTAGAGTCGTATCATGTATGTTTTTCATTTTTTATATAATTTGTCATCTAGTTTTTCACAACTCATATCATTTTTGAGAAAAGTCTGAATATGGAAACATCATCTTCTCGAAGAATAGCTTCCATTTATGTATTAGGTGGGTCTAAACTTGGTCATAATAATGAATTTTCTCTTGTAGCAAATAAACTTGGTAGTGTACTAGCACGAAAAAAAATCAACCTAGTATACGGAGGTGGTACACTTGGTTTGACAGGTAATGTTGCTTGCATGGCATCCCTTGGAGGGTCTAGAATTCTAGGAATTGTTCTCAGTGCTATTAAAAGATTTATTGGTAATACAATGGGTCAGGAAATAGAAGTTTCATCCATACTTGAAAGGTTGCCAAAAATGTTGGAACATTCTGATGCATTCATAACTCTTCCAGGTGGACTTAGTACTTTAGAATATATTTTTCATATTGCTTCTTGGTTATCATTAACTATTCATTCAAAGCCTATTGGAATATTGAACATAAATGGTTTTTATGATGGGTTACTAACTTTTTTAGATCATGCGGTAGAACAAGATTTCATGACAGAGCCGATACTTCAACTCTTCATAATAGATTATGATCCAGAACAAGTAATTGAGAAACTCCAGGCCTTTGAGTTTAAATATAGCTCAATTACTTCTTAGCTAGATTGGTTTGGTGACCGTGGTAAAAAAAAAAAAAAAGGTTGATTTAGATTTACGGCTCTCACTTTTTTTTAAAAAATATTATTATCCTCTTTGTTTGTGTGTATGTTTCAGGTTTGCTTCATTCAACTTCTTTTTTTTTCTTTGGGACCAGGTAATGAAACACCAATTTTTAACCATTGTGGACAATGTTTCGGTTAGGTTGGGGGGAGAGGATTAGTGAATATCCATTTAAAAACAAACAGAAGATGGTAGAGTAAGAGGTAAAACAACCCTTGAGACGCATCAAAATCACACACAAACTTAGAGTATTTCCATTTACTTTTTATTTTATTTAAAAAATAATAATTAGAGAAAGAAAAAAAGAGATGGCAGAGTAAGGGGTTTACCCTTGAGACACATCAAAGATGCAAACTTATTAGGCTTACTTGAACTCCTTAACTTCAATATGTGCAATTGAACAAACTTGACACATTTCCTTTCTATTTAAATCAAAGTACTATCTAATAGTTGTTTATAAGTCATCCTTGTCTCACACACACACAATGACAAAAGATTATGGGTTGTAAATTGAAAAATTCTACCAACCTCCCTGTTTTGCAAATGGTTGCAATTATATGCTTGGGTAAAAAAAAAAAATCTAACAAGATTTACATTAGAGTATTTCAATTCTTGTTTAGTAGATATAAACCCGTCCTGTGAGAATTTGTGCCTAAATATTATACTTGAACATTCTTTCTTGGTGTTATGCTCTATCATGAACTATGTTCTTCAGAACTTATTTTGAATCTGTCTCTATCACTTTGTATGCATACATGAGAATGATGAAGACACTTAGGATTTACCTCACTTTTTTATATAAACCTACACAATTTTATCCCTTAGTGAACCGTTAGCGTAAATAACCTTTCATTTGTGATTAAATCATATTTTGAGCTCATAAATCAAAATTAATTCATGATTGTCCATCCTCAAGGAATGTGTAACTTGAATTATTCTTGTGTAGTTGAGGTTTGAAAATAAATGAGTTAAGTATGGGAGAATGGAAAAGAAATGGAAGGTGCAGTTTGTATATATAAAATATATATATATATATATATGAAAAAAAAAGGTAAAAGAAAAAGAAAAAAAAAGTGCAGTTCAAGAAAAATGATGTGGAAAGGTGAATGCTGGAATTGAAGAAACTAAAAGATGTTAATAAACACAATTATTTTTATATATGTAATTTATTGTTACACATCACCTTGAGTTTAAGACTAGAGTCAAATATGTTCCTACCTTCACCCTAAGCCTCATTACAACCCAATAAAGACCTTCTGACTTATGTTGCATGTATTGTTGATTGATTGATAGATGTATAAACAAGTTTGTAGGTCCCGAACGGGTTTCGTGAGGGCAGAAGTCTAGAGGGGAGGGGTGATAAGACTTAAAAAACTTTTTAAATGCGATCGGGTGTGATTGCGGTTTGCACGATCAGTCTTGCGGTGAATCGGTTTGGGTGATATCCAACTTCTTGATAAATCTGAGGGCAGATCAGTTCGGTATCTATCAGTTTAACTGATTGTGCGGAAGCTAGTTTATACCCATGTGAAAAATCAGTTTAACAAATCAGATTCAATCAGATGACTATGGAGTCAATCTGATCAGATCAGTAGTTTGGTGCTAGCCAATCCTAACTCAGAATTTGTGGTATTAAAAATGACATACTTTTCATCAATGACATTTTTGAGCATAGAGGCATAGTCACAAGTTTCCGATAGACTATTGACGATTCCATTTTCTGAAATCATAAAAAAGCATACAAAGTGAGTGTTATGTGAAACAACATAATCAATCACACATTGTTATTCATAAAAGAGTAATTTTGCGAATTAATACACATGAATATCTATCCCCAATATGCATATAGTTTATGATGTATATAGAAATGACAATGACTGATTTAAATTCCATTTGATCATGATTAACAGTAATACACACAATTTATATACACTGATCATTATATGCTATTAAAGAAAATAACAAGATGAGTAAGTTACCAGAAAAGCGATATGAGAGTTTTGGAAGATAGATTAATCGCTTGAATATTTTGAATGTTTGAGAGAATTTTCTGGAACTGAAATTTGCGGTTTTAGAAAGTATGAAATGCGAAAGGTTTTCAGAGAAAAGGTATTTAGGGTTTTAAAATATGGGTGGGAAACATTTTGAACGATTATTTTTTAAGGTACTTGAGTGTCCTTGAATTAAGTGGACAGTCAAGATTAAAGTGGTTGAAGAGTAATTCAATCGTGCGGTTAAGGTTTTAAACCGGCAGACTTTTGGACTTGAAGGTTCGAAAAAAAATGCATTTAATACACAAGCCCCGCGTCCGCATTTAATGTTTGCAGGCATGACATCATAAAGTAATGTGAACAGTAATAGCTAACATAGAATAGGTATGAAGATAAATCAGAAAACGTACCTGACTGACTGATATTATAATCAGTCAGTTACCACTGTTGATCTTATCTGGTTGACCTGATTACTGTTGGTCTTACTGATGGTTGCCTAAACCATAGTATTTCCCAACAATGTCCCACTTATCGTCCGTTTTTCCAAGCCGATCGGTGGCGCCCCCTTTTCAACCGTTATCTCGAACAACTCTTTGGTGATCCTTTTCGATCGGTTGAGATACCATATCCAACCCGATCCTTCTTATCGATCGATTTTCTTGGATCCATCTGATCCACTCTTGACCTAGGTCAAGTCTTGGAATGTCTTTCCTCTGCCGAACTTAGTTCTTGAGGAGTCGAAGATTCATCTCGATTCCCTAAGTAGGCGTGATTTGACGCCGTAATGATGGTATGGATCGTTGTGAAAATTCACACCATCAACTCATCCAACCATCGATCGCGTGTTTCTTCTTCGCTATTTGTCCTTCTGAGTGTAAATTTCTCCTAAGGGTCTTGAGAAAATAAATTTGCACCTATACCCTCTTTTTTTCTATAAAATAGATCCGGGGTTTTAGGCAAACAACACAACATAAACCATTCATCTTCTTTATTTAGCTTATACTCCATGTTTTTCGATGAACCCTTATTTAGGTGAAACTTCCTAAGAAAAACCTTTAACCGCTTCTCAAATGATTTCAACTTCTCAAATCAACCTGTGTGTTCCTTATTATTCTTTTATTTTGTCATCGCCGAAGATTACACATACAATTATTGCCAAGCTTCTCTACCACCGAGGCGGCGGATCTGCTATAGCAAATGAGAAGACACTTCTCCTAACCGTATGCACCTTGTGTGCCTATCGAGATAACGGGATTAGCATCAACAGACTCAGTCTGATACAAAACATGAGTTTGGTATCTGATTTTGATCAGACAACAGCTGATCATCGTATATTAAACTCAATATTTGCATGTGACACTTGTGGCCATATGGTCTTTGGACCACATCTTTGACACTTGTGTCCCATTTAACAGCTGGAGAGCCCATTGATTTTAGGACTAGGGGCTCCTGGCTTAGAAATCCTTCAATGCCGCTCTCACTCCTCACTCCGAAGCTCTGAGGGTGGCTTAGGATTATTTCAAAGCCTCTCACACCCCTTTTTTAGTTGGGGAAAATGGGAGCATCAGGCTCTAAAATCTTTAAAGCCTCTCTCCCCCCCGTTTCTAAGGTTAGGCTTAGGGTTTATGGTTTAAGGTTTATGTACTGACCTCCGAGTCCTTTTGTACTTGTAACTTGTAATGTAAATCTGACCTCTGGGTCCTCATCAATGAAAAGTTCTATTATTTCATTGTTGTGTTGTTTCTACTTACTTATGTGATTTGTAGCCTTAAACTTATACAACTTGCTTGTTGAACATAGCTTAATCGACTTACAAAGCATAACCTTCCAATCTGATCAGTTCCCCCTTAATCTGATATGTCTTAATCTGATCAGTTCCTTGTCTGAACTGATAAAGTCTTTTCTTATCAGTTCCTTGATTGATCTTCTGATCAGTTGAGATTCCTAACTCAACTGATTCTTCTTAACCTGGTTAGTCTCTTAACCAACTAGTTACGAGACGATCCACCAAACATTTAAATTGCACTTTCTCCGAGATCCGAAAGCCCTAGCTCATTGCATAATTCTCTGAATCGATCTCGGTAGTGGCTTAGTTAAAATATCGACTTTTTTGTTTATCGGTATGGATCTTTTCCATTACGATATTCTTCTTTTCAACATGATCTCTTATAAAATGATGTCCGGCATCCACATGCTTGCATCTTGTATGTAGAAAGCGGATTACGAGTGATTGCAATAACACTATTATCACCGAAATATAGGTGCGTTCTTAGCTACAATGTTGTATTCCCTCACCACGACTTAGCGGGCGGTTGGGAACAACAACTTCTGCGACCATATATTCTCGCTTCAATAGTAGATGTCATGAATCGATGTCTCCGCTTCTTTTTGAAAACCAAGAGATCGGTTTACTACCTAAAAACTGACATGTACCTGAGGTTGACTTCCTGTCAATTCTGCAACCTCCGTAATCAGAATCAGAATACCCACTAAGCTCTAGATTATCATCTGTTGGGTAAAATAAACCAAGGTTTACTGTCCCCTTCATATACTTAAGAATCCGCTTAGCTGCTTCCAGGTGGCTTTGCATTGGATTTGCACGAAATCCGCACATACACCTCTTTGCAAAAAGTGATATCCGGGTCTGTTTGGCGATCAAGTATAGTAAAGATCCAATGAGAGCCCTATATTCTTTCTGATTAGTTTTCTGACCATCCTCATCTGCATCCATCTTGAATCCAGTAAACATAGGAATTTTGGCTTCCTTACAGTTTTGAACTCCAAACTTAGTCAATAAACTCCTAGTGTACTTCGCCTGGCAGATGAATATCCCTTTTGTATTTTGCTTAACTTGTAAACCCCGTAACTCATCCCGACCCATCATGGACATCTCGAACTTCCTTTGCATCGAACTGGTTGATTTTTTCACATAAACTCTTGTTGGGAGATCTGAAGATGATGTCGTCCACATAAATCTGAACCATCAGAATATCTTCTCCATCTTCTATTCTGAATAAGGTTATGTCCATTATTCCTTTAGTGAAACCATTGTCTATCAAGAACTGAGAGAGTGTATCATACCAAGCTCGAGGAGCTTGTTTCAGGCCATAAAGAGCTTTTCTTAAACGGTACACCTGGTCCCCTTTTTCAAAGCCTGGAGGTTGTTCAACATAAACTTCCTCAGCTAGTACCCCGTTTAAGAATGCACTCTTTGCATCCATCTGATACACAATAAACCCTCTGTGAGCAGCATATGCCAAAAACAACCGAATGGCTTCCAAGCGAGCGACTGGTGCAAAGGTCTCATCATAATCAATTCATTCTGATTGTGAATACCCCTTAGCAACAAGTCTTGCCTTATTTCTGGTTATGACATTATTCTCATCTCTCCAGTTTTTGAATACCCACTTTGTGCCAATCACATCTTGATGGGTTGGTCTGTCCACCAGTTTCCAAACTTGATTCCTTTCAAATTGTTCTAGTTCTTCTTGCATGGCTAGAATCCAGTTTGCATCTTTTAGAGCTTCCTCTACTTCAGTTGGTTCCTTCAAAGACAGATAACAACAATACATGGCACTCTCACCAATCTGATGTCTAGTTTTGACTCTATCAGATGGGTCTCCGATGATCAGATCAGTTGGATGACTGGTTACCCAGGTCCTTCTTTTCTGATTTGCATCTGTTTGGAGAACATCATCCTCTTCTGATAGTAGTTCATTACTAGTGATTGGGAGTGGTGCATAATTATGATCCACTTGACATGGACAAGTCTCAGCTGATGTTGGACTCATCATGTGCTGATGTCTGTCCGTAGGAACTTCAGGTGTTCCCCCTGAACCAGATGGTTCGATTGATCTTTCTCTCAATTGTACCGAACTTCTTTATTGACAGTTGTACGTACCTTAGGGTCTGATTGACCTGGTGAATTAGCAGGATCTAAAATATACAATGTTACGTGTTCTGATCCTTTTTCCTTAATACTTAGCTGATCCATTTTCTGTGCATCATGTACCGGTTGATCTGGTACCTCTTGTTCTGTGGCAGATTTCTCTTGTTCATAAGATGTTTCATCAAAGATCACATGAGATGTTTCTTCCACAACTAGGGTTCGCCTGTTGTAAACCCTGAAAGCCTTGCTGGATGAGGAATATCCTAAGAATATACCCTCATCTGACTTGGCCTCAAAAGTCTTCAACTGACTCTTCCCATTGTTGTGTATGAAACACTTGCACCCAAAAACATGGAAGTAAGAAACACGAGGTCTTCTGCCCTTCCACAGTTCATAGGGTGTTTTGTAGTGAGCCTTAGTCAGAGAACATTTGTTCTGAGTGTGGCATGCAGTATTGATGGCTTCTGCCCAGAAACGGCTTGGTGTTGCATGTTCAAACAACATAGTCGAAAGCGAACTTCCTTGAGTCTGTTTCTCTGCGTTCTGCTACACCATTCTGTTGTGGCGTTCTTGCAGCTGATGTCTCATGTTGTATACCAAACTTAGTGCAAAAATCAATAATAAAAGAGTTCAGAAATTATGTACCTTTATCGTCGATTTTCACTATATGACACCACGCACCGTTTTGTAGTTTCTTGAAGCGGCTCAAGTATCTTTGTTGTTGTCTCATTCTTCTTATACAAGAATACAACCCGTAAACTTGGAATAATCATCCACGATTACGGTATATTTGCATCCTCCTCGAGATCGACCGGTGTAACGGTCCAAATAAATCTATATGGAGCGATTCTGATACTCTATTTGAATCTTTGGTCGAGATTCCCTTGAATGAGGCTTTAACTGTTTTTCCCTTCCGACATGCGACACATATACGATCCTGAAGAGAATACCTCATTCGGAAGTCCCTCAACCAAAGACATCCTTGCTATCTTGTTAAGAGTTTTGAAGTTCAGATGACTCATTCTTTTGTGCCAGAGCCAACTGCTACTTTTGGAACTCTTAACAATCAGGCATGCATTTCTTGGACAATTGTTCCAATCTGCTGTATAAATCGTACCTTTCCTTGAACCAGTTAACAAGATCTGTAGAGTATCTCGATTCCTTATAGTACACTAATCAGTCGAGAACTCAACACTTGAATCCGTTGTCGCAGACCAGTGAAACCGATAACAAGTTATGCTTTAAACCTTCGACATCTGAGACTCCGAAGAACACATGTACATCATCATTCTATAAGGTTCTGAATCCTCTGGTAAAACCAAAGTTATCATCACCAAAGAGTACACGTGGGCCTTCTTGTTCTGTGTAAGAGCTAAAGAGATGTTTGCTTCCAGTCATGTGCCTTGAGCATCCACTATCAATGTACCAGATAGTTGCTTGTACACCTCCTTTGTTGGCCAAACCCACGTGAACACGAAATCAAGTCGAGCTTTAGGTACCCCCTTTTGGATTGGGTCTGAGGGGTTAGAGTTAGTTTTTGGGATCCATACAAGCGGGGTACTTCTATTGTGTCGATAGATCGAAGGCCCGATTTATCTCCCATAAACATCTACATAATCATACATCTCTTCATATGCATTACGATCGATATGATTATTTGTGCGAGCCTTGAGTGAATCGAAAGACTTGGGATTTTTTCCTTGCGGTTTGTCTTCTTTTAACCCGATGGGGGCTCGGTCTGCGCGACCTTAGGTTTCGATTGTTGTAAGGGTAGGTACGACTACTACCATTAAAAGATTCATATCTTTTTTGGCATAAATGGTCTTAGTAGTTTACCTTTAGCTTGCTTTGTTAGGCGGTGACCACGATTAGGTTTGATTAGATTTCCTTTTTGACGAGTTGTCTTTTCTAATACCTAATCTGTGATCGAGGTTGAGGTCTCTTGAAAGAACCGGGTTCTTCTGTTGATTCCTAGTGATGCTTAATCGATTAGGGTCCATTTATTACCTTCGATTTGGCACTTGCCTTACTTGTTCAATGAGTCTCTTTCCTTTTCGGATACACATATTTTGCTTTATGTGTATCTATATCGAAACTTCGTTTGATTACACCTTTTTGAAGTGAATCGAGCGGAGCTTTTGAGGATGTAGAAGGGTTTTCATACCCATTTCCCTTCTTATTAGTTGTCGTTCGAAAATAGTTGTTCATATCTGAACGCGGTTTTCAAAGATTTAAATAAAAATCAGATTTTTCTTCGTAAACTATCCTCGATTAATTTCAGACACTCATGTAGTTGGAAGAGTTCATCAAACTTAGCTTGTAAGATTTTAAAATCATCAGCTTACTGTTTATTGATAGCTAGTTGTTCCTTAATCTGCTTCTCCTGATCAGAAGAATTAACTTTCAGAACTTTTCGGTTCTTGATTATCTTCTGGCGACTTCATTGATTTTAGTTCGATTCTTTCTTGTGATTTTTTCCTTAACAAAATTTGAGTATTTTTAATCCTCGACTTATCATTTTCGGCTTCCATTTATCGTATAAGTGTCTCTACTGCGTTAGAGATCATCAAGCAATTGCTTTCGAGAATAGAGTTGCAAGTCAATCTCTTGGCGGTGTGCTAATTATAGCTGATGTGGAAACTGAAAGAGCAGAAGGTTTAGAGGTTACCTCAGATTGGTCTTCCTCCTTAGCCATCAGACATATTTCATCATCAGAAGAGAATATCAGATCATCGTAGTCGTAGAAATCATCAGCGTTGCTTATCAGACAAAAGTCATCTACTGATGTGTAGCCAGAATCCTCAGAAGGCAGATAAGAACCATCAATTTCTGATGTATCAACAACCATGGCTTTCCTGTCTCTATAGCGTTGCTCTCTTACATTAAAACTTCTCTTCTCTTTCTTTTGGAGTCGTCCGGGCAATCTGCGTTGTAATGACCTGGTTTCTCCTGATTGAAACATGCTCCACGATCCAAGGAACTTCTTCGCGCCAGAGTCATTCCGTGCAGTAGAATCTGTCGGGTGACTTACCCTGCTGATTATGTCGAAATTTCTTCTCTCAGATCTGTTGTCTCTTCTTTCATCAGACCGATCATCTCTTTTCTTATCTTCTATGTGATCCTTTATGTGATCATCTCTTCGGTAATCAGATCTGGTCCTTTCTGGAGATCTGTCAGCTGGCCTCCTATCTCTTCCTCTGCTGTTTTGATAATCCCTGTAAAATCTGTGATACTTACCAAGTTGAATGTTAGATTTTTCAAGTTTTTCGTTAGCAAAAGCAATCTGTTCGATTTGCTTATAATATTTCCAATAGGTTCGATGAGACTTTGAGTTCTTTGGGCGTTGCTTTGAATCTGTTGATTTTGATGTGGCAGGTGTGGCTTCAGCAGGCGACTCGTCTTCTTCTTCTTGCCCTCTTTCGATCAGATCAAACTCATGGGCTTTAAGACTCAGGAACAGGTTGCTTGGCTTCATCTTGGCAATATCTTGACAATCCTTTATTACAGTGACTTTCATATCCCACTTCTTGGTTAGATATCTTAAGATCTTGTAATTGATGTCTTTATCTGACATTTCTCGTCCAAGTTCCCGTAACTTGTTGACTGACATGGTGATTCTTCCATCGAGCTCATTGATGGTTTCATTTGGTAGCATCTTAAGTTTCTCGAATTTCACCAGTTCAGCTTGCAGTCTGCTATCTTTAATCAGATCATTTCCTTCACACATTTCAGCAAGCGTATCCCACATTTGTTTGGCTGTCTTGAGATACTTTATCTTTTCTCTGGTTATCTTGTCCATGGTCTTCATGATTATGTGCCTGGATATCGTATCCAGAGTGTACAACTTTCTCTCTTCAGCATCCATCAGGGCAGGACTCTTTCTGACAAGACTTCCAACTGCAAAATCTGGATCACCTCCAACAGCTGGGTTGTCATGATAGATGATGATGGGTCCTCGTTCAAGAACTTCCATCATCCTGCTGCTTATTGATCCCAGATGGTTGCTCATGTATATCGTCCAGTCTGCATACTCATCAATGGAAAATTTAGGCAAATCATGATACATACCCGAAGTATTATCCATGTTGATCATGAGTTTGAAAACGAATGAGATTTGAAAAAGGTTTTTCAAGATCAATTCAAGTGACCACAAAGGTTCTTCCTCAAGAACCGATGATATTCAAAGCCAGTGATCTGTAGAACCACTGCTCTGATACCACTTGTAGGTCCCGAACGGGTTTCGTGAGGGCAGAAGTCTAGAGGAGAGGGGTGAATAGACTTCTGAAAAACTTTTTCGTCAGGTCGGTGTGATTGCGGTTTTCGATCGAGTCGCAGTGAATCGGTTTGATGATATCCAACTTCTTGATCGCTTTGAGGACGGATCGATTCGGTATCTATCAGTTTAACTGATTGTGCGGAAGCTAGTTTATACCCGTGTGAAAAACCAGTTTATAACAAATCAGATTCAATCAGATGACTATGGAGTCAATCTGATCAAATCGGTAGCTTGGTGCTAGCTGATCCTAACTCAGAATATGTATGCAGATTTAATCAAGTTGTGTGCAATAGTGTGAAGCAGTTAATCAAACAGGTAAATGCACACAAGATTTATAGTGGTTCGGACAACCAGTCCTACGTCCACTCTTCAATATTACAAGGGGCACCAACTTAACCGACTTAACCAACTGGACTTAGATTATTGTGTTAGTCCAACACATTACACCTATAGATATTTATAGAGTTCTCACTCAACCGATCCCAGAAATCAGAACTAGAAACCCTAGTCTAAAATCTTGCTAAACAAACATAACCTAACTTTGGGTTTTTGGTAAGATTTGTTGTTTGTTCCAACTTTGAAATCTTTCCTAGTATTTAAGTAGCCTAACAGCTAGAGGATAAGATTTTTGTGCTAAGAACTATGGGATGAACACTTAAAAAAATAATCTTCAAGGTTGTGTTCTTCGATGCGAAAATTTGGCTAGAGTATGAGCTTCTTGATAATTTAAGTATCTCACTCTCTAAAAGTAATCCCATATTTATAGACCTCGAAATCAAAGAGCCGTTGGAGAAGCAATTTGAATTTCGGCTATATTTGGTAGGTTTGCGAGTTTGATGTGGCGTGCTTCGAGAACAGCATGGCCGGCGTGTATGTCATTTTTTTTAGCCGTTTGACTATCGGCCTTGAAATCCATGATGTCATTTCGGTCATCGTGTCTTGTTCTTATTGGTTAACAAGTCTGACGTAATCGAGTTTGTTCACCAACTAAAGTTGACATTCTTCTTGTTCAGATCAACAATGTATGACTTGGTGAAACATTAGTTGACACCTGGTGTGAGTTGACTTTGATCGGTTACAAGTGATCGATCTACTGATAGAGTCTTGATCGTCCGCTAGTTGAAGCTAAGACAATGGTGTGAGTTGACGATCGGTTACAAGATCGGTCTACGATAGAGTCTTACGATGCGGTTGTCTTAGCTTCAACTAGCGATTTCGATCGATGTAGGTCTTCCAGTGCGGATCTTGATCTTCTGGTAGTCTTCTGATCTTCAGGTCTTCTGAGCTATTGGCTTCATGTCTTCACCTGATCATCTGATTAACTAATCATTCGACTAACTGACCTGACCTATACATATTGAGTTCCCCCTCAATATGTGACCTACCTTATACATCAGTTGTCTATACATTTCAAATTTGGTCATCCTAACTTTGATTCTAAGACATCGATCGACCTAACAGTCCGACCGGGTCCTATTACAAACTGTTTTGGAACTTCCATCAAAACTAAATACAAATTTCCCAAAAAAGTTTATGGTTGAAATATTCATGATTCAGAGTCTGATTGTAAACACTAGCCACTTTGAGAGGTGCGACAAGTGAGAGATCCGCTAACAAGAGTTGTTTGCTCTAATGAATATCTTGTTGAAAAAATAATAATAATAATAATAATAATAATAAATAAATAAATAACCCGTCAATGAAGTTGTTAACCTTAGTAAAATATTGAGATAGTAGAATTATGATGTGAGCTCCATACCTTTCAGTTACTTAACTTGAGCATAATAGAGGATGATTATTAAACTATTTATTTATATAGTATTCAATTTTGAATAGTTTTGAAATGCGATAGTTTGTTAATTTGGATGTATTAGAAGAAGGAATTGGTAATAAAGGATATTAGAAATTTATGTCGCGCTTTTATCACTAGGGACTAGTAATAAGCTAGTTGGGGGGTATGATTAGTATTTAAATATGTATATGTCATATCCGTTTCATGTGTTATTTTGGTATTATTTGTAGCATTTTCATATATAATTTTCATAGATGTATTGCTTAATTGTTGAGGTCATAACTTGAGTTATACTTATCCAAATTATAGGATATTGATTTCTTGGACACCTAAGATAATGTACTAAAAATATAAGTTTTCATATTGGTCCAATCTTTCAAGTTTGGGGTCCAATTATACTCAAAAAGTTGAGATTACATTGTTGTCCAGATTTGAATGAGTTTTATCCAAAACAAATTTTTGTATTTGGACAATAACTTGAGCTACACTAATCCAATTGACCCAACTCCGGTTGGATTGGATCACTAACCCATTGGTTTACAATTGTATTCAGGTCCAAAAGGTCAAAAACATCGGCTTCAAAGGTGAAAAGCATAATCAATGTAAATGCTCCATATTTCAAACTTCACAGGACACAATGTGGAAGTTTATTCACAATAATTCACCAAATATCCAAATGACACAAGGCCAACTGGAAAGAATAGTTAAGAGGCATGTAAACACAGTGTAAAAATATTAATACCATTAAAATCATACAAGTGGAGATATTGGGTGTTCAACTTGTCAACAAAATCTGCAAGAACCATAAAAGCAGATTGAGCTACTTCACTATTTTGGTCATATATTTCAAACTACAAAGCCACAATTTGAGATATTGGTCTCCTTAGAAAGATAATTCAAAGCACTAAAAAGCTTATTCAGGGAGAAAGTCAAGATTGGGACAGATAGAAGGCTGAAATGATCAATCTTTGTAGGCTACCGAATTGATTGCAAAAGTCCATACAATGCACAAACTAGTGGCCTATATAAAGGGCTCTTTGGCAACCCTTGAGAGACATCCAATTCTTGTAATACATCTATCATTATTCTAGTATTTCTCTCAAAGAAAATAAGTTGTATTTGTATTATTATGAGTAGCTAAGTATTTTACTAGAGCTAGGGATGAAGCTTTAGTAAGATACTAGTGATGTTCTTGGCTTGTCAATAAAGATCTTCAAAAGGTACAATCTTTTTAGTTATTTAATGAATTATGTAAAAGGTTTTGTTATGTTAAGACTTTGATTTGTTGTAGACATATTGGCACAATGAATGCTTAGCCTTACATATCAATAATTGATTTCATAAATTCATTATGTTAACTAAAAGAAAATCTTCATAATTCTCTAAGTGTTTAACGGTTTATCTTTCGATTGAAATCACTTCATTGTTAGATTTCAATTGAGTTATTAAAGATATCCAAGAATAACTCTAGTGTTTTACTTAAAGTGGAATCCCAAAGCTCTAGTATTTCAAACATTATATAAACCCCTTTAATTATTACCTATTAGTTGACATCTTTTCTTCCAAACCTCCATTTGGTTATGTTAGTGTTAGTGCCCTAAAGACAATCTTTTGTAAGGACATAATACTAGATAATATTCAGTTTGATTTAATATTATTATCCATTTAATATTAATGTATGACAATACACTTGTTTGAATATTATGTTTGATTGTTTGCATTTTTTCTTATTTGTGTTCCCATGAGTCATCACAACATTGGGGTTGTGAGAACTCAAATGGCTTAAGCATGATTCTCAAATAGCCCCGATCAAGGATCATCAAGAATGGAATATTGATGATGCAATTGAGATTGGAGTGTGATTTGCATCATACTCTTAGAGAGTGTAGTAAGATCTCACTTACTACGAGATACTAGGTATCTCATGATGGATGCACAGATACCTTAGAGGGTATTGGTATACCCATCCGATAAACCGTTTGATGTAATTCCACAATATGTGTTTACGGGTGTCTCGGTTAGTGGGAGTGATGTGATACTCCTTTGACTTGAGGTCAATACACGCGACATGTGTGGAGTGATGAACTTTGACCATGACCGACGCTTGCACCCTTCCATGGGTAGATATGACTTGGATTGGGTTCATCATGAAATGTATGTGTGTGGTAGTTGAGCCAAGAATATGATTCATTTCTCAATGTGGATTTAGAGAGAATACTCATCTTCTCATCATAATTGGATCTAAGTCATCGGCCGATGCACGTCAACTTGGACTTTGTGGTCAAGTGTGACATAAGTAATCAATTAGTGATTAGCGATAATATGATTAAGTTATTTGAATAGACACTTCATCATGTTCAAGATTTAATCGAGTATTCACGAATGAAAGGAAGTTATCGTAATAGCCCATGTTTCAATTACAGGTAGTTACACATCTCCTCGCAACGTACCTTGTTGGGAGATGAATTTAATAAAGAAGATTTTGATTAGATCCCAAAACCCCTGAGTATGACATGTTCAGGATAATCATGATAGTTGAGTCAGGATTCAGTTTAGAGTGTTCAGGATGTTATCTACACCATGTATAGTCAACAGATATAGATCAGGTTAGTTTCTGAAGATTCTGAAGACTCAGTAAGTTTCTGAAGTTTCTGAAGTTTCAGTATGAAACTGAGAAACTGAAGTTTCAGTATGAAACTGAGAAACTGAAGTCTCAGTATGAAACTGAGAAACTGAAGACTCAGTATATCAATCAGTATATCTTTGAAGACTCAGAAGACACTGAAGACTCAGAAGACACTGAAGACTCTGAAGACTCTGAAGACTGAAGATACTGAAGACACAGTAGTTACTAAAGACTCAGTAATCTACTGAATGCTCAGTATAACCTGAATGTTCCGAGGCACTGAAAATATCTATCTGAAGGCTACAAAACTGAGAAACGCGAATACTCAGAAAAATAGATATTGCCTAAGACATTCACATGCATACAAAAGGAACTAAAACTAAGTGTTGTTAAGGTTATATCACTCAGAGATATTGACCAAAAAGAGCCGTTATGTTTATCTACATTTACTGAAGACAGGAACCAATCAGAGGAAGACAACACTGTACTTTACTGACACTGAAAGCGACAAGTCACTGAAGCATGTCAGTAGTACTATGTTCCAGACTGCAAAAAGTGGTGAGTGGCTACATAAAAGCATATTGCCTAAAACATGCAAGGGAGTATTCAAACCCTAAAAATAGTCGTTCATCAACCATAAGAGGAAACTCATGAAGCTATCTCTTCCAACGGATAGTTTTTCAAGAGTGACCTTGGTGATTGCCTATAAATACTAGTGACCCTCTACATTGAAGGTTACGGGAAATTTGTAAGCAACTCAAGAGCTCAATCTTATTATTGCAAATTGAAGCACTCGAAAACCCAAGAATTTCCCAAGTGCTTTACATTGAAGAGAGCTCATTCACTAAGCCTAGTTTGATAAGATATATCCAAAGCTTAGTAGAGATTTCCTAGCCTTTGCATTGTACTTATTGTAAAGGATATCTCATCCTAGTTGGAAACCAACCAGAAACCCCAAACCCTTTGTAAGGTAGCTTGAGTGTGATTGTTGGTGAGTTGGAGTTGTAAAGAGTTAGTAAACTACATTGAGGTAGTCAGAAAACTCTAGAGAAGAAGTGAGTAAACTATCTTGGATAGTCAGAAAGCTTGTGTGTGTTTTGAATAAGTAAACTACAGTGAGGTAGTCAGAAAACTCAAAGTAGAAAGGTTAGTAAACTACATTGAGGTAGTCAGAAAACCTTAGGAAGTGGTTAAGGAATTTCTCTAAAGGTCAGAGAGAGTGGATGTAGGAACTTGAGTCTCTGAACCACTATAATTGTTGTGTTGTTTTGCTTTATGTACTGCATTGTTATCTGTTGCATGTTTTTCACTTAAAGCATTATTCACTGATATTCAGTTGGAACCAATCCACTGAACTTGCATCTAACTGATCACAACCTTAATCACTGTTTCATTAAAAGGAAGGTTTTTGGCAAAGCTAAAAACGAGTATAAACTTAGGGTCAACCATTCCGCACACTTGAGTAGCTAGAACAGATAGTTACCAAACTGAACTCACTCTACTGAGGATTCAGTAAGATAGTTATCTGATCTAAGCAGCTCGGGATCTCTGAAAACTCAGGCTCAGTTGGGATAATCTGAGGCTTCTGAAAGCAGCTCGGGATCATTGTCTCAGGTAGACTTTGACTCGGGGCGATCTGTGCTTCTCAGGGCCAAATCATCAGGACAACCTGACCCATCTGACCTCAGTGAAAGAAAATTTTCAAAAATCACTGAACACGTGTATTCCCCCCCCCCATACACGTGTGAGACTCGTTAGCACCGGGACCAACATACCTCATATATTGAGAATGTCTGATTTATTGTCTAGGGTTCAATTAAGACCGTTAGTTTGACTAATCGCTCGATATATGAGGGCATATGGGTCACACAACAAGTAACGATTGTTTACTGATTATAGTTGGTTGATTGAATATTATATTGGATATTAATATTTAATTTATGGAGAATATAATAATAACTATATTTAGAATTAATTATTATTGCTATTTAATTAAATTAGATTTAATTAAATAGGATTCCCAATAATAATATATGGAATATTATATATGGATTTGATATATATGGAAATCGAATCCGTAGAGATTTGATATACATAGAAATCAAATCCGTAGAGATTTATGTGATTTAATTTACAAGATTAGGGATTTAATTTCCTAATGAGGTTAGCTTAAGATTTAAGTTTTGTCTCCCCTATTATAATACAAGACTTCATATTTTCTCCATAAAATCTCTAGTTAGAATTTTCCTAGCAAATTCATCTCGGGGATTCAACAATGGTGAATCGGTAAGAATTGATAAACGACTGTTACGTGGATATCATAGTGGAGGAATCCATGTACGAATTATTGTAAGAATTTTGTTTACGTTTACCCGTAATTTAATTATGCAATTATATGTTCGTTGTTGGTGAATTATTTAATTCCGCTGCGCATGTATTACATGTTTACGTGTCTTTAAGCTCCAACAGTGGTATCAGAGCTCCAGACTCTTGATTAATTGCTTGATTGAATTAATTGTTTATAATTTTTTTTTATAAACATGGGGTACGGTCGATTAAATGACCGCACCAGTTGATACGGCGTGTACTGCTTTGAGGCTTATATTGTTTAATATTGTTGCCTTTTATTTGTTACACCACTTCTTATTATTCTCGTTGGGTTCTTTCACCATCACCAACATTAGGGTTTGGAACTGCATTCTACAAAACAGGAAACGTGGCGGCGATGAGGTGACGTTTTCGTCCCTTTCGATTGGACGAACGTGGTGGCGATGCACGCTCGCGTTGACCGATCGGTGACGCTACGTTGCTTATGGTTCTACATACTTGCTTTGCGTTAGATTCGTGAATGATTCGATTCAAATCGATTTCGCCGCTGGCGGCGGTGATTCCGCTTCCGGTTCTGAAATTGAAGACGATTGAATCTTTCTGTGCGATTTGACGTGGTGCTTCACGTGTTTCGATGGCGGTGAATGGCGAGTCACCCACATGCGCCTAGAGGCGTCGGAGACTCACCCAACTCACTCGCGGCGGGGGCGGCGACTCGTTCAAACTGTGATTTCGATTTTGACTCTTGCTTATGCTTGAATCGTATTGAGTTTTTTGCACTTTTGGTCCCACCAACCACGCCATGTTTTCGATTTGGTACCACCTCTGCCAATGTAGTCCCACAAGAATTTTGACTTGCAAATGTGGTCCCGCCGTAACGGTTTCCGTTAAATTGACTTGCAAATGTGGTCTCATAAGTTATGGGACATAATTAATACTTAATTAAGGCTTAACCACCTTTTAACCACTTGAAAATGTGGTCCCATAAGTTATGAAACATAATTAACGCAAAATTAAACAATTAACTTACCCGGGCCCACTTGAACATATGGTCCCATAGGTTCCACAAACCTCAAATCTGGTTGAGTAATTTCATCAAACACCTTGCGAGCATGCCCTATTCCGCCAATTCTTGAATAAAAACAAAGAAGGGAGGTTCCACCAGGCACATAACAAGATTCATAATCATCATATACCAAAGAACTCACATCATTAGACTATAAACACTCTGTTTTCGAGGTTCCACCCAAATTTCTTTAGCCTTTTCACACCCCTCTTGCCTACCCAACAATGCCCTTCTATAACTTGCAACTACATTGGAATCCATTTTAGCTATCAATGATTCCTCAGATAAATGTTTCCATAAGGGCTTAGAGACAGGATGCTCCACAAATTCAATTTCACTAACTCAATTTCATCAATTTCATTTTTACCTTGCTTGTTAGGGTTCTTAACCATGTGGTAATTGAATTCCTCCACATCCAGCCCTTCAATGAGCTCCCATGTGTTGATAACCGAATTTGGGGATAAAGGATCCTCCGAATCCCCAAAATCGTGAATCCGCCTCACCCGAGCCGACGAATTCGCTAAATCCAAGTCGTTGAAACCCCGATTTGAATGCGAATTCGAATGCGAGGAAGACGAATTCCTCTGTTTCGCCTGATTCCAACATCCCTGAATTGGGACTTGATGAAGCAACACACCAGAAGCCTCACCTCCAGGCTGTTGCAAATTAGAATTTACCAACAAATTAGAAATACCAACTTCGAAATACCAGAAAAAACAGTCCCCAATTTCAAATTTAATCCATCGGGCCTCAAAGTACCAGAACCAGGCTCATAAATCGCAACACTTGAATGAGGAAGCGGCTTACCTGTTGCAGATGGGGCTCTATACGCCTCGGACGGAGTGGGCAAGAGCGCATGTAGCGGCGGTTGAATCGCATCGCGCGATATGCTAGGGCTCAGGCCGGAATTCAAATCAGCTGCATCGGAGTGGTGAAGCCCTGGCATCATCGGGCTAGGGTTCCTCCATGATGCAGCGTTCAATACTCCTGAAATCGATGGGATATCATGAGGCATCGACTCCCTCTGCCAAACCGCCGCAACTCCAGAACCAACCCATGAGCCTTCTCGCTTCCATACCCCACATTCCACACTCAAAGCTACTAAACCTGCAAGAGTTTCCACCTTTGTTCACCTACCGGAATTTCAATTAACCCCCTCGTCTCCACAACCCACTGATTATAGGAGGAAGATTTTGATTTTGGTTTCGAATATGATTTCGTCATATTTAGGAATTAGGGTTTGAGGTTTAAAGGGTTTTGTTGTTATTTGTGATTGTGTGTGTGTTTCATTTTAAATTTTTTTTTAATTTCAAGATTAATTAGTTAAGACAAATTAATTAGGGATATAGCAGTATTAATTATAGGTTAAAAAAAGTTCGTCTGCGGTTAACGCATCCATTAAAGACCGTCAATTTTTGGGACCACATTTGCAAGTTTAGTTAAACAGTGAGACTAAAATTGACGAAAATAATCTTACAGGACTACATTGGCAGAGGTGGTACCAAATCGAAAACATGGCGTGGTTGGTGGGACCAAAAGTGCAAAAAACTCAATCGTGTTCGATTCGTGCTCTTGATTTTGAGTTGGTCTCCACCTTGATGCAATTGATGGTTTTAGCAAACATTCATGTACTATTTTGACGTGTTAACTCCTCTGGTTTTCGACAACCTTTCAGTTTTAATTTAATTTTGTCGAATTGTTGATGTGAAACTTGATTGGGGTTTTTGGATTTTGGAAATTGGATTGTTCAAAGTCTCAGATTGGATTTGATTTAGTTGGGTGATGATGTGGGAGGGTTGTTTCGCAAATTCGATTTGAGCAGGCCCTCCCGTGCAATTTTAGAAATTGCATCTGAGCCCTTGATAATAAAATTAATAAATAAAAAACTGTTTTTAAAATTAATAAGTTTAATTTTAAAATAAAATTAAAAGTTGAATTTTTTTAATTATAATTAACTGGATTAATTAAGCTTTAATAATTGTTTAACTTCAAAATTGAATTTAAAATAGGATTTTGAAATTCGATAAGTTATTGATAATTTGTAATAGATTTCAAAGATGATTCTAGGTGTAGTAATCTGATTTCGCTGCTGAACGTTTCATACGCACAACTTGTACAAAGAAAAAATGAGATGTTAATCGAATACTATGACCATGAAGGCTAGATTTTTACGATTAATAGAATCAAACTATGTATCACATTAGAAGATGTCTTGTTGTTTACTAATTTGCCCATTATTGACAAGCCAGTCATATGCGACGAAACTCGTGATGTTTAGGTATTTAAGCGGGTGTTTGATATGGATCAATGTGATAAAACCACTCAAATCTACAAAACATTGTTTGCGATAAAGAAAAAAAATAGAGATGTGAGGTAAAACGTTGTGTTATTAATGTTGATACATTATTTCAATGTTCTTGTAAGCAAAGAAAATATTTACACGACATATATGTTTAATTTATCGAGACGCTGAGAAATGTTAATTAACTCGTATACATGGAGAGCGACATTGCTATCATTCCTCTATAAACAAAGATATTTTCTTTTATTTGACACTGTTTTTTCTTGATTCGCATCCTGAATTATTCAGTTAGATCGACTGAACACATTAATTATGTTTTGCATAAGTTGGATAGATGACCTTTCAACCCCAGATTCGATTATTATACATTTGAATTTTTTTTAAATTACTTTTCAGTTGTAAGGAATTAGAAGACCAATGGGTTGACGTTGGGATGCAGATGAGATTTAGGTTTTCATGAAATCTCAGGCCCGTTATGGCCTCGGACCCCAAACCACCAAAAATGATGAAATCTTATGAGCTGATTGCTAACATCTTACATCAGCTAACAATGAGCTATATATGGTTTGATTGAGCCATGGCCGACTAGTGGAAAAATGTCTTGCAAAGATCGGTGTGAACTGTTAGATAATATGGGAAGGAGACGACTAATTCTTGGAAGCTAGCTGCTTCATGCAATGCAAAATGACGTCGCTTGCTATACATTAATTTGTTGTGTATATCTCTTCCCAGAAACAGAAATTTTGATCTTTTGCGGCATTATAATTGATCTTTTTGCAACCCATATGGGGTAAACACATGGTGACAGGTTGAATTCTTGACATGCCAACAAAATGAGGTCTCAATTTAACTCTAATCCAAAAACTAATTTTACTCAATCTCAGTCACTATTTAATAACTATATAATTATTATACCACTTTACTATCGACAAAATGTTTTTTTAGGGACCTGAAGATGCATTTTGCCCTTTACTATCATAATCGTGAAAAAAAAATTTGCAGGTAAAATATAAAACACTCTGAAATAAAGAAATTTATTTATTTCAAACAAGATTTAATACAACAATAGGGATGCGACTCTCATTTAAATATGTGTACAAAAGACAAAATTTATTTAAGGCAGTTTAAATCATCTGAAATGAGTTGAACTTCGTAATATAAATTTAAAGACTTGCATGAACCAAAAGAAAATTTATGAAAATGTTGTGCATGCCAAATAAACCCAAACTTATTTAATAAAAACCATCGAAATTATTTCAACGCTAAACAAAGTAACTCTTGTAGACCCATAATTCAAATTGCTCAAGTGTTAAGACACGAAAGTAAATTTCCTAACATGAACTAATAATATATATTAAATTCTTTTAACCATGAAATAATAATTGAACTCTCGAGACTTCCACCGTCCCTCCACTGTACTCCTTTCTTAATCTGAAAAATGTTAATGAGATTGGGTGAGCAAAACAACTAGCTCAGTGGAGACTCGTTTGTCAATATTAAAAACAAATCATGTAAACAATCACTGAATATGATAACACACTGTAAATTAATTTTAGCGAGGACCCACTTGTGATCCGAGCTACAATAGAAACTATTGAAAATGTCATAAACATTTATTCTGTTGTCTGTTGCCTGTTGCTGTAGCTATGGAATGTCGCATTTAGACAATAACAATTCACATTCAAAGAATTTAATAAAGACAAACGTAAACTTAAAAAGAAATCCCCACCTCAATTAATGCCGTGGATGCATGCAACAAAATAACTTTTCTCATCACTATTTTGACGAGTACGCAGCAGCCTTAGAAAACTCCGTTTCATGATGAAAAGTATTTTATGTGATTTAGGTTAAGTAATATATATACAAGTGATTGTAGAGAGATTATGGTTGAGAAAATAAAGGGATGTGGAGTCTGCAGTAATCCACGATTGATTGTAAGCATTTAAAAATGGCAGTAAACAATAATTAAGAAACTTGAGGAGGAATTAATAAGATAATAATAATATAAATAGGAAATATATCTTGTTGGAAATTTAAAATATATATAAATAACGAAGTTGAGATTTTTTTTTAGGCGTTAAGGGTTACGAAAATAAATTCTTGGAGATAAAGTCTCAATTATAAAAAAATATGAAATAATATTTTTCTACATGTTTTGATTTCAAAAGAAAAGACATTTATTTATACGGAAAAAAATATAAATTTATTAGTGAAAATTGGGATTATAAATTTATCATGAATATTTTGAGATTTGATTCTGATAGATAGAGATAAAATTTGAAAGCATAGCTTTTTTAAATCTAATCTAATAGTTGAATAGATAAAGTTAGAATAATAATATTAATAATTAATAATAATTGAAATAAAGAAGATGTGTAGCGAATTTGTAAACAAGACTTTGAAAGTTGGTGGGCTTCGGAAATTAGTGTACGAAACACGAAGGATATATGTCCTTTAAAAAAAAAACGTACGTAAAGCTTGGACCATTATTTTATAATAAAAAAATCACGAAATTAATATTTTTGTTTTTAGGAGAAAAAATTGAATCCAAATATTTTGTAAATTTCATAAAGATATGAGTAGAAGCTGAGAAAGTTATGGGATCTTGATGAAAATATTATTTTATAAATATTAAAGGATAAACTTGAATTTAAAAAGTATTGGAAAAATCTCTTATGTAAGTTTTAAAAAATATAATTGGTTTGCAAATTTTCAGGGTGTTATATCTTGACCAAGAGATTACACTAGTATATTGTGATGTGATGAAGCGGACCTACAGAGAGGATAAATTCTTCCGTACTAACTTAAGGGATGAAGAATTAGATCTCAGTAGTTGTTGATTTCTTAATCATTGTCACTTAAATAGGATTGTGTGTAATTAATATTTATTGATTTGATCTATGTTGGGTTTAGAATTAGAGAGTGTTTCTATACTTTGTATTTTGGGCAATGTTATTAGTTACATGATAATTGCTAAGATGTAATACAGAGAAACATGTGTAGAGAAAGTCTTGTTTTATTTGTCCCCTTAGTGGGCTCAAAAGTGTTATCATATCAAATCTTGCAAGTGGAATTTATAATTAAATTAACCAAACTAATTAAATATTTTAAATATTTAATTTAAAATTAATAGTATAAAAATTATTTTGAATCTCCCGTAGTACCGGGGTTACGTGCTAGTTAATAATACTCCATCCCCATCCCCATCCCCATTCGAATTCCCACCCCAGTAGGAAAATACTCAAAGATTCCTTGCCCCATTTAAAACAGATTCATGCATGAATGGAGATTTTCCGCCCGCTCAATGAATAAATAAATGGGTGTAAAATGAAATTTTTTATGAAAATAAATATTTTTTCAAAATTAAAATAAAAACATTGGTTTATAATGAAAAATATACTTTAGGTTCTAAAATAAATGTAATTTATGAATTCCACTATTTTTAAAAATTTAAATAATTATTCTATAAAATATATTATTTTTTTGTACGGTTAAAATAGACTTACTTTCTATTTCTTAAAGTCTAAAATTAGTCTTATTTTCTTATTAATATCATTAATTATTCTTCATTTTGATAAAAAAAAAATATCTCTTTCTAATACACTTGATTTTACCAAAATCTCAAAAAACATTTAAAATTGAGAAAACCCTCAATTTTACCTCATTCATTTAAAAAGTTCTTTTTTATCAAGGTTCTTAGTTTCATTTTTTTTAGCTAAGAGAATAATTTTTTTGCACATTATACCCTTAATAAAGTCAATAAAAAATAGAAAAAAGATGGTGGTACGGGCTTCATTAAATGATGATTCGGCGTTAATATATTGTAGAACAAAGTTAATTAAATTGTGGTACAAACTTAAGAATGATGGTACGCATTGAATTAAATTGTGGTACGGGCTAAAATAATGGTGGTATGAGGTTGAAATAAGAGTGGTACATAGTAAATATTGGTACTGACTAAATTGATAGTGATACGGAGTTGAAATAAGTATGGTACAAACTTATCTTAGTACTAATACGAGCTAAAGTGATAGTTGTACATGGTTAATTGAATCGTGGTACGAGTTGGAATAATATTGGTACGAAATGTATATATAGTGGTACAGACTAAAAAAATGAAAGGAAGGAAAAAGGCTAGAGTTGGGGAAAAAAATTCTCCCGACTAAAAAAAATGATTACAAATTTTGTGATATAAAATAATTTTTATTTAAGTGACTGTCTTGTGAAATTTTGCACAAAAATTATATGTGTAATATAACATATTTTAGGCAAAACTTGTCAAATCTCGTGGGTCATGGCGAGGGTCGGACGAATCGACGATGTAATATATATTTATAGAAGGCTTTCCTTATCAAAATTTTGTTGTAGCCTAATCGTTCAGCTTTATTGTTAATGTATTTGGTCGAATGTTCAATTTTTATTGAGTACATAATTTTTAAATATATTTTTTTGTCAAGTTGTTTTTGTGTGTTAATACATTTATGTGTCACTACATGAAAAAAGTGTGATACTTATAAAAACGAAATGTATTATTACGTGAAATAAAATTTACATTTTTTTAAAAGTACATTATCATTCTCTATGTGTTACTGAATGGATAAGTAAATGTTATTATATTGTTATATTGAAAAAACTTCATATCTTACGTAACACGTATTAAAACATAATGCAACACATGAATGCTCATAAGGTAACACATGGGTCACAAGGTAACATACATTGTTGTTCATATGGTAACACATGAGTACTCACATTGTATTACGAATGCATGTATATACTGTTACATATTACTATAATAATATGTGTTACTAATATGAACAATGAACAAAAAAATGTTACCATATGAAGAAAAACGTGTTAACACATGAACGAAAATTAGTACAAGTCGCGAAAAAAAAATTCTCAGTCCAAAATTACAGATTAAATAAACAACATGAGAAGAGTGCACAAGGATCTGAAAAACTGCGTTAGAAAATCGAGAGAAAAAAGAACGGAAGGACCTGTAAATTTGCAAGGATGATAAAATTGAAGAAAACGAGAAGAATATAGAAGAATTTGAATAAGGAAGAGGAAAAAAAGAAAAAGACGAACAAGAACAAGAGAAAAGAAAATCTAGAACGCGCCGCTGTGAAATCCAACAAGATCTGATTGCGGCATCTGTTGCTAGAAAGAAGAAACCTGAAAGACAGGATAAAAGAGTCAGACCCCAGGAAAAATTAAAAAAAAAAAAAAAATTTGGGCCAAATTGCACATAAATCATAGTATGCGATATTGCATACAAATTTTTGTCTTTTTATTTTGATGTTAGGCTACTTATAAAGTCATATTTGGTCATTTTGTGTAAGGGTAAATTAGGAATAATGTGAATTTTTTTTATAAGGGCTAATAATATTTAGAGCCCATTTGTTATGTGGTGTGGGATATGGAAATATATGAAATCATGTGATACCTTTTATTTATTTATGTGATATATTTAATTTTTTTAAGTGTTTGTTATGATGGATTAAATCATGATTGGTATTATAAATACCACCTAGGAGGGATAATGTTTGGTATTATAAATACCACCTAGAAGGTGGGATGTATAATTATGAGAAAATTGAAAAATAAAATACGGGCTTTCGGGCCAAAAAGAAAAGTCATTAAATATAATAAATACTTAAAAAAAATAAATTTAAGTCTTGAATGCACTGTACAAGACCGCAAGACTCATTCATAGTCGTTTTCCTTTCTTTTCCCACCAACGGGCTATTATTATATTTTCTTAATACGGGATAACAAGGATGGGATGATATTTAAAGATAGTTTAGTGAGGTGGGTCCCAAAAATGAATGCAAGAGGACATAGTTGACCCTAGTAAAATTCACCCAACAAATAGAACCCTCCATTCCATTCCATCCCCCCCCCCCCACACACACAAAGCCCAACGCTATATTATTTATAATTATATTCATACTCAATCTTTAATTTCTTTTTTTTATTCAATAATTTTTTTTAACTGCTACTTTCTTCCCAAATCTTCTTTCTCACGCTTTCCTTCAAATTCGCTTCCCTGTTTTCAGCTTTCTCCCTCCAACAATTCCGTGCAGATGTTCTGATTCTGAAAAGAAAAGGGACTCCGCCACAATAGAAAAGCAAAAGAATTGTCTGAAAAGAAAAAGCGAAGCAAACCGTTGGTTGAGTTCTTAATTGATCATCACAATTCTGTTTTAATTCATTTGGAAAATCAAAATATTGGAATTTCCAGTGGGGAGATGTGGACTGGCGTTTATGAGCTGTGGGCATCTAATCTCAGCTGTACGCCTTGCTATTTCGACAGCGAAAGGTGAAGATTATCACTTATTTTTCCTCCTTTAATTCATGTTTCTTCTTTATGTTTTTTACTTTTCTAAAGTTTAATTGGGTCTTGACTTGTGGAAATTTTTACGCGTTATGCTTTTGGTTTTTTTTTTTTTTTCCAACTCTTGTTTTTTCTCAATTGGGGTTGCAGCTTGTTGATTCCTAGATTTTTTGTGATGATCGTGGGGTGTTTTCTTGGGTTTGACTTATTGATCGTTATTGAATTGTGAAATGGGTTTAAATAATTAATTATGGGTTCTATTTTTGGTAAGAGATTTTGATTATGAATTTGACTCCCTGATTTCAGTTTCGAATTCCTTAATAATTGCAATATGCTAGTCTTCTCTGAGTCGATAGTTATACTGCCTCAGGTGCAGTTATACGAAGTGGAATTAGTTTTTTTTAGTACTTATTAATGGAGATTAATTTGTTTGTATTTTTTTTTTTTTTTTTTTTGCTTGTTCATTCCTAGGGAGGTGAAAAACTATGAGCAATGAGAATCGGATTAGGGATCGACTCCGTGCTAAGCTGTTAAAGATAATGAAGTGTTTTTCCTCTGCGGAGCAGTTACATGGAAATGAAATGGTCCCTTCTTCCGAATATCATCATGCAACTAAAGATAATTCAGCAAGTGTTCATTTATCTGGAGAAAGTGAAAGAAAGCCCGACACTGGCAATATCGAAGAAGCCGAAACTTCTCTGCGTGAAAGTGGTTGTTTAAACTATGAGGTTGCTTCCTAACAATCTTGATGTTGTTGGATTATTATTTTAAGGATAGTTGATAGGTTCTCTAAACCGACAACTTAATTTGTAACTTGCTGATATATTGGTTAATTTTTATAAACATGACTATAAAATCGTAATTTCCAGGAAGCCAGAGCATTATTAGGGAGGTATGAATATCAAAAAGGAAACATAGAAGCAGCCTTACATGTGTTTGAAGGGATTGATATACCTGCTGTAACTCCAAAGATGAAAATTGCGCTTTCGGTCAAAGGAGAAACTCGTAGGAGACGATCATCACAAAATTATGCATCCCCACCTATGTCAATACATGCTGTTAGTTTGCTCTTTGAAGCAATCTTTTTAAAGGCAAAATCATTACAAGCACTTGGGAAGTATAAAGGTATCACACGTACCCATCAAATTTGATTACATTATTATTAACTGCTTGTAATAATTTAGAACTCTTTGACTTTTGTACTCGACCCGCTGTCATTGACTAGTGGTTTGGAATATTCTCTTGTTTCAATAGATTTGTTTAGCATTTTGCAGGCACACTTACATCATTTTCTGTTTTGGTCATACATTGTGGGTTTACAAACAAATGTTCAGAAAAGGGAGCTTCTGTTCTTTACCTAACCTTGCCTCTATTCAGACAATAAGCAATGCTTGGACAGTTTGCATTTGTGAAACGTTAGTTTAAAGGTGTTTGGTATTTTCTGTTGGTTTTATTTAGCACTTTTGGAATATCTTATACCTCATTTTCTAGAGTGACACTTAGGTGGACCAGTTGCACCGTGTAATAGGTGTGCACAACTAATACTGTTCAATGAACTCAACTAATACTGTTCAGTGAAAACAACTCGTTCTGTCTAATACCTTTTAATAAAACAACTAATACCATTTAAAAATTCACTTGAGTTACATGGTGAAACTTTTGTATAAAAGTATTCTGAGTTTATGTCTAGTGACTTTTTCATGTCGATCTCATCCTTGTTTACGGAATAACGTGGTTGATCGCCTGATTATGTTTCCGGTCATCATTGCAGAAGCTGCTCCATCGTGCTCGGTTATTCTGGACATTGTTGAATCTTCACTGCCAGGTGGCTTGCCTGAAAACTTCGGTGCTGACTGTAAATTGCAGGAGACACTGAGTAAGGCTGTTGAGCTGCTTCCAGAATTGTGGAAACTTGCTGATTCTCCTCGTGAAGCTGTCTTATCGTACCGCCGGGCTCTTCTCCATCACTGGAACCTAGATGCATCAACTAGAGCTAAAATCCAAAAGGAGTTTGCCATTTTTCTTTTGTACAGCGGGGTCGAAGCCATTCCCCCAGACTTGAGATCCCAAATGGACAGTGCCTTTGTTCCCAAAAACAATATCGAGGAAGCCATTCTTCTTCTACTAATACTTATGAGGAAATTTTCCCTCAAGAAAATCGAGTGGGATCCTTCGATTTTAGACCACCTTTCATATGCATTTTCCATATCTGGTGGACTTGAAGCTTTAGCTAATCAAGTAGAAGAGCTCCTTCCTGGAGTTATCGATCGAACGGAGAAGTATCATACTTTAGCTCTCTGTTATCATGCGGAAGGGCATGACTTGGAAGCTCTGAATTTATGGAAGAAATTGTTGAAAACTGATGAAGAATCAACACCAGCTTTATTATTCCTATCAAAGATATGTGGGGGGAGTTCAGAAAATGTTGAAGAAGGGGTTCGTTTTTCTCGTAGAGCAGTTGAAAAATTGCAAGGGAGATGTGATCATTTGATGGGAATTGCTTGGTGTATGTTAGGCCTCTCACTATCATCGCATTCTAAGTCTGCTATAACTGATAGGGAGAGGTTTGAAAGACAATCTGAGGCACTCAACTCCCTTGAAATTGCTTGGAGAGTGTCGAAAATGAAGGACCCTGTTATTGTTTACCATTTATCTCTAGAAAATGCTGAGCAGAGAAAGCTGGATACAGCACTTAATCATGCTAAAAACTTGCTTAAATTGGAAGGGGGGTCTAATCTTAGAGGATGGATCTTACTGGCTCGTATATCATCTGCTCAAAAATGTTTTTTGGATGCTCTAACTATCATTAACGCAGCTATAGACCAGACTGGGATTTGGGGGCAGGGAGAATTGTTGAGAACTAAAGCTAGGCTCCAAATGGGTCAGGGTCTAGTGAAGGAGGCCATCGAGACATATTCTCAGCTACTTGCTGTCCTTCAGATTCAACGTAAAAGTGCTGATTCAGAGAAGAAGCTTAAGGTGTGATGTTTACTTGTTTGACATACCTGTTACGTACTTAAGAATCATTATTATAACATGTTATTTGGGAGTAATTGAAATGGTTGTTAGGTGGCTTTAATGTTGCTTAATGCTTCCATACATGTTTGTCAAAATGGATGTTTATCGGCTTTAACGCATTCATAATTTTATTAGAGCCTAAAATCTCCTAACAAGTTGGATTACTTGATAAAGAGTTGGTGTTTATCCTTGGGGAAAATAATTTTTTTAGTCCTGTAAGTTACCATCTGTGTTGCACGGGTACGGGTGTGGGGTGCAGATACGATACGATTCGGGTGCGGGGATTCGGAGATTTTTAAAATTTTAGGATACGATACGGCGAGGATACGTCAATTTATTTTTATTTAATTATATATAACACCTGTAATAATATCAAAAAATTTACAATAATTATATATAACACCTGTAAAAATATCCAGAGTATTTAAAACACATGTACTAATATCAAGAAATTCATCCCATAAGCAACAAAATAACAATTAAATCAAATATCATTAACCTGTGTAGTGTGTGCGTGAATAGTAGGTTTAATTTAGTAAGTTTTAGAGTGTGTCCTTCAAATTATTAGTAACTAAGTTTTAAAATTTTACAAAAAAAACCCAAAAATTTAATAAATTTTACAAAAAAACCCCGATACGTATCCGATACGCGTATCCTCGAAACAGGATACGTGTATCCGATTTTAAAAAAATAAAAAAAATTGGGATACGCCACGTGGCGTATCCGGTGCGAATCCCAGGCGAATCCCACCCGAATCGCACCCTCGGCGAATCCGATACTGCATACTGCTGATTTTTTAAGAATCCGTGCATTAGAGGTTACCATTAATTCGGTTTCAGTCCCGTTGATTTTCATGAATCGAAATTGAGTGTTGGGATATAACTTTGGCAGAAACTGTTTTGAGGGTATTGTATAGTATCATCGCTACATTAAGGGGACAGTGCAAAAATTATGCACCAATTTCTATAATAATTTAGGAGGAATATTCAGGTGCTGGGGGTGTGATAAACGATTGTTTTTGTTTTAGCTGAACAGCGTTATAAGATTATGTAACTGAATCCTTCATTAAGGCTAAGTTATATTACACTAAGACTAGGTTGAATTGAGTTGAAACCAGCATCATGTTTAGCTTCAATCTTCATTTAGGTAGTGTTTGCAAATGAGAGAATCACTTTTATTTTTCAAAATGCTGACTGTCTGTTTGCAAACTCTATTATATGAGTAGAAGCACTTATTTTTCTAAAAAGCTGCGTCTAACAGCTTTTAAAATAAGTGTTTTTCACCTACTTTTTAGATTTTGCAAACAAGCTCCGAGTGTACGAACTTTCCAAAAAAAAAAAGTGATTCTGGACTATTTTTTATTGTGTTTGAAATGGATATGACTGAAGGTGTTTAACCTGTGTCATACATGCGTTCTAAGATATTAGGAGGAATATGACTGAAGGTATTTTATTGCAAACAGCTTTTAGTCATGATTGCTGAAAACAGGATCCAGATTCCTATTTAGATATATCTAATATCAATAAAATCCTTTGTTGTAAGTATGAATTTGTCGGTATTGTGTAGATATAACATAAAAATAAATATGCACACACAAATGCACGGTTGCTTAGATTTATTAGTCTACTTTTTTATCCATTAAATATCGTAATCATATTACATTACCTAATTCTTCACCTTCAGCTAAATGTGGTGGATTGTCCACATTCTATATGCTGTGATCATTTTATTGTTTGGGGACTACTTGTGGTTTAACTTTTGCACATTGGGACCTTGGAGATATTGGCATTTGAATTTTACTATGCATCATCGCAATCCTTCTGCCATTAACATATATTTTCAGGAAATTGTCATTAATTATATTTTTCAGGAAATTTCCGTTGTGCTAGTCTATTTTATCCATCCATGGCTGGTTCGTGACAGAAAACCCATTTTACCTAATTGACAGGACAATAGAAACCATGTAAAGAATTTAGAGGTGGAAACGTGGCATGATTTGGCTTCCATCTACATAAAATGGTCTCGGTGGCACGACGCTGAGCTCTGTCTTCAAAAATCTGAAGGCATCTGTCACTTTAATGCTTCTAGATGGCATGCTACTGGTATGTAATTCTTTTTTCTTTTTTCTTTTTTCTTTTTTAATCCTTTTTTGATCCCTTCCCATCTACAATTTCTTTCTCATTGCCTAGTTTCTCAAGTATAAACATACGCACTACCAGCAGAAATAAATTGAAAGGTAATCATAATAAATTACATTAGTTTATTATTTAATTCATGAAGGGAATTAATTCAAAATTGTACTTATAATCATTACACGCGCATAAAAATAATTGAAAAAATGTCATTGTCGCCGTCACAACAATGGTGGCACATTAAACTGCGGCCAAGATGGATAAGAAACCATTTCTTCTACTACTACTATTCGGTACTTGCTGATTTAAAATTCATTTTGGTCCCTTAACTTTTGTCTTTTCTGCAAAAGGTTCCACAAATATTAAGTTTTTTAATTTAATATCATAACTCCCAAATTTTGGTCCCCAAGTCGCCGGAAGTTGAAGTACGACGTCGTTTTGGGGCACGCTTTGGGCACGCGAGGTGTAAAATTGGTCTGACGACTTTCATTTCCACAGGAGGTCCCAAAAACGTGCCCCAAAACGACATCGTACTTCAAATTCCGGCAACTTTGAGACAAAAACAGACCAACTAAAGAGTTGCGGGATTAAATTAAGAAACATAACTTTTGGGACCTTTTGCAGAAAAGACAAAAGTTATTGGACCAAAATGGATTTCGACTCGTGCTTTCTTGGAAGTTGGAACTTATTTCGAATTATATATGTAGGTTTGCTTCACGAAGCTCGAGGGCGCCACAAAGAAGCACTACAGGCATACACACTTGCTCTGGAAGTCGACCCAATGCACGTACCAAGTCTCGTCTCCAAGGCCAAGGTTCTCAAATGGATGGGTTGCCAGTCCAGGGCTATCATAAGAAGCTTTCTGATGGAAGCTTTACGTCTGGACAGAACGAATGGGTCAGCTTGGCATGAACTTGGCCTGCTTTACAAAGACGGAGGTGGTTCGTCAGTTGAGGAAGCTATTGAATGTTTCGAAGCTGCTACGAGCATTGAGGAGACGGAACCTATAGAGCCCTTCAGATGACTCCATTAATTCGTGTGAATTATTATTGTACGTAATACCCGTGTATTTGTCCAAAAGATGACTGAGATTTATTGTACAATTAGAATTTTTGTTTCTTATATTCTTGAAATTATGTGAATGGACTTGAGAAATCACTTGGCCGCGTTTCTTGTTGACTCTTGAATATTCTTTATTTTGCTGTATTGGTGTTATTGTTCTTTCTAAGTTTATTAACCAACTTTGGTTTCGAGGGTCTAGTTGTTAGTAATTCAACTGATTTATTTTATATTTTGGTAAGAATCTTTGGTTAGTACTATTGAAACAAGAGTATTGGCCATTTTTTTGTGCTGAGGCAGGACATGAAAACAAATTTAAATTATGCATATTTTATGCATTTTCATTTCTTTACTAATCTATATCATTTTTTTTAAAACATAAATTTTTGACAGTTTCACGTTAGACGATCTCATAAGAAGGTGGCTCATGTCTCGCTTGAAATTATCTCACAATAGAGTGACTCGAGTCCTCCTTTGCCTTTTCTAAAAAATTAAAAATTAAAAAATTTGAAATCAAGATTTGTAACCTAATTTGTTTATTTCATGGAACACGACAATAATTGGGTTTACGCGGTTTTAAGTTTATTGAGTTTCTTCTATCATCTTTGACTTTCCCAAGATAAACCACACTTCAAAGGTGAGCTTTGAAGTGGCGAGCTTTAAGAGCCAAAGTCGTGAGCACTATATATTTCTATATACTCTTAAAAAGTTTCGATTCGGCTCGACCTTTTTAGTAAACAAGTCAGACTTTGACTTTTTTAAAAGCTTATTTATTTATACAGGTCAGACTTAAGTCTTTTATAAAAAATTTTAAAGCTCAACAGGTTGGTCCATTTAAATATATAATATACAATAAAAAATATTATATATTAGGGTTTCAGACCCGACTCGTTAATTAAAAAGGTTAGGCTTGAGCCTACTGAAAAGTCCATCACAGGTAACGGGTCAAACTTGAGTCTAACACATATGTATTAGGCTCAATCCTTCCAACGAGAAACCTACCTAGGCCCGGCCTATTCCCACCCCTTCGCATCCCTAGTTCTGATGCTTGAGAATACTACAACATTACACTTACATTGTATTTGGATGAAGGGAATTGAGTTGTGAATTTCATATTTACAGTGTTTTTAAACCCGGACCGAACCGGCCGGTTCGACTGGTTTAACCGGGAACAGTCCGGTTATTAGCCTACACCGGGTTTATATAAAACCAGTGAGAACCGGTCCAAAACCGGTTCAACCGGTGAACGGGTAAATCGTTGAACCCGGTTTCAGAAAAGAAAAAAAAAAGAAAAATACAATATCAACAACTCTCGAATCTGAAACACAATAAAAAAACCTCTACAGCAGTGTTTCTGAATTTCTGAATCACGACTAAATTGAGATGAACCATTCTAGATCTTACCCTCACAAGAATTTGAAACGAGTAGATTAACCAACTTCATCGCAAAAAATAAAACGAGACAGAACCCACCATGGTGAAGGAAGGATGGCGAGGACTTCATCGCAAAAAATAAAACGAGACAGAACCTACCATGGTGAAGGAAAGGATGGCGAGCGGCGCTGCAGCAATACTGATAGTTTATACCATTGTAGGGTTTGTGCTTAATGGGGTGTAGATTATGGGCTGTTGTACTATACGTTGTGGACCAAAAGGGCCCAAACAAGTTTTTTTAATTAACAGCCCAAAAGCCTAAAAAATAGTACTCCTCACTTTCTACATCATGGACTTGGTTATTTTTTAATTTTTTGTGTGAATAAATATATATTACTTATTAATAAATTCTATGATATATATATATATATATATATTATATATATCCGATTTTTTTACAACGGTTCAACCGCTCGAACCAGTGACCCAGTTCATTCACTACTACACATTTGAGCTTGGAGAGCTCCACTTGGACAATCCTTTTTTCGAATAGCTCTCAAAGTGGTGTTGGGATTATACTGGAAAGTATGCTTTTACTTTGTATAATCAGACTAACTGAATTTCGGACTTATTTACTGAAATAAATTGTTTATTATTGATGCTTTAAATATGATTAAATGTTACATATATTTACTGCATAACTGTTCATTAAATAGTACGTGTTACATTGTAGTTAATTTAGTGATACCAAGATCACAGAAGATTAAATTAACAGTTCCTTGTAACTAAAAGTACACAATTCACGACCTAGATGGAAATGAACAATTCATCGTGAAAGGTTGTAGTGTAAGGCTCAGAGTGGTTTGCCTTGACCAAGAGATTACACTAGTGCATGACTGATGCATTGAAGAGGACCTACAGGAGGATAAATTCTTCAGAACTGAACTAGGAAGAATTAGACCTCAGTGGTTAGTTGTTTCTTAATCTTCGTCCCTTAAATAGGATTGCGTGTGGTTAGTAACTATTGCTTTGACTTATTATGGGAAGAGAATCAATGAGATTCAATACCCTATATCTTGGGCAATATTATTGGTCACACGCGATTGCTAAGATTTAATCTGGAGAATCGTGTGCAAATCACGCTTTGTTCGATTTGTTCCCTTGGGAGGTTCATAAGTTTTATCATACCAAATCTTGCAAGTGGAACTAGTTTTTCGGTATGAGTAATAATGTTGAACCGCTCCTTTACCAAGGATAAAAGATATTAATTAATGGAAAGCTATTTCAAAGGGCTTGAATTAATTAATGGGCTAGATAATCTTAAACACGGGAAATAATAACCGGAGCCATATTAATCTGTAATATGGATTAAGATGGATAGTGCAATATTAATTATGTAGTGGGATTAATTAATATTTATGGGCTTGAATAATATTGTGGCTCAATATTGATAATTCAAGGTCCCATTGAAAGGTCCAATCTTAATTCTCCTAAAGGCCCCCCAAAGTAGCCCAAGATAAAAGTCTAATAACCGAAAAAGGTGTTTAAAAATAAAATAAATTTGTTGCTTTATTTTTTCTTGTATTTTTCAAATTTATGGATAAAAGGGGAGAAAGATTTTCTTTGAATTTTGTTATGGAATGAAGATATGTATTCTTGGAATACAAGATTATCTCATTAAATTCAAGAAATCTCCCACTTGGTTATTCATATAGGTGTTTCGAAAATTTTGAAATATAAAGGGCAAGAAAGATTTTCTTGATTTTCTTGAAAAGATATTATGGAAGATATGTATTTCTTGAAATACAAGAATATCTCATAAATTCAAGAAGATCCAAATCTTGGAATCTTGGACCCTAATATTTTGAAAATTCCATAATGTGATGAGGTAGGATTTTTGTGGAATATTTTAATTATGGGAAAAAGAATATAGGAGATATATTCAAGATTTCTTGGAGATCAAGAAAAGATTTTCCCACATTGTTTTTCCCCTAAAAATTCGACCACCACTCATCTATAAATAGGGGATGATTCTTTCATTCCCAGGTGCAATTTCATGTGCTGGAAAAATTAGTAAATCCACAAAAGTGGTACAACAAAGTTTATTTTTCATTTTGTTAATTGTTCGTGAGTATCCTTCCACCGGATTATCGAGCAAGGATTAGGGAATACTTGGGAAGGACTTTTGGTGTGTTTTCATATACAAGACCATTGTCATCCCAAGAGGTAAGTTCACGTAAACTCGTAGTATTTCCGTATGCGTAGGATTTACGTGAATTGTTTATATGCATGATTTGTTGTTGAAATTATTATTTGAATTAATATGGGTTAATTCATGCTAGTAATAATTGTTAGAATTAAATTTGTATTTAAATATTCATCCCGAATAGATCCGGGCAAATAATTCCCCAACAAGTGGTCCCTTGGAGAGCGGTTCTATTAAAAAAAAATGTTAAAAAAAAAACATCCCAAGATCAAAAGCTTAGACAATGGTTCATAACATTTGTGCAGGTAAGTTTTGAGAGAGCTTTTTTGAACCGTTGTCAAATAAAAAAACAGAGAGCGGTTCATAACCGCTCTCCAAGTGAATTAATTTATTTTTTTTTGTAAAGCTTGTATTTTTTGTTTTATTTTTTTGTTTTTGTAAATTCTTTTTATGTACAATTCAAATATTTTATTCTTTAAATTCTCGTGTTATTTATTTTTAATATTCGTCTTATATAATGAGATTAACACAAACCCTTATGTAAAACTTGTTCATAATATTAAATTCATAATATTACACTTACGAACTTGTATATCACTATTAATTCTTATAAATTAATACCTATAATATTTAATATTCTTATAAATTAATTCAATTTTGTCTAAGTATTGCTTATTTAGATAGAAAAGTACTATTACTTGTTTAAATAGAAAAGTATTACTTGTTTAAATAGAAAAGTATTACTTGTTTAGATAGAAAGGTATAACTTGTTTAAAGAAAAGTATTACTTGTTTAGATGAAAAATTATTACTTGTTTAAAGAAAAATATTACTTATTTAGATAGAAAAGTATTGCTTGTTTAAATATAAAAGTATTATTTGTTTAGATAGAAAAGTATTACTTGTTTAAATAGAAAAGTATTACTTGTTTAGATAGAAAGGTATAACTTGTTTAAAGAAAAGTATTACTTTGTTTAGATGAAAAAGTATTACTTGTTTAAAGAAAAATATTATTTATTTTGATAGAAAAGTATTAATTGTTTAGAAGGAAAAGTATTACAAGTTTAAAAGAAAGGTAGTTAAAAAAAAAAAGTACAAGTAAAAAATATAATTTTAATTTAATTTAAATTTAAATTTATATAAAAAAATTATTATATAAAAATGTGATTGAATTAATAAATAAGATAATTGAAATAAAGAATTTAAAAAAAATTGTAAGAAAAAATAATTTTTAGAACATATAGAATTAATTTCATTAAGTAAACGCAAGAAAGCAAGTGCCCGAGAGGAATTAATCCCCGCCCAGGCGCCCAAGATCCCGTGTTCGGTCCCCCATGGGAGCGAATAATTGCCTCAATTAATTGGGAGACTTGGTGGCTTATATATGAGATGCTTGGTGGGTCCGTGCCTAAAAATCAATTTTTTAAAAAAATATATATATTAGAGCGGTTCAAAGTCGCTGTCCAAGTGCGATTTCTTGGACAACGGTTTTTTTTATCATTGTCAAGCTTGACAATTTGTTATTGGAGAGCTGGTTATAATGACTCTCCAAGGTCATTTTTTCACAAATTGTCCAAAACCCAAATGTGTATTAGTGATTGTCCGGTTCGATGACCGGGTCAGGTTTAAAACATTGCATATTTATAATTACAACCGTTTTATTTTTTGTTTTTCAAAGTTATCAATGTGGATATGACAAGTTCGTTATGGATGGGCTTAAACACTGTAACTCTCATTTTGAGATGATTTTTGAGTAATTTTGGTGGCTTTAAATTATTGGGGGAATGGTCTAAGGTACAAAGTCAACCCCATATGACTCTATGATACAAACTAATTTTATTGTGACTCTAAGATATAAAAATATAGCATAAAAGACATAATTACCCTTCTATGAAAAATTGGGTGCCTGTTTGACCAAGACACAAAATTTTCAAAATTAATTCTCACCCACCACCGTACTTTTTCTGACAAAAATCCCTCACCTCTCTCCTACTTCTTCGTCTTTCTCACATATTTCGTCTTTCTCAAAGCTTTGAAAGCCCTAAAATCGCTTACTCCCCTAATCTGAAAACCTCCGAAAAAATGTTCACTCAAGAAACCATTTTCCTTTCCGTTAAAATTCCATTATCTGCCGCTGAAATTCAAAATCATTTTCGTTGAAAAAAAATCCATTTTTCGCCGCCCAGAAACCAGTTTCCGCATTTTCGACAAAAATCGAGTTTGGGTTTTTACTATACTTTTTTGATTTCGTCTAGGCACCGTTAAAATTGCACTTCTTCGTTTTTCATCTGAATTTTAGGTTTTATCAGACTGGAAATTGCACTTTCGGGTAAGGGTTAGCTCGTCGACGAGTATACTTCCAAATCTGGAGATTGTTAGTCTTCAAAGGTTAGTTTTTTCTTTCTCTTCTTTTATAGTTTAGTTCTTTTATGATTTGGGTGTAATTTTAGAAGTTTATGTTTTTCTTTGGTTTTGTCGATTTTTATTATTCCAGAATTTTTAATGGTTGTAACTTTAGATGTGATATTCCTTTAGAAGTGTAGATTTTTTTGGGAAAGTTGCTCAAACTGATTAAGCTAAACTGTGCATACACATTTTAGCTATAAAATGTTGGTTTTGGATTTATGTTCTCTGGATGTATTGGGAGTTTAGGATTTATTCACTTGAAAATTGGTTTGTGTATAATGTTTTTATGTTCATATTTCTTCTGATTATTGATGGTTTTGCTATAATCTTATTTTGTTTAATCATGAAAATGTTAAAAGCATACATGTTTATATTGTAAGATGTTGGTGTAATGGAATTAAACATTGGAAAAAATTGGTGCAGTAACAGATTGAATTTGTTTTATTTTTCAGAGAACATGGAAAGAGAGATTGGATCTAAGAAAAGAATAAAGGAGGATGGCGTGCCATTACCGAGAAGAGGTTTGATATCTGTCAATTTTCAGTTCTAGCAATTAACCCTACTTTATGATTAATTTTATTATAGTGTCTTTATATCTGAAGGTTTCTTACATCAGAAAGTTTGAGTTGTGAGTTGAATTTTAAGCAATCATTGTGTAGTTTTTTAGTGGAGAAGTAGGCCAGAATAGGAAATGTATAATATGAGATGGATATAGAAAGTATGATGACAACCTGCTGTGAATAGTTTAAAGGTAAAGCACGAGATACTTCTTATTGGATAATTCATACTACACTCCTAGCATTTAGAGCGATGCATAAACAATATTTGACTGCATCTCACTTGACACATTATGATGAACCATTTTGACATATATGTGCAATAAATGGTCTTTGTTCCTCTTTACTTGATCATATCAATATGATTGCGAAACACCAAATGTTTCAATGCATTTGTTTAAAATACAGTCTTTGAATTTACTTAATCAAGTAACTACTTGCATCTCACTTGATGATCTTTTTTGTTCTTCTACCACATATCTTAGGTGTAGATTCGGATATTAGATTCATTTTCAAGAAGTGTAGTGAGTTGTCCAACAATCAGGGTTGTCCAAGAGTACACAAAATTTGATTGTTTGACATACATATTTGTGACCAAATTTCTGCCTTTTTTTTAACTAACCAAGAAAATGAATGATTATTTTGCAGATTACATAGATTGCAGCAATAGAGTTGGTGGAAATCTGAAGGGGAAAAAAATAGAAAAATAATAGTCTTAGTAATTTCACTACTGTTCAAAACATACATAAATGAAACTATTACATTTATTTTTTATGAAAGTGTGTTTGTTCTGTTTGTTTTAGGTGAAGTTGTGATTAAAAAAAGTGAAACATACTATAGGAGCAATTTCAAGATGACGTTCAAGAAGTTGAATTTGCTACGGTTTGATGATGATCAGTTAAGACAAGTTAAGAAGACACCTTTCTGGATGTTCTTTAATGCAATATATGGGTCTGATTTCGAAAGATTGAAAAGTCACTGTGGAAAGAACGAGGACCTTCTGCGGAAGATAATATTGTGTTACGATGGATCTGTTGAAAAGTTTGTTATCGGTGGTAAAGAAATAAAGTAGAGCAAGCTTTCACATAGACATAAAAATGTAACTGATTTATATGTCAAACTCGTTGAATTTTCATTGAGTTTTACCAACCAAGCATAAACACAATCAGGCTTGAAAATTTTAATAGATAAACAAATTCGCAACTGTCAACCATCACAAGTTTGATGATTTGACAAAATGATAATTGATAATAGATAAACAAATTGAAAACCAAGCATGAAAAGTTACCATTATCTCCATCTTTTGCGGTGGCGGACAATAGAGTACCCTTTGCTCTCCCCTTCATGAACGTTACATCAATGAAAAAAAATGGACAACAACATCAAAATCCATCAATACTAGCCTTGAATGAAATGAACATTCATTTGAACCGATTAGTTTCCTGTCAATCTCTAAGAACATGACAATCCCTGGGTTGGTGCGTTCAATGGCTTTCTTGTACCACCTAAGTTGATTGTACGACTCGTCATAACGTCTCAATTTCCTAGCCGAATCAACTGCTCATCGTGCTTTCCAATACTGAGCATCTATACCGTAACTATCAAGGAAAATATCCGCAATTTCCTTTCCCCCTATTGCATGATTATTCTTCACATGTTGGACTAATAAATCTACCATGATATTTGACCCAAGACGAATGTCATCATCACATAACGATTTTCCAACACATGAGTGATTTATATTGGCTTTAAATATTTGAAAATTGTTCGTTGGACTGATCAATCTTGCCTTGATAAACCAGCTACATCCACCCTCTGCCTCCTCACTACAAGATGTGTATTGTATCTTCTTGTGTTCCTCCCATACTTGAAATTAAACCCACTATGAGTAGCAAACTTAATAAGATCTTTCCTGAACTCACTTGCACCACCAACAAATTGTCGCCCCACACCCACATCTATTATATTCACCCACTCATCCGACAACAATAGTTTCTTCTTAAGAGATGGACACACTGGGTAAGATGGAATGACATATTCACTATCACTCTCACCATTAAAATGAACCTTAGACTTTTTACCAGTTCTCATGTTTTGAAAATCAGTGTATTCACCACTAGATTTTTTACCACTACCCCTATTTTGAGAATCATTGCATTCACCACTAGATCTTTTACCACTACCCCTATTTTGAGAATCACTGCATTCACCACTATTTTTTTTTACCACTACCCCTATTTTGAAAATCACTGCATTCACCCCTAGATTTTTTTTACCAATACCCGTATTATCAAACTGATCACCACGCAAAGGCCCATCTTTGTTTTCACCATTACTACTCAAATATACAGGTTCTGTTTTTGGACACTGATCATGATCACCACATGGAAGCTTACAGAAAATCTCAACTAACACTAACTTTGTCGAAGTGTGATTACAAAGCAATAATATATTCTTAAAATCAAGCTCCGAATCCAAGCAACAACTAGTAATAGACCCAATAGAACAAAGACAATTAAATTGTATCTTATGCAATTCAACCCACTTACCAACCACCTCTGATACGAAATCTGAATATGTAGAACTTCCAGAAACCCCCACGAGCTTGGACTCTCCCTTGTATTTGACACTGAAAATAATCACTGGCATAATGAGCAATCTGCCTCTTCTTTGACGTCCAAAAGCTTGAACCGAAAGCTTAGTTCATAGCAACAATTCGAATTTTACCAGAAAGAAAAAAAAAAGATCGAAGCAATAAAAGAGAAGAAATGGTATTAAGAAACAACAGTGAGAATAATGAAGCAAGAAATTTTGAATTTATATGGGGGGATTTGAAATTTGAATATTCTTTTTTTTTTTATCGGGCAAAGTTAGATGTTAGTTGTTAGTAGTTAGTACACCAAGCACCCAAATACTCCACGAAATCGTCAATCCACCTTATAACTCTCATAACTCCAATTCATTCCCAGAGGGAATCGAACCTGGGTCTCCCACTCAAATGAGGAGCCCAGTGGCCAGGTGTGCTAAGCCACCTGGTTTGAAATTTGAATATTCTGCAGATGCAATGCTAAAAAATGATGTTGTTGAGACTGATTCATATCTAATTTCGAAAAGTATAGCCTTATTTTGAGAAAATCGTACAAAAATTGCAGGGTGTGAGTGTGTTAGGGTGCGGCGATTTTGCAGGTTAGGGGCAGAGAGAGAGAGGTGAGGTGAGGGTTGAGTGTGTTGGCGTGGCGTGGGCGCACCTTTGCAAATTAGAATTCAAATGTGTTGACCTGGTATGGAAAGATGTAATTATAATTGACTCTAAGGGTAAAATAGTCTCATTTTGCACCTTAGAGTCACTACTAAAAATCTATGTACCTTAGAGTTATTGTAAAATATGAGAATAACAATAAAGAAAAGTGCAAGAACATCTGGGGACGACCAAGCCAGGAGGATTTCTCATTCTTCTCTGTAATCTTTCTTTCACAACGTACAAATGAGACATCTATATATACTAGTAAGTGGACTGTAGCCCTGAAAACCCTAAGTTCATCTTACATTTAGCCCAAAAATAATATCAATATATAATAAGTAATGTCCATAATAACTTATATATTTACAACACTCCCCCTTGGACATTACGACGTGGTGAGCGTAACTAAAATATTGCTAGAATAATGTAGAAAATGAAACTTAGTAAAATAAGAAAAGATACAACTAATGATCTACTAAACCCAATCTTCAAAACGTTCCCCTTGAAGACAACAGTCTTTCAAGCCTTTTGTATTATGCTTCCACACTCTTCTGGAGTTCATGGAGGTAAAAGAATTTAGGGGATATATGTCTTTTCAGGTTCCCTTTAACATTCCTATTATTCATATGGACAACAAAAGTTGCATTGTCTCCATAAAGGATGTTAGAATATATATCATTTCTAATAATACCACCAGATGAATCACAAATGTTATTTAAATATGAATCTTGCAAACCATGGAGATACCGAACGTGTGCTTAATGTTTTACAGTGTCTCCTTGTAGGAGAAACACTAAATCTTGCAAGCAAGCACACTGTAAATGCAATATCGGGTTTGGTGCAGTTCTTAAAACATAGTAATGCACTAAGGACACTCTGATAAGGAAATTCTGGTCCTAACATGTCATATGTATCTTCTTTAGGTTTTAATTTGTCTTTATCCACTTCAAGGGATCGAATAATTACTAGTGTGCTAAGTAGATGAAATTTAATGTAAAATCTCTCCAATACCTTCTCCAAGTAAGTTGACTGGTATACAAAGATTCATTTCCCTTTAGGGAGATGTTCGATTTGCTGGTCGAGACAATGTCTGGTTTCACCCAGGGTTTTATTTCAAATTCCATTTCTAAGATTTAAATTTGTTTCTTTAATTTCCTTACTTGTTCCAACAATATTTAGATTATCACTATAAAATGAGATAATACAAATACCACCAAAATAATTTCTTTGTAAACGCGTAAGGGAATATTCCAATGTTTATTTATTCCTCCTTCAGGAGAAATTAATTGAGTCGATCGTGGAATATTCGACCCAAATATTTTATATCATATAATGACCTTTGTAATTTTAATATCGTACATAGTATGATTCTCACCATTCCTTATCTGAGGAATTTTATATCCATCAGGGATCTTCATATATATATTGACATCTATTGATCAATATAAGCACGCAATTACAACGTCTATCAACTGCATTTCTAAATTTAATTTACTTACTGCCAGAGATATTAAGTAGCGGAACTTTATTTCATATATAACAGGAGTGTATATTTGATAAAATCAATATCGGGTCTCTACAAAAACCCATGAGCTACTAATCTCGCTTTGTACCTCATTACATCATTATTCTAATTTTCTTTTAGTTCAAATACACATTTATATCCAACATGGATAATATTTCTGGGTGTATGTACGATAAAGCCAAAAATATTAGCAAGTCGAGCTCTGCCTCAATTGCTTCTTTCTATTTTACCTAGTCAAAGTGCTTCTAGCTCAACTATTGACTTGGGTACTGGATCCAGATTTTTAATAGTAAGAGCAATTGTGGCTGTGAATAAGTTGTCGACAACATTAGTACATTTCTCCTGTAATTATAAAATCATATCAACTTCTATATTTATATCAACCAAATCTTCATCATTTCCCATAATATTTTGATCTGATTGTTCCGCAATTCTAGTATTCTTATTATTTTGTGCACGTGCTTCATTACTAGAATTTTCGTCTTCGGGACGAATCTCTTCAAGAGACATCAAGAGTGACTGAATATGTTTGCTAGCTTTAGTAATTACCGAGGATTTATGTCTTACATAATAAGGGGTCTTTTACGCTTCTGGCGTGTTGGGGCAGTAACATGTATATTTATCTAAAATTAGCACATTTACTCTTTGTGGTGCATTTACAACAAGTATATGTGCTTTAGTCACTTCTTTATCATCAATAAATTAATCTGGCAGATTACTAGCTAAATATTGCAAGGGAATTATCTTTTGAACTTCTAGTTCACTTTGACTAGTGCGTGGATTTAAATATTGAAGATCTTTTATATTCCACGAAATTTCTCGGCATTCATTTAATTTTAAATTCTTATCTCCCCCTAATGCCGAGAAATGATCTTCGTTAAATGTGCAATCAGCCAACTGGGCCGTGAGTTGAGGTACACTGTGGTGGTGATATAAAAACAAATATTGCACAATCAAGTATTTGCAAATGGAAAATGTTTAGTTCTTAAGCACTAGTTATAAAGGGTATTCTTGATATGCAGTAGGTCGGATTTGAATTAGTGTAGCACCATGTAAAATTTCATGCCCCCAACATGAAATAAGTAAGTTGGAATTCGGCAGTAATAGTCAAGTAATTAATTTGCTGAAGTCTATTAGTGATTCAGCTGAACAATTCTAGATGTGGACGTAAGAGACTGAATGCTCAACTTTATTTCTCAATGTCATATAATAATCATCGATGTGAATTTTATCGACATTAACCATTCAAATGGATTTATTGGATAATCCAAATATATAAGTTCAATAATATTGACAATAAATTTGTTTCAGACAAATAATATCAATCCACAAATATCTTCCTGACTCTATTCAAGAAATATAAAAGATACGGTTTAACTTTAGTATGAGAAGGTAGTAGTATAAATTCTCCCTTTACACAAGTTTCACCAATAAATTCATTTACAGAAGGGATACTAGACATTCTTCTAATAGAATTAGTCAAAATCCGACATAACATGTTTTTTGCAGGATGACTTAACCGCTTATTTAATATTTACTTCAGGCAAACTAATACAATGGGATTATAGTTTACTCGAAATGGGTGTAACAAGTTGAATCTCAACGTGAAAAGTTCAAGTTAAGAATTTATTCCAGTTAAGAGCAAGCTTGATAGATATACTTTTAGTATACAAGATAATTTTTACTACAATTGTTCATAATAAAAAAAATTGATATAGACTTTCACATGTAGTTCAGATTCAATAATTTTCAAAGAAACAATCAGCCGCAAAAATCAATAATAATAGACAAATAAGGAATTTCCACACAAATCTTAATTTCTACAGCAAATAATTCTCAAGTCTATTATGCGGTAACAGGTCTAATTGTTGAAATATAAAATGGATTAAACTTCTTTATCAGAGCGGAACCTATTGGAAGTATTGGCTCGCATCAAGTGCATGTTGAATAGGAAGTTCAAATGTCTACTTCTTCGTCTCATATTCAGGTAATTTCGTAAGTCTTAAGCTCGACTCAAAATGGTAAAACAATCAAACAGGTGCAATAACCAATATCGAATCCAAAAGAAAAACTCAACATAAAGATGGGTTAGTAAAATATAAAGTATAACAAAATTTAATTGAGCCATTTACTCAAATTATAACTGTTTTAGTACAAAATCATAAATGTTTTCTGCAGGATACTATCATCGGTTTATACAATATTGAAGCATTACTATGCCTAAATAGTATGACGTAAATCAGCCACAAATCAACAATAATAATAACAATGCAATTAATATCCTGATAGATACTTATAATGCCATAGACAACAGGTTTGTCAATGAAATTTTTGGCTATTAAAATAAATCAAATAAGTTAAGCCATATACACCTTATTTGTCCATAAACTAAACAAAATTCATGACAAAAGGCACAAAAAGAAATAACAGATTATTGAAAAAATTACAATTTGTTGTACTAAACAAATCTAATTGTAGTAAGATAATGAAACCGTATCAGTAGCAAGTTCAGTATTCTGAACAAGAAAAATACAAGGATAAAGTCTTCTCACTTCAAAATGTTAAAATATCAAATTAAATTTTTAATCTGATTAAAACAATGAAATAATGAATAGTCATTCGTAATCTACCAAAGCCTGATCCCATCATCTTACAAATTTAATTAATCGAACCATCATGCTCAATATTAATTTCGACCCATGTGATATAGTCAGATCTCCAAAAAAAAAATACATATTTCGATAAAAGAAATCCATCTCTTAATTCCCCAAAGTTGAAAAAACAATAAGAAATTAATTAACTATGTAGACACTACATAATTCATTATCATATATCTCGCACCCACATAATATATATATATATATATGAATGATAAGCAGACATTGATCTATTCATAACATTCATGAATTAAATATAAGAAAAGTCTGCCAAGGATTATTACTGCAAATGAAATGAAGAAAAAGGGCAAATCATGGAAAACATTACCCGAAAGTTTGCTGCTGAGAAATATCACCCAATTCTGGCTGACTCCAAAAGGGGTTATGTAACGCCCAGTTTCCAGAATGAAGCCCTTTGCAGCTTAAACACTCTAAATCCGGTTTGCCACTTTAGTGAACGTAAAATCTGAGCCTAAAAATTTCTTTTAAAATAAAACAATAAAGCTTAGACTAACATTTCGCAGTGGAAAGTAAAGTAAACTTGAACATCAATAAGATTAAAGTGTGGAGAGTCATTTAATACATACTGTAACATACATCAAGAATTAAGGTAGAATTATAAATTTGACAATCTTGTAAAGACGCATAATCAACTTAACAATTTCGAAAGATAATGCGATCTGATTTCAAAAAGACTTTATCATAGTATTAATAGTAATAACTTGATAAATACGGAAAACTTCATGCCTACAGCAAACTCCGGCCCCTCTCGATCATAACCTGAAAACATAAAATTGTTGGGATGTGAGATAAAAATCTCAGTGGATGACATGTACGCTGTTACACAGATTAGCAGTATCCTAGTATTAATTATATCATATTATACATATCTTATGCACGAGTTGTTCATGCCCATACGTATCCATGATGACTATTATGTCGTAGGAATGCACGAGTTGTTCATGCCCATACCGATATTCATGTCGACACAATGGTTGTAGTATCATAGCGGCTTACTAATACCGCGTATTCATGATATTCATGTCGACTATTATGTCGTAGGTACGCACGAGTTTCTGATGTCCATACCCTTAGGTACGCACTAGTTTCTGATGCCCATACTATATTCATGTCGACTGTTATGTCGTAGGTACGCACGAGTTTTTGATGCCCATACCCTTAGGTACGCACGAGTTTCTGATGCCCATACCATATTCATGTCGACACAGTGGTCGTAGTATCATAGCGGCTTACTAATACAGCGTATTCATGGGACCCGGAGGTCTTTAATTTTATAAAAGTTTGCATAAAAATAACCATAGAATACACTAACAGTCCATGTAACAATAACAACTGCAATACAGGTAGTGTCACCCACCTTTTGAACTTTTAAAGTAAAGTTAAACTCTTTGAAAAAAAATGCAAGATGAGAGCGAAACGTGGACGTCCGAGTTCTGGCCACACTTCACCTAGCACAGTTTAATAGTTTAGTCTTATTCAGAAATCATAAGTTTTATCGAAGATTCATTCGTGAGTGTAACGGGGACGTTAAGCTCCATTCCTTAGGGTTTTCACATTCAAAACATACACATAAGCATATCATTCACAAGTAACCACATAAGTATAGGAAGTTGATTTCTAAGGATTTGATTGAACAAACATTCCCATTTACCGAAAACAACCCAACGGTTTTTTGCAAAAAATCTTTTAAAAAATACTTTGACTACTCATAAAAATAAAAACAAATATATGTAAGGACATATTGGCATATAGAACATGTTCACAACTTGAAATTTCCATAAAAGTAATCGAGTAATTAAATTCAAATTTTCAATTTCAAACAGGCTGTTTAACTTGGAAAATTTTAATAAAATACTTTGGCTCTTAAATAAATTCCTCAAAAATTTTAGTAGCTACCCAACATCATATAGAATACGACATTTGTACCAAACTCCAACTAATATTTTAGCCAAAATTATAAGATATCAAGCCTTGAATTCAGAACAGAGGACTGAACATGCAGTTTCATAAGCAACACTTCAAAAATCCAAATAAAATACCAAAACTTTGAAATAAAACGCAACCCTTTCCAGATATGATCTTGATCAAGTATAGAATCTATCCAAAATAAGTCTCATGTAAAAATATTCTCCCAAAGTCCTTTCTTCTTCGTTTTCCCGAAACATAACACAAACCGCCCAGTTTTCTTGCAAGATTCTTAACTAATAAACCATACATCCAAAAATTACTAAATTTTAGCATGTGGCATAAGACGTAAACTAGAACATCACATAAAAATTTCAGAATTTTATAACTAGCCGATAATTAAATAAAAATCGTACAAGCTCACTGATTTTCTTACCATGATTGAGCTTTTGGATTTCAATCACCTTGAATCCTTAGTGAAAGCTTGTTAGAAGTGTAAAAATGGAGTTTAAGAGTGGTTAAGGAGTAGGGGGGGGTCAACTTAGGAGATAAAGATAGGAGTTGTACTTAAGAAGCTTCCTAATCTTACCAATTATCCCATGTGACATAATACATTAAATATTAATATATATTACGTTATAGTTAGTTAAATACTAAGAGTGTAAGATGGAAATTTTGGTTTTTCCTTTTTTTACAAATTACGCATACTAATAAAGAACAATTATAAACATAGTTGGACTATCATTTGGTAATCCGATTTTATTGTGCCGATACAGGATTGTCGTCATCGGATTTTGATTTTGAGAAATATTTTATTAATCAAACCTTTGAACTTATTTATTTTCGTATAGTGCTAGGAGTGCTTCAGGCTCAGATTGCTCGTTTCGTCCTCCTGAAAATAAAATTCTTGAAACAAAATTCATCTCACAATAGAATAAAATTAAACATTTAAACTTCCATTAAAACCTCGTATTTTTGGTTCGGGGTATTACATCCTTACCCACTTAACATAATTTTGTCCCCGAAATTCACTTTCTCATTTCTGTTAAGGCATTGGGGTACTTTTCTAGGATTCCGTCTTCCCTTTCCCATGTAGCTTCCTCTTTTCCATGCCTACTCCACTGAACTAAAACCAAAGGTATCTCTCGATTTCTTAAGATATGGATTTTATTCCTAATACGGTCGTTGGTATTTCCTCGTGAGTTAGATCTCGTCCTAACTCTAAATCCTCAAAACTGACGACATGATCCTGATCACCCATTTATTTCCTGACTGTAGAAACATGGAACACATTGTGCATATGAGATAACTCAGACGGTAAGGCCAAACTATATGCAACATCTTCCACTTTGTCTAGAATATCAAAAGGTCCCATATAACGGGGTTTCGGTTTTCCTCTTTTCCTGAATCAAATCAAACCCTTCATCGGTGCAACTTTAAGAAACACTTTCTCTCCAACTTCAAAATGTAGATTCTTTCTTCGAGTATCGGCATACGATTTCTGACGATCTTGTGTTGTCTTGATTCTCTCTCTAACCCTTGAAATGACTTCTACTGATTTCTCCACAAGTTCGGGTCCTAAAATTTTACGAACTCCAACTTCATCCCAACAAATTGGCGACCTGCAGTTTTTTTTTTTTTTGTAGAGTGCTTCAAACAGTGACATTTGTATTGTGGCTTGGTAACTATTGTTGTAGGCGAATTCCACTAGTGGAAGGTGAGTTTCCCAACTCCCTTCAAGGTCCAAAGCGTAAGCCCTCAACATATCTTCTAGTGTCTGTATAGTTCTCTCTGACTGTCCGCCAGTCTGTGGGTGATATGGGGTGCTAATGTTCAGTTTAGTTCCCAAAGTTTGTTGTGGACTCTTCCAAAATTTTGAAGTAAAGCGGGGATCTCTGTCAGAAACAATCGAAACCTGTATCCCATGCAATCTGACTACTCCCTCCACATACAACTGAGCAAGTTTACCCAGAGGGTAAGTCATTTGTATGGGGATGAAATGGACGGTCTTAGTGAGTCTGTCCACAATGACCCAGATGGCATCGTAAATTTTATTTGTCTTTGGAAAACCTGTGACGAAATCCATAGTGATATTCTCCCATTTCCATTCCGGTATCTCCAAAGGATGTAACAATCCCGATGGTCGTCGATGCTCTGCTTTAACTTGCTGACACGTTAAACACTTTCTTACGAAGTGAGATATCGATCGTTCATGCCTTTCCACCAAAAGTTATCTCTCTTAGTCCTCGGTACATCTTTGTCTCTCCAAGATGTACGGTGTAAGTTGAAGTGTGTGCCTCTTTTAGAATCTCGTTCCTTAAAGGCTCATTCTTTGGCACACAAATTATATCTCCAAACATCAAGGTCCCATCAGCGTTCAGAATGAAACCTTCAATGGTCCCTTTTCCCATTCTTGCTTGTATTCCTTCGAGAAACTTGTCCCCTTTTTGTGCATCCTTGATATGTCCTCTCAAGGTTGGTTGCACTGTGAGGGTAAAAAACCATTGAGTTTGCACAACATGGTTTGTTAAAACTCAAACTCATCCGAGAAAAGTCCTCAATGAGATACTTTTGCTCGGTTGGCATGACACTGAGGTTTGTATTTCCTTTCCTACTCATTGTGTCGGCCACTACGTTGGCCTTTCCAGGGTGATAATGGATCGTGCAATCATAATCCTTTCCCATCTCTAGCCATCTTCTTTTACTCATGTTCAACTCTTTTTGCGTAAATAAGTACTTTAAACTCTTGTGGTCCGTATAGATCTCACATTTTTCTCCGTATAGGTAGTGACGCCATATCTTTAATGCATGGACCACTACAGCTAATTCCAAATCATGAGTTGAATAGTTTTGTTCATGAGGTTTTAATTGTCGGGACGAGTATGCAACGACATTTCTGTGTTGCATAAGGACACATCCTAATCCTGATAAGGATGCATCGGTGTAAATCATGTATCCCTCTGTTCCATCGGGAATGGTTAGCACTGGTGATGAGGTTAATCTCTTTTTCAGTTCTTGAAAACTTTCCTCACAAGCCGTTGTCCAGACAACTTCTCATTTTTCTTCGTTAAATTAGTTAACGATTTTGCGATTCGTGAGAAATCTTCTATAAATCTCTGGTAATAACCTGCTAATCCAAGAAAACTTCGTATTTCATTGGCGTTAGTCAGAGTTTTCCAATCCATTATGGCATCCAGCTTCGCAGGATCCATCTCAATTCCTTTTGCCGAGATTATGTGTCCCAAAAATACAAATCGATCAATCTAAAACTCGCACTTACTGAATTTTGCATACAATTTCTCTCTCCTCATTGTTTCCATGACGATTTTGAGGTGTCCCTCATGTTGTCCCTTATTCCTTGAATACACCAAAACATCATCGATGAACACAATGACAAACTGATCCGAGTATGGATGGAACACTCGGTTCATTAAGTCCATAAACATTGCGGGTGCGTTTGTCACTCCAAATGGCATTACTATGAGCTCGTAGTGTCCATACGTGTCCTAAAAGCCATCTTTGGAATATCACTTCCCTTGACTTTTAGTTGATGATAGCCAGATCTCAAATCAATTTTTTTTTTGAGAACACACTTGCGTTTTTTAATCGATCGAATAAGTCCTCAATTCTTGGTAGAGGATACTTATTCTTAATGGTTAGATGATTCAAGCCTCGGTAATCGATACACATCCTGAGTGAATTGTCTTTCTTTTTCACAAATATGATGGGTGCTCCCCACGGAGAAACGCTAGGCCTGATGAATTTCTTGTCTAGTAATTCTTGCAGTTATTTTTTTAACTCCTGCAATTCTTTTAGTGTCATCTTGTATGGTGCCTTTGATACAGGCGTAGCTCCGGGTATCAACTCAATGGCAAATTCTACTTGGCGATCTGGGGGTATCCCAGATAGGTCTTCAGGAAAAACGTCGAGAAAGTCTCTTACAATTGGCACTTCTATTGGTAACTCCTTATCTTTTGTTACCTTGGAAATGTTGATTAAGTATCCTTGACTTCCTCATTTCCCTAGTAACTTTGTAGCTTTCATCGCAAAGATTACTCGTATTCCTGTTTTAGTCTTAGTCCCACTGAAAGCGAAATGTTGAACGTCCTTCTTTTCAAAGTCTATCTCGGGATCCGAACATCTTATGGTTGTTTTATTCCTTGTCAACTAGTTTATTCCCAAAATGATGTCAGAGTCTTTCATCTTAAGAACATGAAGGTCAGTTCCTATCTGGTGTCCATCCAATTCTACCTTCACTTTTTTTACCTGGTTCTTAATCCTCATTATGTTCCCTGATGGAATGCTCACACTCAAATTTTCTCCCTTTATAAATACCCAAAAATTTCCTAAAATTTTCAGATATAAAAGAGTGGGATGCTCCTGTATCAAATAATACATAAGCAGGTGATCCAAGTAATGTTAGCATACCTGCCATGGCTTCGTTCTTATATGGGTATTGTTCTTCCTCTTCCTCAACAATGACATTAACCTGAGCTCTTCCCCCTTGGCCTTGCATAGGAATATTTCTTCTTGGTGGTCCGGGAGGGTTGTAGTTTCCTCTCGGGGGTGGTCGAGCTTGGTTATTCCCCATTGGTGGTGGTCTGACCTGATGGTTCTCTACTAGTGGTCGCCTACCGGATGGTAAGGGGCATTCAGTAACTCGATGACCCGATTGCTAGCAACGATAACATGTCCCTCCTTTCAGGCATTGCTCTGGGTGTGTTTTCCCACAATTATTACACATTTGAGTCATCTTAGGAATAGTCTGAGTATTGTAGTTGTTATTCCTTGCGTGCAGGTTCTGATTTCTCTTAAAGTTTGGCTGCTAATTTTTATTAGGGCCAAGGCTGGTGGAGCTTAAGGCTGGTGGAGCTTATTTAAACTCTAGTCCCATCCCGATCGAGATACTGAGGCTCGATCAAAGACTTTGTGATAACTCGGGAGTTCCAATCCGGCTACTACTCCTCCAACTTCGGGCCCTAAGTCTCTTTCAAATCGCCTTACTTCCCTTCTATCATTTTCTACTAGATGTGGAGCATACCTAGACAACTTGTTGAAACGTTTCTCGTATTCAATTACTGAGAAACTTCCCTGTTTGAGATTCACAAACTCAATCTCCTTCCCATGCGGAGAACTTTGGGAAAACATCGGTCCATAATAGCTTGTTTGAACCTAGCCCAAGTGATGGCTTGTCTTTCCTCGACATCAAGTGTGCACTCATATGATTCCCACCATTGAGCAGCATCTTCAGCTAACTGGAATTGAGCACATGAGACTTTCTATGCATCAGTCAAACCCATATGCTTATATATGCGTTCAAGTTCAGCGATCCATTCTTCGGTTTCCATAGATCCTTCATTACCCTTGAAATGGAGTGGTTGCATGCGCCGAAACTGTTCGAGGGTTGCTGTTGTTGCATAAAGTTTCGCAGAGAGTCAAAGAACTCTCATGCCATGTCGGCTCCAATTGTCATGTTTTAGGTGTTCAAGTCTAACTAATTCCTTGGTAGGTTCACGCACTCTTTCTCCATTACTGCAGTTTCGAGTGTTCACCATTATGCTTGTAGGTTTATCTATCCTTAATGGTTCACTTCTAATGTAGCCACAAATTCTCCTATGATTTCCTTTTGAAACTTTGTAGCATTTCTTACTCGTTAATTGCGTGATTAAAAAAACTCTGTAACTTGGTAAGTAATTATCCCGAAATTCCTACTCCTAAAGGGTATCATGGTATTTTTTCGTTCCTATCCTTTAATAGAAAAGAAATACGATTCTTCCAATCTAGTTTCGATCCAGTATTTGTCTTGCACTTGTCATAGCTTAAAGTGGAAGGATATTTTAGCTTACATAAAGGTCTCAACTTGATCATAAGGAGAATCTCTAATTTCAACCTATAATAGATGCACAACCACCAACACACATATGCGATCACACATTCACGAGCACACGCTGCCGCGGTCAACGGCTCAGTGACAATAATCAAGCAATAGTGCATTAATTTGTAGTACCATTGTGGAAAGATAAAGACTAAGGCCTGTATCATCAAAGCAAGCTATTAAATTTCCAAAACCTTAACATCATCAACAAGTTCAAATTTATCTTCTACTAAACCCATCTCACTGTTTCAAATATATAAGCAATTCCCCCAAGTGATACTTCCTACATGGCAGTGAAATTCATGGATGTGAAATCATTCCATCTTTCTTTTGAACATAAACCCTTATAGAAACTTTCTTAAACATTTCACTTGTATACGAGGAAATAAAGTAGATCACTTTTCACACGTAACACTTGTATCATAAATGATATGTATTTTTTTTTTATTAACTTATATTAAATAAATTAATCTAGTAGTAAAATATAAATAGAAGATATATTATTGTTCATGGCCAATGATGCATGTTTTGGTTATATTTCAAATTTGAATATAATTTTGGAATATTGTGCATCAATTTAATAATATTATTTCTTAAAATATTTTGGAAAAAATCATATATATCAAATCTTGCGTAGATATGATTAGCTATAACTGTTTAAAAATTCTTCAAACAATTATATTTTTTAGAGATTTTACAAAATATATATTTGGCTGAAATTAGATATTCTTTTTTTTTTTTGAAAAAAATATAAGTGACTAATTTAATTATTAAATGACGGGCAATAGTTGATCTAATTGTACACTATTAAATTTTTTTGAATATGTAGGGTAACGTGTTACTACACTATATGAATAAGTATTCGACTTTAGATCTTAGCACGTTCTTTGCCATAGTTCTTTGAACAAAGTTTTTTTTTTTTTTTGAGGTATCTTATGCAAATATATACCGTTCGCCAAATTCTTGCATATATTGGAAGAAGAATAAGTGGAATAGAATTATCAAAAATGAAGTACGATGAAGACATATTGATTAAGAGATCTGCATAAAAGAAAGAAGATTATTTCATTGTAAATCAATAAAATCATGTAACAATTCACAAATTGATATTGCTAATCATATACACAAATTGTTCTAAACATTCATAATCAATTGAAAACTTAAATTACTTATCTCAATATTATCTACAATATACAAAAAAAAAAAAAAACTGATAATCATATATACAATTGGCATAAATATTCATAACCAATTGAGAACTCAAATTACTCAATTAACAAATTCATCTCAAATTACTTAACTCAATATTTTCTGCAATATACAAAATAAAACTTAATTAACAAATTTATCAAATTAAAAGAAGAATCGATATGAACGCGAAAGCAAAAGACTCTAGATGGGTATAAGAAACCATAAAAAATAAGCTAAAACCATAAAAAAGCAACGATATTACAACGTCGAAATTACCTAATGTTTCCAATTATTCAGTCATCCTTAATCGGCCAAACAATTTGTGCTGAACATCTTTCTTCTTAAAATAAATATTATAGATTTCAACTTATAAACACATCAAAAGATATTATGGGTTATAGTAGAAATACAATCACAACTAATGGAGAAATTATAAGAATTAATGAATCTTCACTACAAAGTTTCTAACAAAAAGACTCTAAGGTACAAAGTATCTTTAAAGTAACTCTAAGATATAAATTGTATAAAAAATACCCCTTATCTAATTTTTGTATGTATTCATAATTTTATTTTTTTGTTTTAACCAAGTGCACATTTTGGGAAAATACATATTTTTTTGGGAAAGTGCAGATTCGAAATACAAATTTTATAAAATTTGAAATTTAAATTAAATTATATAAAAAATTGCAACTAATAAAAAGTAGAATAAAAAAAAATTTAAAGTCACGAAAAAATTAAAAAAATCAGACTCCAAAAATGGCTTAGTAGTGCGAAAAAAATTAAAAAAACCTGACCGCAAAAATCGAAGTGTAAAAAACGTGTCGGTCGTCAAAAACATATCGAAGTCTGACGGACGGACGAAATGACAATTTATACTTTTTAACTATATTTTTGTACGTTAAAGTCACTTGGAGAATGACTTTGTACCTTTGAGTCACTTTCCCCAAATTATAATATCCAAACCCAAGCAAGTCCTTACCCCCAGATCCTCGTCCGCCATGCTGTCCATAATGGTTGAGCATGTATTGGCATAAGGATTTTTTTTTTTTGGCGCTAGTATAAGGATCTTTATAAATAAATAGAATATATGATAAAAATTTAAAACTTTGATTTGATAAATATGCGGACATAAACTGCAGTGATCCTATGGAGTACAAATTAATTAGTTGTGATTATATATATAAATAAAAGAATTAGAACTAGGTGATTTGAGCTGTGGGAGCCTTAAGAGTATTGTATCCTCTAGAATCTAATTTAATTTTAATATACATATAGAGTATCCAATGCGAAAATTGCACCTAGGTATATATTTTTTTTTTAAACTTGCTGCAAAATTTTTTTTGGTTTTACATATGTGGATAATTCAACGCATTGATTATTCATACGCTAAAACCAAAATGATCTCATTGCAAAGACATTTCAAAAAAAAAATGTGTCTGATTGCAATTTTACCTATCCATTAGATCTCGAGATCGAGCTAGTCGAAAAAATTTATCAAATAAAATCGAATGAATATTTTCTAAATCAAAATTTGATACTTATAAAAAAAATCGATCTTACCTCATAGCATATATCTTTGTGTCGAAAAAAAAAACGTGGCATATATTTTATTAATAAATAAATAAATATGATAAGATCAAAAGGAGTGGGTCTCTTGTGCACCCAAGTACACCGTACACTCACTCAAATGGATGACCCGTTTAAGAAAACGGGTGAGCCGACAGAATTTAGCAATGATAGGATATGGCCTTGTGGTTAAGCGGCTCTTCTGCGAGGCAAAAGGTATAGTGTTCGACTTCTACCTCTGTTGCCCTTCATTCAATTTTTTTTTGGTGGGAAGCTGAAGGTGTGGGGTTCAATTCCCAGTTAAGTTTTTTTTTTTTTTTTCTGATTTTTTTATGGCCTTTCCTGTCTTCTTTTTTTTTTTTTAAATGATAACTATTTATAACAAAAACGTGCAACTACTTATAACAGAATCGTGCAACTACCTATAACAGAAGCGTGCAACTACCTATAATAGAATCGTGCAACTACCTATAATAGAAGCGTGCAACTACCTATAATATAAACATACAACTAAATATAATAGAAGCGTGCAATTACCTATAATAGAAGCGTTCAACTTCCTATAAGAAAAACGTGCAACTACCTACAACAGAAACATGCAACTACCTAATACATAAACATACAATTATATAATACGAAAACATGCAACTAGCTAATATAGAATCGTGCAACTAGAACAGAAAGAAACATGAAACTATAATACAAAAATAACAACTATATACAGATGCAATTAGTTAATTTTGAATCGTGCAACTAGTAAACATAAAAAATGCAACTATTTAATATTGAACCGTGCAACTAGAAAATATAAAAACATGCAACTAGCTAATACTAAAACGTTCAACTAATTATTAGCTAGATTGCATGTTTATCATTGTTTCAATGTTGTTAATCGACTTATTTTATGGTATTTTAGTATAATGACGTGAGATTATTCATTTACTGTTGTTATTATTAGTTATTTATTATTTTTTAATTATTTCTCATATGTGGCTATGTATCTTGAAAAACAAAGTGGTTTCATTTCTGCTGAGAAAGAATTCCATAATTTCAGTGGCTGGTAATGCAATAGCAAACGCTGATGTGGCCATGGGCAATAAACGAAAATTTTGATTGGAGTAACCCAGTGCTAATGTCAAAGAAACACGGGGGAGATGGGCGGCCAATTAAAAAAATCCATAATATTTAAATATGGGTAGGGTCAAAGAGAGTAATATCCGTACAACAGATGTATATGAGACCTTGTCGATCAAAAATTCATTTAAACAACTTTTAATGAGAATGCATGATTTTAAAACGAAATAATCTGATGAAATTGGAATTTGCGAAAATTGACGTGGTTTCGCCACATAGACTGAATCAGATTTACCAAGTATTAAGATTAAGATATATATATATCCTTTTCATGAAACCTTAACCTTCTCCTCAAATCAAATTTCCTCCAAACGCTGAGTAAATGATTTCTCGAATGAAGAAGCAGAATGAGGAGCTGTGAACAAAGTTTAGGCTAGGCGAGGTCATTCATGTTAATAAAGGATACTCTTCTCTTTAGTAATTAAAAATTCCAACCTCTCCTTATATACATATATACACAGATACATACATTTATGAGATGCATATTATAGACGGACCACCAAATGGATTTAAATTAAATATGTCTTACTTAATAATCTAGCTTTTTTTTCCTGATAATATACTCTCTTTGTTCAATAATAAATGACACTATTAGGAGTAATACTCATATGAATCATATTCATACTATGAACCCAAATTTAATATGACTTATTTTGAAGGATGGGTCGATCCAAATTTTTGTCTTCAATCCATTCACTTCAATTTTCGCCTCATTCACACCAAGCGATAAATCTCATTTCATTCTCACTCCTGACCCGCCGCATCGCGCTGCCACTGCATCGCGTCGTACACCATTGATCTTGTTTTTGTTGATGCCTCAATTCTAAGTTTTCCGATAGAATTGTGCATTCACTAGTGACAATAATAATTTTTTTTTGAAAAAATTACTCAAAAATATCATTTTTCACTCTCCCTTACTCTAAGGTACCACACTTTTTTCTTCTTGCTATAAGTTACAAAATCTTCCAATTTTACCACGCACCCACACTCCTCAATAATTAAACGGCTAAAACACCACCCCCAACATAAAATACATCCCACCACTCCCAATCTCTTATTTCTCTCAATTATTGGCCGTACCACCGCTCCCAAAAATTAAATTTGTCCCCACCCGCCGCCTCCGCCGCCCAGAGACCCGCCACCATCGGCCTCCCCCACCCCCACCAAATTTCTCCCTCCCTCACTCAAGCCGCGGCCAACCACCCCCTAACCCACCCACACACACAAAAAAGAACTGACACGGCGGTGGAGATGGGAAGAATCTCCGGGCCACCAACTTAAGACGGAGATTGGAAGAAGATGCATATCTGGGGGCGGCGGATTCGATTTTATGGCGGTGGCTGTAGCGGATCTTGAAGCGGCCGATGCGGATCCGTCCGGTCTAGGAGTGTTGGTGACGGATCTGAAGTCGACGACGGTAGAGATGGAGAAGGGTGGTGATGCCGCTGCTAGTGTGTATAGATCTGGAGCGGCATGTGGACAGCGGAGACAACGTATCATTTTTAATTGTTACAGGATATCATTTTTCTTCCGAGGTTGTTTCAATTTCTTCAACGACCATTAGCACAATTAATTTTTGTGTTGTGAGCTCCCAAAAGTCAACAAGGGTATAGTTATGCCTACACCAGAATTTGATTATGTTTGCTTGCTTTAATATGTTATGCTGTATATCTATGGAGGCTATATATTGGGATGAAATCATTTCATTAATTTTTTGTTGGCAAATGCGTCAAAATTGGCTCTAGAAGCTAAGGAAGTTGCTGCTAGTGTCTATGTGGCAATGCCTATTGGTACCCATTCACTGAAGGAATTTTTTCTACTCTTATTTCTTTTATTAACATTATGCGCGTGTTTGAAATTTTCTAAGTATTGTTCTTGGAATAGTTATCTTCTTTTATCACTAATTTTCTAAAGAAAGGTGGAAGGTGGTGGCGCGGCGAAATCATCTGCTTGTAAGGTAAAATGGTGGCGCGGCGGCGATCATCTAAAGTTCCGATCTGTACTGCTTGTTCTTGTAAAATTCGTGTTGCAAATGTATTGTGTACGCACATATGGGAAAGCTGAAATTATGAATGGATTAGACAACAATAGTTGCTATCACCACGAAACTTCTTATTTTGTAGTGCACAATTATGAGTGTACTGTTTGTTCTTATAAACATTGATATCATATGATAATTCACTTCCCAATAAACGTGTGTGTTAACGAGTTTTTCTTTGTCTGCAGAATTTTTCTTTTACGAGTGTGAAAAATTTTTAAATAAAATGACAGATGATTAAAAAAAAAAAAAATTTGGGGTGTCAAAGATTTTTTTATTGGTGTGCGAGAATTTTTTTTTACTTGTCTTGAATTTTTTAAAATAAAAGGACATATGATTAAAAAAAAAATGGGGTGTGCAGAATTTTGGGTGTGCGAAATGGTTAATAATATATAATTTAATATATATATAAATATGTAATTTTCTCGGATTAATATTTTATTATTAAAAAAAATTAATTAAATAAAATGACATGATTAAAAAAATTTGTGTGTGCATAATATTTTATGGGTGTGCAAAATAGTTTTGATTATATAACTGTTTTGGGGTTGAATTTTTGTTACTGAAAAAAATATATTAAATTAAATAAAGGACAAATAATAAAAATAATAATTGAAAATAATTGGGCTAAAAAAATCAATTAGATAAAAGAATATACAATTAAAATAGTTTAGTAAAATTCAAAATTTAAAATCTACAATTTTAAAATACAAAATAATTAAAAATGTGGAGAGTAGAAAAGTGTCAGATTTAAAAAAAAACTACACATGACTAGAAATTGGTGATTGGAGAAATATAGGGTATTTAAGTCTTTTTTACCTAATTTTTGCACCTAGAAGTAAGAGTTGAAAATGATGGTACTTAAGAGTAAGAACACTCTATAAATGACACCCCATTGTAATTGCCCTTTTTTTTTTACTAACGGCAATACTTTTTATTCATAACAATAATAGTTTATGTATATAACAATGATACTTAGTTTCTCTTACAGTGAAAATGATATTATTCATGAGTAACAATGATAATTTTTATGTGCATTGGTGATAGTCTTTTTTTTCATACCAGTGATAATTTAATAGCGTTATAGTGAGAGTTTTTATACATACCAGTGATACTTATTTTAACATATATTGACAATGATACTTTTTCTGAGTAACATTGATAGTTTTTATGTGTATTGGTGGTAATTTTTTTCCTTCATATTAGTGAGATAGCCGGAAATGGAAACACAAATTCCTCCAACAAATTAAAAAAAAAAAAAAACAACAACAATGAAAAAGACAACCTACAACGACGATTTTTAGCACAAGCGTTTCCGGTCGCGATTCGTAAGACGAAAATGAACTCAAATGGTAGTTTTTGCCGCTTAAGAGTTAGTTTTCGCAGAAGAGAAGAGACTTGCTTAAGAGGTAATTTTCCCAGAGGAGAAGGGAGAGAAACGCGAAACAAAAAATGATCTCAAATTATATATATGTGATCCATTTATAGTGTATGAATCAAGTTTGATCCAGGATCATAACATGAATCACATTTTACAAATTTTTGTCCAGTATTATACACGTCTTAGCCTTTTTTTGCACATTTTTTTCCAAATTTTATCCTTTGAAGTTTCAAGTTTAGAAAATATTCCTAATGTCTAACTCAACTTTTTTAATTAATCCTCTCTAATTCTTGTTTTTTCTCACATTGGTAAGTTAAAATCATAGGATGTTGTAAGATAATATTCATTAGTTAACGGCAAATTTATCAATACACCCCTTCTGAATTTCACCGGAGAAAAGCTAAAAGGTCATTTATTTATGGGAAAAAAAAATTTCACTACAAAGTCATCAAAAAAATTACAACCAGGTACAAAGTGTAAAAATTTGAACTACACTTTGTACCTGGTTGTTATTTGTACTCAAATTTTATATCTAGTTGTAATTTTTTCATTTATTTATAAGCGTAGGGATCTCTCAAAATATTTATGAGCGTAGGGAGTAATAAATTTATGAGTAGGTCTAGTGTGCAAATTTGTATAGATAAAAATCTATAAAATTGCCCTAAATTAACCAACTACACCCTAAACACTAAATAATTAACCCTAAATTATGACCTATTTGAGCTGGGTGAACCATAAACTAGTCGGTAAGTGAAAATGAACCATGAACCACTCAATTTTGTATTACATTCATCAATTATAGAATTTGGTTGAAAATTAAAGTTTTTGTATCAATACAAATTTGCATACTAGACTTTGTCTAAATTTATATATCTCACGTGGGACTACATACCTCACTTGAAAGTGTATCCAACATATCCCAGTGGTCTCAAGCAGCATGTCTGGAATCCAGGGTAAAATCAGCATAACCTCAAATTTAACAGGAAACTTGGAACCAATGCCAGCTTAGATTGTAAATATCTTGATACATTCAAGTTATTAACATACTAATTAACCGTGGTAAGTACATACGATGCTGCAAAATTGTGTTCCTAAGATGTCTAACCACTATGCATCTCTACAGCTACGTGATAAATCATCATAGGCCATCCAAACAATATACAAGAATATCAAATGTAGACAATCTGCCCGATGATTATGGAATGGGCCCCTTGTAAATGTTAATCCTGTAAATACTATTGAAGGAAACATTTAAAATGGAATTTTAGGTAGTTATTTATAATGTGAGACATTTATACATAGGAAAGGTGGAAGTTTTCTATGCTACACTGGTAGGCAGTGCCCAGCAGGGCTTTTAAGATGTTATACCACCTGCTTTAACGTGTTGTACATAACGACAAATTAAGCATGTGGTACAACCCTTAAGCCCTGTTGGACAACCCAGGAGGGTAGCATAGAAATAACCAAAAGGAGCACAAAAGAGCAAGCTTACTTGGGTGTGATGCACTTAGAGCCATAGTTTTTTACGGAATGATAAAGAGGGTTGAGTTTTTATGTGGCAACCTAAAATAAAGGTGATGAGTGCAGGAAGGATTGGTATTAAACAGATGTGATTTGGAACCTCTAAGTAGCATCCTTGAGTAAATTGCAAAATTTGTCCCGTATTATTTGTGGTGTTGGCAATTTTAATCTCATACGAATTAATCCTATTAATTAAGTATCATAACTTTTTACTGATGCAATTCTAGTCCTACATTGACAATTTTTTGTTTTAGGATGATAATTAATCTGTGACTTTTTATTGCAATTAATATGTTGTGGTCTCATTATGCCACGTAAACAACGGCAAGTCATTGGTTCGGTTGCTACATGGAATTCTGGCAGCTCACGTGAGTGGTACTTGCAAAAATTCTGGAACCTTGTTAATAAATAACTAAAATTGCATCATTTTAAAAATTATGAAACTTAATTGAGAAAATTAATTTGTATGGAACTAAAATCGTCAACACCCAATTGATACGGGTTCAATTTTGCAATTTACTCCAGCATATTCATTCAACTTTGCAATTTATTGCTTGAACTCACCTTGAGAAACACATCTTCTAGTTTATACATAATGCAACAGCATGTCAGTTGAAGAATACTTTAACCTGCAGCTCTGTCCTAAATGAACATCTCCGAAAAGATACCTATATGTGCATTGTGCAAATCAGAAGGAAGGTTTTTTTTTAAGAACATTTTGTTCTCAATTTATTTCAGGAAAGAGATGATATCTGAGATGAAAAGAATTAGACCTGTATTCACAATGCTCCGGCCATGCACATCGAGCTTTTCCATAATCCCAATAGCAATCATCATCCCTCAAAGGTCCACGAGTTGCTGTATGAAAAACAAGAGTTAGAAAATAAAATGGTGGGAATGACGATGATAGTTGAAAAACAAAAAGAAATGATTCCACCTTTTGTGACAAATTTCGACGATTTGTCAGGATGAATATCATGCCACATCTCCAGCCACAGCTCCCGCATTAGTACTGGAGATCTAACAATGTTCCTGTGATTTGCTGCAAATGAGATAATTTGATCAACTGACAAAAAATAGGAAATTACTCGGACAAATGGGCATTGTCTTAAGAGTATTCAATTTAGTACTCCCTCCATTCCGGTTAAAGTTTTACATTTGGAAATGGCACAGGTTTTATGGAATATAGTACATTGTTGGTTGGTGGGATGCGCAAGAAAAGTAAAAAGGTGGAGAGAGAAAGATAAAGTGTGTGCCTCTAATATTAATTGAGTGGAAATTGGTGTAATTTTGAGTATAAGTAGGCATAGTTAAGAAAAGTGGGCCACAACTTGCCAAAGAAGGAAATGTAAAACTTTGGTTGGGACGCCTGATAAAATGTAATGCTTTGCCCAGAGCGGACGGGGTATAAATGAGCATTTTCTATGTTGAATTCACTCACGAGAGCAGCATGAAAATTCAAAATCAAGTGAATCATTAGAGTTGTATTAGGACTGACCCATTTCATGGTGCTTAAAATAAGTAATAGATCAGTGACCAAACCATAGGAAAGTGAAACGATAAACGTAATGCTACAAATGCAGGAGAGTGGAATCCTTAGATTTCACATGGATAATATAATGGGAAGGGACACTTTAGAAGGGTGTAAATGCCCATAATATAATAACAGTTCTTTGTACTTAGCCAATTGCAGACAGTTAAGTAAACTAGAAAAATCCTTTTACCTTAATGGCTGTTACGTTTTTTATATTTTTTGGTATGTTTGTTATGTGTATTTAGATTTTCTGGAATAATGTTGCTGAAATATAAATTCTGGTAGAACAAGATGAAGATTTGAAGAAATTGGGAGAGAGAGAATTAGATAGGAAGAGAGGTAGTTAGAAGAGAGAGAATGATGCAAATTTTCTGATATCTCATTCATCGGCCACAGGCCGTATTTGTAACTAACAGTGGGGTCCACACACAGATGGATATCCCTTAGGTAATTTAAATGCAGAATCTAAAATAGATAATGGTGATTCCAGGTCATTCTAAATGTTTGGGCCCATTTGTGAGAAGCCCAAACATTTCCTCATTAAGATAATCCACTCAGGATAATTTGACTCAGGCGCATCCTGAGACTCAGGTCCCTCGTTCAGATAATTAGGCTCAGGCGTATCCTGAGCCTCAGGCCTCCTTCAGATAATTTGACTCAGGCGCATCCTGAGACTCAGGTCCCTCGTTCAGATAATTAGGCTCTGGCGTATCCTGAGCCTCAGGTTCTTCGTTCAGATAAATATATTTGGAACCCCTCTTTCCCACTGACAAAGGAAACCCCAATTTTAACTCTCCTTTCATTCCCAACTCACCATTCTTCACGTTTCCCTCTGTCTCGCAACAATACTTCCCCCAACGGAAGATCCTTGTCCCCAAGGATGGAGTGAAGGAAAATTTCGCAGAACAAAGGCGGTATCTTCCCACGAATCGATTTTCCAGTCTCCGGTAACCCAATAGACACGAACCTGATTTATCTCCTTTCCGTTTTCCAGGTATCGACGTCGATCTGTGACATAGTAGGGCTGGATCGCGAAGAGGCCGTTGCTATCAACATCTGGAAGACTCTGTGAAGGTACATACTTAGCCCCTATGTGTTTCTTGAGTAAAGAAACATGGAAGACGGGATGAATCTTTGACCCAATTGGTAGATCTAATTTGTAAGCTACACTCCCCACCCTTTGCAGGATAGTATAGGGGCCAAAGTATTTTGATGACAACTTCAAATTCTTTCGGTATTGAATGGAATTCTGCCGAAAGGGTTGAAGTTTGAGAAAAACTTGGTCTCCTACCTCAAAAACCCTCTCTTGTCTATGCTTGTCTGCTTGTACCTTCATGCGATTCCGTGCTTTGCTTAGATTAGCCTTGACTTGTTGTATGATGTGTTGCCTGTGAGTAAGCAGATCTGTAACCTCCTCATTTGTTGAATCCAAATATGTCCCATAAGTAAATCCTGTAGGAGTATACCCGTAGAGAGCCTCAAAAGGTGTCATCTTCAGACTTGAATGATAATTTGTGTTGTACCAGTACTCTGCCATAGGTAGCCACTTCAACCACTGCTTAGGGTTGTCACTTACAAAACACCTCAAGTACTGCTCCAGACATTGATTTACCCTCTCAGTCTGTCCATCAGATTGGGGGTGATAAGATGAACTTAGGTGTAATTGAGTTCCCACCAACTTAAATAGTTCATTCCAAAAACAGCTAGTAAATATTTTGTCTCTGTCACTCACTATACTAGCTGGTAACCCATGCAGCTTATAGACAACATCCAAAAACACCTTAGCTAATGAAGTAGCAGTATATGGATGTGATAGGGCTATGAAATGTGAATATTTAGTGAATCTGTCCACTATCGCCCATATCACATTCTTTCCCCAAGAGTTAGGAAGCCCCTCTATGAAATCCATAGAGATATGTGACCATGCTTGCTCTGGAATGGGCAAGGGTTGTAGAGGCCAGGGTATAAACCTGGGCTTGACTTATTTTTGGCACACACTTCACATCTCTTGACCCATATCAACACATCACCTTTCATATTAGGCCAGAAAAACATCCTCTTAAGCCTCTGATAAGTTCCTGTAACCCCAGAATGCCCTCCATAGGGTGTGGAGTGCATCTCAGAAAGGATTAAATCTCTTAATCCGTTACTGCTACCCACAACCAGCCTCTTTTTATATCTCAAAATACCATTAGTGAACTGAAATAGAGGGTAAGTATTAGGATCAGTACCTTTGGCTTTGATGATTTCCTCAATGCAACCATCATCAGTGTAACTTAGCAGGACCTGATCCAACCAGGTTGGGACCATTGTAGTTATAGTCGAACAACTGTTCTCCCTTCTGGATAGTGCATCAGCTGCACTGTTCTCACTCCCCTTTTTATACAAAATCTCATAGTCAAGGCCCAACAACTTAGTAATCCACCTTTGTTGTAGTGGAGTTACCACCTTTTGGTCAAGAAGGTGTTTAAGGGATTGTTGATCAGTTTTTATAGTGAATTCTGACCCTGCAAATAGTGTTTCTACTTCTCAATGGCTATTAGTACTGCCAAAAACTCCCTCTCATAGACAGAGAGTACTTGATTCCTTGGACAAAAGGACTTACTCTAAGCAATGGGCTTTCCTTCTTGCATGAGTACAGCTCCAATTCCTTTCCCACTAACATCAGTTTCCACCACAAATTTCTTTGTGAAATCAGGTAATGCTAGCACTGGGACACTCACCATAGCTTCCTTCAATTTCTAAAAAGCTAGGTCTGCCTCAGAGTTCCATTTGAAATTGTCCTTCTTGAGTAAAGAAGTGAGTGGTTTGCTGATGAAACCATATCACTTCACAAACTTCCCCAGTAATACCCAAAAGCCCAAGAAACCCCTTAATTGTTTTATGGTTTGTGGTTTTGGCCATTGAACCATACACTCAATCTTTCCCCGGTTCAATGCAACTCCATCCTTAGAAATTATGTGGCCCCAAATACTCCACACTAGTCCGCCAAAACTACATTTTTTCTCTTAATGAACAACTTATTGGCCATCAAAAGTTGTAAGACCGCCTCCAAGTGGATTAAATGTTGTGTTTCCTAAGTCTTTGAAAATGAGGATGTCATAAAAAAGACCAACACAAATTTCCTCAAATGATCCCCTGAACACCGATTCATTAGTGATTGAAATGTAGCGGTGCAGATTTGACAACCCAAATGGCATCACTAGGAATTCATAGTGACCATTATGGGTCCCTGAAGCGATCAATTGCCTATGCTCTTCCTTCATTAGGATTTGAAAGTACCACGACCTCAAATCTATCTTTGAAAAGATCTTAAGACCCTTAAGCTCATCTAAGAACTCATCAATGATAGGAATAGGGTAGTTGTGCTTGATTGTGAGCTCGTTAAGGTACTCGTAATCCACACATAGCCTCCAGGGTGCCATCTTTTTTTTTTCACCAAAATCACGAATTGAAGCAAAAAGGGCTCTTACTATGTTGAATTACTCCTTGTAGTCGACAAATCCGTTACAATCTTTCAATTTCCTCCTTATGGCTATGAAGTTCTATATATAGGTACTTCTTTGTTTAGGAATGCTCTCTTTTGAGTATAATCTGGTGTTCCACCCCTTCCCGTGGTAATTCCACCGGTTCCTCAAATATATCCTTGTTGTAAGCTAGTAGTAGCTTATGTAACTCGTGATCATCTTTAGTGTGGGTAGGTAAGCGTTGATGTAATTAAGAACATCTCATTAACTTCCTTAAAGGCTTCGTGTGGATCATCCGATATAATCCCACATCAGAAATCAACTTACATTCAGCTGATGAAGTAAGTGCTTGTAGTTTCACCCTCTTCCCAAGCAAGCTGACTGTGAAGGTCATCTTTTCATAGTCAAGCTCAATAGGTGTGCAAAATTTTAACCAATCCTCCTAGGATCGGTCACAACCCTCATTCTCCAACACCTCGTTGGGTAGGTGAATTGATGTCCTCAAGTGTTCCAAGTGAAAGGGTTCACTTGTTGTGAAATGACCATTTTTTTTGCCCATTAAAGAACCTTCACCAAGATTGGTTTAAGCATCACTCAAATGGCATTTGAGCCTTTTAAATTTAGAAATTTTTTGTATAAAACTTCGGTGCTTACTGAGTCTATGAGAATGTGGAGTTTGTGGTGTTCAAACTCCCCAAAAAGCCTCATGGTAGTAACTCCATCTTCACCACTTAGAGCATTTAGTGACATCTGGACCTCTTCCATGATGTCAGCCTCATAAACAACTTGTTCTTCCCCTTCAGTGGTAGGAGAAGAGAAGGATTGAGTATCTTCCTCTTTTTATGCCAGAATCATGTTTGAAATTCTCTGTTTGCATTTGTGCCCATGTACAAAAGGTTCATCACAATTGTAACATAACCCTCTTCTCCCTCATAACTGTCATCTCTGTAGAAGATAAGACCTTGAAATGTGGTTTTCCTTTACTGGTAGGGCCCCCAGTAGCATCACCCTTCTTCCACTGCATAAAATTAGAGTTAGAGTTAGGGTTAGGGTTAGGGTTAGGATTAGAAACCCTTGAATAAGGCTTAAGTTTTTTAGTTAGTGCAGCAGTTGCCTGATCTTGCTTCCTGCCCAATTTAATAGCATGTTGAAGTGTGGTAGGTTCAAACATGGCTATTGTTGCTTGTAGCTCTTCATTAAGTCCTCCAATGAAACTTGCCACAAAGTAAATTTCTGAGAATACATCCCCAAGAACTACCAAAGATACAAGCTTTCGATTCTCATACATATCAACATAATCTTCATAGCTACCAGTTTGTTTGAGTTTGTTAAACTCAGAAATCACTGTAGAGTCCTCAATCTCCTCAAATCTAGTTGAGAGAATAACCAAAAATTGTGCCCAAGTTAATTCCACATTTCTCTGATTGAAATTCTGAACCCATAGTGCTGCTTTACCCTCAAAATGGATAGTAGCCAAAGTTATTTTTTGTTGATCAGTCATACTGGGCATAAGTTTAAAATACCCATTGGATCTCAATACCCATAACCTAGATTTAGAGCCATCAAACCTATGGAATTCAATCTTAGGTACTGGGTTGTGAAATTGGGTACCATCAGTTAACTTCCTTGGAGATTCCTGATACTGATAGAATGATCCCCCACCAGCAGATCCAAAAGTAAGCCCTCCACCAGCAGGTCCATAGTTAGGCCCTCCACCAACAGATCCATAGTTAGGACTCCCCAAAATAGAAGGCCCTTCATTGTGACCCTTGCCTTTTTCCATATTCAACAATTGTAACTGCATAGCTGCCAAAGTGTTAGTCATAAGATCAATTTTCTCCTCCATCTTGGTTGTTAAACCTTGCATATTGTCTGTTAGCTTCCCCTCTACTACTTCCAGCTTCATAGCTTCCGCTTGAATTAATAATTCCAGCTTTTTGTGTGATTCTTGCAGATCCTGGAGCAGCGTTCCTAAACCCATGATCAAACTTGGCTCTGGAATACCAAATGTTACGTTTTTTATATTTTTGGTATGTTTGTAATGTGTATTTAGATTTTCTGGAATAATGTTGCTGAAATATAAATTCTGGTAGAACAAGATGAAGATTTGAAGAAATTGGGAGAGAGAGAATTAGATAGGAAGAGATGTAGTTAGAAGAGAGAGAATGATGCAAATTTTCTGATATCTCATTCATCGGCCACAGACCGTATTTGTAACTAACAGTGGGGTCCACACCCAGATGGATATTCCTTAGGTAATTTAAATGCAGAATCTAAAATAGATAATGGTGATTCCAGATAATGGTTGGGCCCATTGTTTTCCCAAACATTTCATTCTATAATCCACTGATAATTTGATTTGTGAGAATCCCAGACATTTCCCTCGCTCGAATAATCCTCGGGATAATTTGTTCTCCTTCAGATAATTTCCGAGACCCGAGACTCGTGTCCCTCGTTCAGATAATTAGGCTCAGGCGTATCCTGAGCCTCAGGTTCCTCCTTCAGATAATTTGACTCAGGCGCATCCTGAGACTCAAGTCCCTCGTTCAGATAATTAGGCTCAGGCGTATCCTGAGCCTCAGGTTCTTCGTTCAGATAAATATATTTGGAACCCCTCTTTCCCACTGACAAAGGAAACCCCAATTTTAACTCTCCTTTCGTTCCCAACTCACCATTCTTCACGTTTCCCTCTAGTCTCGCAACAATGGCCTTCCATCCTGAAGATGAGATGCCTCTTGAGAGCTTGTAAAAGCAAGGCTACTTCTTAGCGATGTAGAAATAAAGAGAAAGAACAACACAAGCACCAACTTATATCCACTTTTCTTTAATATTTTTCCAAACCGACGATTAGCACATTCATGCCGAGTAAAGGCAGCATAAAGATGCAAGATGTTCGGTCAGCATTTATTCAGGTCGCGTATCATTTGTAGCCAACCAAATTAAACATATTATTTCCTTTCTATTATGTACCCATAAAACTGAATTAAGCTTCAGTTGCATTAGTGACTAAGACTGCTCAAACAGGCAATGAAAGTAGCTTGTTTACCAAGCATTGATAGCAATGCAATTAAATTCCACAACCAAGAAAAAATAAAAAAAGTTCATATATACACAGTTACACACACACACACATTTAGCATTCAAGTTATCAAGGTATCTCATGATCTTATAAGAATAAATGTGCCAACATGCTCTTGGCATAATTTAACGAATTATACTCCAGATAAACCATAGAAAAAAATTCAACCAGCTAAAGTCTTAGTACTCAGACAAATTATTACCTTTATCAATCTCCCAAACTGCTGTTCTCTTCCCTGGAACACTTTCAGAGTCTTCATAATAGGTTATATACTTCACTCTGGGAGATCTCGTCATGTTGGGTATTATATCCATTTCAGGCTGACGTTCAACATCTAAATGCACTTGCACATCTGAACCATCATGTTCTGACTGCAATTTTGTCAAATAGATTTCTGTTACCAGTAAGAAACCAAATATATAAAATGTCAAGTAAAATTTAAAATTCCTCATTTAGAAACATATTTAATTACTTTTTGGCGGGATAGTATAAGAATAACAGGAGAAATATCGTGAAGCAGCTGACATCCTAGTTGGATTATTTCTTCCAGACAAGCACCTAGGTAAACTTTAAAAACACAGATGTAAAGGGCCCAAGGATTATAGTTATTAAAAAGAGAATATTAACTTTTTGTGCATTTCATCAGTACCATAAAGAAGGCATTATTGCTGTTGAAGATTATATTATGTTCCGTCTTTAATCTGTTTCCTAGTTTAGTCATTCTATGTTAGTACATAGATATTTAAAGGGGGAGTCTTTCTCCCACTATAAATAGGAGAGTCTTCTACACAATACATAAAATCTTTGCTATACTACTATCTTTGTGACAATTGCAATACCATCAAGGTTGTAGCTTACTTAAAGATTTGACAAGTAAATGGAATTCTGAATTTCAAGTGTCATAGAGAAAAACATAAACTATTTCTCTTAAGGTGTACAAACTACAAAGGCAGTAAAAATTTTGAAATTGAGAAGAATCCAATAATTATAGACAAACAGCAGAAGATGTAATTTATAAGCCGCAGAAGCAATTAAGACAAATGACGAATTTCATGATGTAACCGAGATATAAGAGTTTTACTTATTAACACCTGAGGAGTCCTTGTTATGTTCACGTTTGGTCCTAGCCAGTTCTTGCACCAAGAGAGGGAATGGTATGATACCTACAGATCAGGAAAGGGTGAAGTAGAAACAAGGAGTAATGAACATTAAAAGGTCATAAAATCTAAATCTCGAGACTATTATATAGAGGAAAACATCTCTACGCTCTATGATCATCATACCGTTTCATCCCCACTTGCAGTACCAGGGTTTCCTTCAACCAGGTTTCCTGACCTAAATCAATGAAATAAAACTGAAATGAACTGTGATGTTTTGTTGAGTCATAAACAGTGCAATTCAAAGAAGTGTGCAACAAAAAGGAGTTAAAGCAGCTGCACTAATTGGTGGTGGTTGTCTCAATTCTCTGCTAATTGTAGTTTTTGTATTTCACTTTGTTATGCAAAATTTTCAAACTTCACAAATAAACGTTTTTGGGGAAATCAAATTGAAGAAATGAGGAACAACCAAATTCATTTTGTAAAGAAAATAGCCAACTCTTGGAAAAAAAGGCACTCAAGGTTTTGGTCATTTTTATGTAAATTAAATCTTCTTCTTTTTCCTGTGATGAAACTGAAGTAGGATGTTACACATGGGTATAGGCTTTTATGTAGTGCAATCAAAATATGATTTTAAATAAAAATCAAGATAAAGTACTTGATCCTCTCATCTTCCAACATCAAAAAGGTTAGCAGTACATTGAATCATTCAATCATTTTAACATTAAGATTAAAATGTTAATTCCAATGAAATGAAAGGGTCTAATTATGTGATATTTCACCTGGAATACAAAGATCCTTCTAGCTCATAAATTATATCAGTTATTATCCAGTTATCAGGATAAGGCTTTCCACTTGGTGCAAAATAGTAACCAACCTGTTTTGTCGCACGTCAACATAACAAAAACTAATCAGTATCAAAATTGATCACATAATTTATTCATGTTAAAATAAACTGAAGAAATTGCACAAAATTACCTCAGTTTTTAAATCTATTCCATAAATGCAAAAGATATTCTTCAGAGGTGGTCTGTCCCATGGTGTTAAAGGATTTAGAACCGGATCACCCTGATATGAACTGCATAGTAAGGATTAGCTTTTGTGCTAAGGCCCATAATATAGATCATTGATCTGCTTACACCTTTATTTTATAGTTCAATCATAAAATCAGATGAAAAGAGGAATGTTATTATTCAGGGACAACGCCAAGTTGTATCATATACCAAAGATTCATATTTTTTACAAGTGTTTAAATCTAAAAATTTGGGTAAAAGAGAATCTGAATCAAGGTAGGATTACATGATATTGTTACTGTTACTATTAGAGATCTCCTGCATGTTTATGTAGAAAACGTGCTCACTTGCTTATTGAAAAATCACTTGCTTGTTGATTTTTTTTTCAGAAATTAAAGCACAGAAAAAAAAATAGCATCAGCGGCAAGAGACAACTTACTCTTCTAATTGGTGCAAGAGTCGTTGACTATCAGGGTCATAATCAGCTATAGTTCTGAAAAATGTCCCATCTGAAACTTCACGGGCAGAAAAGGATAACTGAGTAGGAAATCCATATTCGATGTCAGACAGATTGACCTGCGCTGCTCCTATCATTGAAGGATAAGCTTCATCTCCTTCCAAGACAGTGAATGGAGCACATTAGCATAACCCACCACACAATTCAAAGCACTATATAGCATTGAAATTTGAATGGTGCATGCAAGAATTCATTTCATACCTCGAATGGATGGGACTTCAATATTGATTATGTTTGTTGGCCATCCAGAATAGTTTACTTTAAACTCATGGTCGTCACAAATATAAGCAAGATGCCCCTTTTTATTCGCACCAGATAAATGTTTCAAGTATACATTCTCTGTTCTACAGTGTTTTGAAAATGGCATCATCCATAGTGAAGAGCCAAATGAGTTGAACATCAAACGAGCTGTTCCCTGATGACTTGCCAATATTTTAATATAACGGAGTTAATGCAGGTAAACAAAGCCAAATCGGCAAAAAGAATGGGACTCCCAAGCCACCACCACAAAAAAGAAACAGATCCTCCAATTCAAGATTTCCAACCTAGTTTACAAATTAACAATAAAATTAACCAAGAAACTCCTTTTCCAGTAATCCAGCAGAGAAAAGATGCATCCAGAAACAAGTTACAATTAAACTAAAATCTTTAATTTTAATCAGGAAGAGTTTTTTTTTTTACTTTGTTCACAAAACAATTGGTCTTTTTGGTAATTGTTTCAGTTCAAAATAAAACGGATTGTTTAGTTCCTGAAAACATGTATTGCAACATGACAACATCTATTCCCTTGCCAAGGCACAGCTGATAGGAACCTACAACAGTGATAAAATGGAAAAGGGGAAATTTTGGCTTCAAATATGTAAAACTCACAGGTTATATAGACATATCAAGTATGTTTGCATCAAAAGAAGGTATTTGCAAATAGAGTAATTTGGCTTGTGGAGATAATATAATACCTCAGAAACAGGGAGACCAAATGTAGATCCTGATAATGTTGCCTTAACGGTCTCAGTTGCCCCAAGAAGAGGAGATGCTGAAGCCAGCCAAAATAAATATTGAGTATGAGCAAAGAGATAAAGTTCCACACACTGATCTATTAGTCAAACGAAGTTCACAAGCATACCAACAGCGAAGTACGCATGAATGTGTTCATCCAACCATTTGATATAATTCTTGGGAGCAATTTCTAGTTTCAACCACTCCAAGAAGTATCTGAATACATTGTTGCCCAGTGAGTGAGCAAAAACTAATGACGGCCCACCGCGAAGCTTAAGAGCAGTTTCAAAAGTAAGCCTGAGAATATCATAACACATCCAATCTTTTGAATTAGTTTCAATTATGCTCAAACATCTCTAGCCAGAAAAAAGGGACCAAAATGAGGAATAACTATACGAGAAGAATAAGATGAATACTTTAGTTTGTGGAAATAAAGGTCCCGCTCCTCAAGTTTTGCAGGTGACAATCTCCAGTCATAAGGAACAGCAATTATAGCATTAGCCTCAATACCAAACTCAATGCACCACTTAACCCATTCTTTCCACACAGAAGAAAGAGGGCCTGCAGAAAAATACAGATGACACTCATTTCTCAACTCAAAGAAATGCATTCACATCAGCCAGCACACAAAGAATGTTGAGGAAGCAGAAAAATTGCAATAAAAAAAGGTTAGGTTAGGCATTCGCAGAGAAAAGCTAACATTTTTCATGCGATAACTACAATTAAAATTTCAGCATAAACTTAACGAGACCAATGCAATGGCAATAATAAGGAATACCAGACTGCATCTCTTCATAAAGACTATCACAAATTAACTTCTTAACCAAGCTACAAAGTCTAAAACATAATACCATCCAAAAGCATACCCGTAATATAGCCTGGATCAAGCTCGGTAATAGCTGAAAGGCCACTGTCAGGTCGCGACTTGCATTCAGGATGATCAGTTTGGTTGTAAGGATCTAGCATTACACACTTCAGCCAGCAATTTACAGCAGATAGAAGCTAAGAAAAGCACCATCAAATCCACCAATCAGCACCAGAATAAAAGGATCATAACGTGAATCTCATAAGAGAAAAAAGACATGCGTTATACAAATACACCAAATATGAATAAATTTATCCATCTCACACGAATACTAACACCTCATTAAACCTCTGAACGCCATCGCTGTCAATTAGTGATTAATAGATACATAAGCAAAAAACTCAGATGTAGGCTTTTCAACCGCAATTAACACATATACACATTCATTCCTTCGTTCATACTCACGTAACACCAAATTCAAAGCCGAGAATTGAACAAAAACGGCCGTAATTAGTAGAATGATGCAAATATTTTCACAATACGATTACAAACCTTGGTGGAGTCAAGCCAAACTAAATCGAGGGGATTGAAATCGAGAGGAGAGTAAGGACAGTCTAAAATTGACCAAGCTCTTAGCTGAGTAGATGCGAAGCCTGGGATTATTATTCCGGATAGCTGACCGTGTACTCCGGTGATCTCGCGATCGTCGGTTTCTCCTCCTCCACCACCGCCGTGAGACTCCGGCGGGAGGAGGAGGAGGAGGAGAAAGGAAGCAAGGAGGAGGGTGACGTGGCGTCCTCTCATGGGACGGAGGAGAGTGTGTGGGTGACTTGACTGGTTGTTCAACTTCAGTTGGGACTTGCTGGCCTTGCGGCATTAAAAATGTGGAATATTGCTTTTTGTTTAATTACCAGATTGCCCCTTGAAACATATTATTGACGTGTCTCGTGTTTAATGCGAGGGGTTATTAATTTATTATATGAAATCTACCTTTCAAAAAATATACATATGAAATCTAAATTGAGAGAATGTTTGGTTGGAGGCTAACTTTTGTATGCAATCAGGTACATCGTGTATTTATAGTATATTTTAAAATCATATAATTTATTATATATATTAAAATATGCAATTTGTTTACATTGAATCATACAATTATTAATATAAAAAAAATAATTACACTGCTCAAAAGAAACAAAGTTAGATATTTTAAAGATAACAAACAGATAAATTTAAAATGCATATAGTTCTGCATCTTGACTTTTGATATACATGAAACTCACTCTTGATTGGATGGTTTGAAGTTGAGGAATGAAAATAAAATGAAAATGAGATGTTGGGTATAGGAGTTTAATTACATGAATAGTATTTTGATATACAAAAGTGAGGAATGCAATTTTTATTTTTATTTTTTTTTGCCTCCCAAATAATAATATTTATTATATTACATATAATAGTTTATAATATTTTTTTCAAAAATTAATTGTTTGTAATTTCTATTGCTAAAAGTAGTGTTTTTAAAATTGGAGTGAACCGGGAATCGGTCATAAAATCAGCCTAATACTCTCAAAAAATTATTTTTACGATTTAACTGGGAAAAAAAGTCTGTCAGAATTTGAAAAAACTGGTAAAACCAATTTAACCCATTTTTAGTTTTTTTTTTTTATTATTTATTGATTTTAAACTAATCTTGATTTCTATAATCTCTATTTTAAAATTTAGTATTATAAATTATAATGTGTGTGTTTTTTTTTTTATCAGACAAAAATGAAATTTTATTTCATCATATCTCAAAGGTATGACTGATAGGTAGCAAAATGTGCATGTTTTTAATATGATAGAGTACAATTAATTGGGCTCGTTTATGTTAGAATGTCATGTTAGATTACTTATGTGCGATTTGATCGAACAATTCTGCACTTGATCGTTTTGTGTGTTTTTAAGTGTTTTTAAGTGTCTTTAGGTGATTTTTTGCGGAAGAATTATTGGGTCAATTGTGTGACAAAAGCCCACACTGGCCGACCCAGTGCAGGCTCACGTTCCAGAAGTTGTAAGAAATAGTTCAGCGTGTAATCGGTAGATATGGAAAAGATTGGTTCCAAGTTGTTTGATTTGAAGGAGATTTGGTCAAGATATTTTTGGAAAGATCTGATTGGATAATTATGGAGGAGATATAAGGCTAATTCAGCCGACTTGATTAAAGGAAGAAAGAAGTGGGTCACGCCCAAGATTTAAGAGGGAAACCTTAATTGGGACACATATATTTTTCGAGAGAAAAGGGAGAGCAGAGGGTACCACTGGAAGAGGGCAGAAGACGCATAATTAGAGGAAGAAGACTACTTAAGTTTGTGTTTATCTTTTATTGTTTTTGCTGAATTAGAAATTTGTGTACGTTTAATTATGCATGTTAGAGGCTAAACTCTTTTATCCCAACTTCGGGAATTTCTGAACCCATGTTTTAATGTGATTATTTAATTCGAGACGGTTATAATATTCATTTTCTGGGATTGTTTAATTTATCTGTTTCAACTTCTTGCGTATTGGGATTAATTGATATAGACTGATCACCTAGGTTAATTATTTTAATATGTCTGTTAAGTCTAAGCATGTAATCCATGTAATTGTTATATGTGGAGACTCTTGGTAACAACTAGTGGATTCACTAGGGTGAATTAGACCAGATTCTTACGGGTCGCGCTAAGTGTACTTGGGAATTTGTTTGCTTTCTATCCTAGGATTTAATGTTTTTAACTGTGTTAAATCTATGGGCTAACCTAGACTGCTTAGTTAAAAATGTTTTCTTGAAGGGGCGTCTTTTCATTTAAATAAACTTAAGGGATAGGACCGGGAAATCGAATCGTTTTGATTCCTGAGGGGCATTAATCTTGAAAACGAATAAAGTAAACGTTGAGGTTAAAGTAGTCGTGTTAACATGGGGATGAATGAACCGAGAGTTGGGGTATTTATTTCTCATTGGTTTCGTCCATTAATTTTTAGTGTTCTTGTTTTTAATTGTTGATCCTAATTGTTAGCTACTGTTTTATTTTTCTTTTAGTTATAAATATCCGAACCAAAACTCCCTCTTTTGTGTCTTGTCTCATTAATTCATCAATTGGTATAATTACAATACTATGTGCTCCCTGTGGTTCGACTCCGTATTTATCGCTTCTACAAGTTAGTAGGATAGTCCGGGTTATTATTAATTATTTTTGTCGCACCTCGACAGTGTGGTCAAATTTTGGCGTTGTTGCCGGGGACACGGTGAAATTATTTTTGTGCTCGTTGTTAGATATTTTTGAGATTTTATTTTATGTTGTATTTCTGAAGTTGATTATGTTTTCGTTGGTATTTTCTGGTCTCGGAAAATTCCAACTCGTTTTCGTAAGTTGCAATGACGTACCCAGGAGGAAAAGAATTTACACATACAAGCATTGTTCAGCGGTTCAGGAAGGACATAGGGGACGCAAATCATTCGGTTATAACAGTATTACACAAGATAAATCTTTCGATATACACCAACTCCATATTCTTCCTTTAATTTCCTCTAAAATCTTGTTCGCATTTAGTATTATAAATTGTATTGTGTTGTTTTGCATATATCTCTATTGTGTTTATTTTAATATGAAACTTATAATTTGTAATTTAAAATTTTTATATATGCATATTTAATTTATTTTGTAATGTGATATAGGTATTTTAAAAAGAGTGACTCTCGTGTGAAATATTACACAAAAATCATATGTGCAATATAACATATTTTAGGCAACTTATTCAAATTTCGCGGGTCATGGGCGGGTCACTCCTTAAATTTGGTCGGTGATGACGGATATATATTTATAGAAGGATGTCGTTACCAAATTTGTGTTGTAGCGTAATGGTTTGAGTCTATTGTTAGTGTATTTGTCGCAGGTCCATTTCTTATTGAGCACATAATTTTTAAATGTTGTTTGTTTTTGTCAAGTTTTTTGTTTGTGTTATTACATGAAAAAAATGTGATACTCATAGAAGCGAAATGTGTAGTTAAATGAAAAAAAAATTACATTATCATTTTTAATGTGTTTGTTTTTGTCAAGATTTATGTTACCATATCTGTGTGTTACTACATGAAAAAATAGTGATACTTATGAAAACAAAATGTAATACCACGTGAAAAAAAAATTACATTATCATTTTAAAAAAAATTACATTATCATTCTCTATGTATTACTGCATGGATAAGTAAGGGTCTGCTTGGTTGGGGGTAATGGAAGTGGGTAATGAAAATTACTTCTATTGATGTTGCTTGGTAGTTTTGATACACAAGTAATGGGAATATAAGTAAGCAATTGATTACCCTCACTCACTCAACCCACTTCACATCATACCTATTGTTGATGTTCTAACCAAGCAATAACAATGCAATCAATAACCCTTGACTCCATTTGGATGGATGAATTTGGAAATCCATGAATTTCACACACAAATTATACTCTCCAATTGATTTACAAATACTTAGATGTGAGACTTTAGGGAAGAGAGTGAAGGGGGGAGGGGAAGGGGTAGAGATGGGGAGATTTCACAAATGATTAGGTTTTGATGAGGATTTGAAATCCCTCCATTTTAAACTAAACTCTCAAATCTAAGTATTTGTAAATCCATTGGAGAGTGATGATTTGTGTGTGAAATCCATGAATTTCAAATCCGTCCATCCAAATGGAATCTTAGTGATTGACGTAATGTTAATTTTATTTTTTTCCAAATAATGTTATACCGACGAGTTGATCGGTTCAACTTTTTAGCATTTTTACCCTTTTTTCTGCTTTTGAAATTCTTGTGGGCGATTCGAAAGTTAAGCAGTCCAACACTTTGAATTGATTTGTGTGTCAATCCTACCAATTGGTTTAACCGCTTTTAAATAGGGATGGTGAGAGTATTAATCCTTTCAACAGGAGGTCCTTCCTTGCTTTTAACGCAACAAAAGTATAGAACAAAGGCAAAAGGCGCGGGAGGAGCGGCAACCAAACTGGTTGGCCTGCAATTCTCTTGAAATTTGTCTTTCGACGAACAAATCAAAGCTTTGGCATATAACAATGGCGGCACAAAGCGACACCCCACTGCTCCATATGTTTAATTCTCTCTTCAAACCACGTCTTCTCGAAAAATTGATTACCGATGGACACAATCTCCACTACCACGTCAAGATTCCGATTCAGAGATCACAATCAGGAAATTGAAGATGAGGAATCATCAGAGGGCCACACTACCGCAGATTCTTCCTCCGTTTCGAGCATTGAAGATCAGGACCTCGAGCTTCAGTCCATGACTGCTAGGGTTTGTTTCCCTAATTGTCCCCATTTAATCTCAATTTGAGTTAATTTTTTAGCTGGCCGTTTCTATTTCAACATCTTATGGTTTTGTTTCTTCTTTGTATGATAGGGTATTCAGCATCTGTGTTCTGAACTTGTTGAGCTTAAGCAAGAATCAGATGAGGATTTTCAGAAGAATATCTTCTCTAATTACTTTGCTTTTCTTGCGTAAGTCCCCCCAGCCTTTTCTCGATTCCCCTTCAATTTTAGAGTTTCGAATTTCAGGGGCAATTTCTTGAATTTTTTTTAGCCATATGCTGTAGCTTAAGGTAAATACTTCAATGCAGCAGTTGCACTGTGCAACTCAAGTGCATTTGTAAATTGTATTAGATATTTTACTAAAAGGTATTAGTTATTTTCACTGAACCAATCAAAGACTGCCCCTGCTGCATAATGCAGTCAAAACCGGGCATGTCAATAATGAATCCAATACTTCACCAACAAATCCCTTCCAAGTATCTTCAACACATACCCATCATCACCTAAACGCCAGTACTACTCACGAGTAAAACTCCTAAAAGCAACAGCGAAGCTCATGGAAACGAACCTCCAATGAAACAAACCCAAAAGTTTAAACCAGTAAATGATACCATTAATCAACCACTCTAAATGCTCTTCGATCAAACTTAGACATCCGAAACCAAACAGTTGAACCCAAATCACCTCAAATGCGAAAAATTAATGAAACCGTTTATATAATTAATGAGAAGATTGAATTAATTAAATTAATTAATTAAATGATAGTGGGGTCCTTGCATATGTGGCGCGCCACATAACCGGTGGGCATATAAATTTGTGCCCACCCGCGGTCATATGATCAAATCCGTAGTTGTTAATTATTATATCAGCAGCTTTACAGGATGGTAGTTTGATCCTTTGAATTTGATTTGCTACAATTCTGTATTGCTGTTTTTCTTTGCATTAGAACGTTCGAGCTTTACTTTGAGAACTGCACTAGAATGACTTTGAAATTCACATTTGTGTTTCGTCGATAATGATCAACTCTTTGTTGACAAAGTCTTGTATGCACCAGGTGCACAAGTCAACTCAAGTGCATTTTTAAACGGGATTAGTTGATTTCACTGAACAGTATTAGTTGTTTTCACTAGACAGTATTAGTTATTTATATTGAACAGTATTAGATGTGCTTCTGTTGCATGGTGTAATTTGTGTGCAAGAGACTTACTCATTCTTGTTTGCAGGATATTGAAAGAGTTAGAAGCTCTGCAAAGTGAATTATCAGGATTGGAAAACCAGGATTCTTTGCAGCAGAGGCTTATTAAAGATGTTAGTGATGGAATATCTTCACCAGTATTCTCAGAGGAGACTACAAACTCCATGCTTGAAGAAACTCTATTTGTTCAACCAAGTAAATTGGAGACACACACAGAAAAAGTTACAGAAATCTTGGATACACTTATCTTTGAACACAGATTAGATGATGCCCTAGCTCTACTCCAAATCGAGAGTGATTTTATCGAAAATTTGCAATCAACTGAATATTCTTCAGAGCAAATGATGTCTTATAATTTCACTATATCTGAGAAAAGGGCTATGCTTTCTGACCAATTAACATCTGCGGCAAAACATCCTCGTATCTCCCCACCAGAGCTGCATAAGGCACTGTTTGGCTTGTGCCAGCTTGGTGACAATCATCTTGCAACAGAGCTATTGCTTCAGTATTATCAATCCCGTCTCACGTCTGGTATATATGATTTGCAATCCTCAAAAGAATTTCTAGATGTTTCCTATATCCATGAAGCATCAAAATTTGCATGTTCAATGATCTCACAAGCTGTGAGAAGTTACATAGGCTTGAATGGAGAAACTTATCCATATGATTCAGAACTTATTCAGTGGGCCTCTAGAGAAATCAAAGTATTTGTTGTTTGTTTCAATAAGTACATCGAATCCATATCTGATATAAGTGGTAGACTATCAATAGCAGTTGATGGTTTGAAGATTGCAATGTCGTATTGCTCTTTGTTAGACAGTCAAAGGATCTTTCTTCAGCCATCTTTGATAGAATATGTTCGTCCTTGCATACAAGAGGTCTTGGAACTCCATATAGATCATTTGAGTAAAGTTGTTAGTATCGTTGGATCGAGTGATACTTGGGTTCTGAGTAGATGCTATGCTTCGGGGATCTTGAAGGGAACAAGTCATACGATCGTTGATCAACAACCCGAATATTTCTTCCTCACCGATAGTGGCAGGAAATTTATGACATTGTTTCAGGTTAGACATTCCCTTAATTATTTAAATTTTCAAGTCTAAAGTAATCTGTTAATGAACTGAGAGCACTAAATTGATGCGTCTATTCTCATGATTTCATATGCTTAAGATACAAGGATAATTTCACGACAGTGGCTTTAATAATTTTTTAAGGCATAATGCATCAGCGGATCCATAAACTATCAAGATTTGTTTCTATAGGTCCTTAAACTTAAAAAAAAAAAAAGAACCCTTCAAGTATTGAAATTATATATCATTAGCTCCCTTGAGACAAAAACTAACAGAATTTTGTGATTTATCTTACTTGTCCCGTAAAATAATATGTACTTTTAATTTTGTTAATATCAAGATGTGTTTTGTGCAAGCCATTTGGCCTCCAATACTTTAGGTGATGGGTACTTGAAATGACTTGCAAAAAATAGTTTTCTATGTAATTAAAACTACACAAAGCTAACATGTATATTATTTAACGAGATCATTTAGGTGAAATTAAAAAAAGAAGCTGTCAATGTCTCGATGGAGCTCGTGAAATAAAAATTTGATACTTAAAGGACTTATTAAATAAAAATATTTTAGGGACCTGTTGACACAAAAATTAATTGTTCAGGGACCTTTTGATGCATTATGTCATTTTTTAACTATTAAGAAACAACGAATGTTGTCATTTTCTCTGGTTGTATGTGAAAAAGAGGGGTAATCGTTTTTATAATACTATGTTCTTAGTTCGTGGCAGAGGATACATCGCCTTTGATTGCATATCAAATGGAGAGTTCAGTTCTGAAAGGACTCATGGACCTATTCGCAGCATATATCGTTGTACTTGAAAGCGCCATCACCGGTGACACAGATGTTATGGAGAAAGGGGATTACAAAATCAGTTTTCCCGAGTCCCCAACTCAAGGGGTTTTCGTTCTTGCTAATCTGTCAACTTTAATGCAATTCTCCTTCAGTATCATCAGAAATATCTTTGATGGCATCCATCAGCTGAATTTTGAGATTGATAATTATACAATGTTCATTCAAGATGTTTATAGTCGACTTAAGGCCTGCTTTCTTGATCAATTCATATCAAATATCTTCTCTCCAAAAGATGCATATGAATCTAGTCCAGGAATTCAGATTTGCAATCAGGATGATTCTGGAATTTGTGTCTGATTCCTTCTGTTCCTTACCTGGTATGATTAAGATCTTAAAATTTAGTAAAATACTTTTGTTTTAGTCCTTTAAGTTATCCCTATTTCGGTTAGTTCTGTCAACTTTTTCGAATTGAAAATACTCCTGTAACTTTCAATTTAGACATTTTGGTCCAGCAACCGGACGTATGGGAGGAAACATCTTGTTAATGCTGACATGACAAAGCTTGATTTATCCACGTGGACGAGTCTGATTAGTCAACCGGATATTTCACATCATAGCCGGATACCGGACCAAAATATCGAAAGAGGGAAAGTTACAGGACTATTTTCAATTCGTGAAAGTCGACAGGGCTGAAATCGGAATGGGGGTAACTTACATAACTAAAAAACTATTTTCCATTAAGTTCGGAATGGGGGTAACTTACATAACTAAAAAACTATTTTCTAACGTGTATTCAGCTGTGAAGACTTGTACCCTTTTTTTTTTTGGTCAATGTTTGCAATGGATGAGTTTATTAAATAGAAAGTATATCATGAATTTCTCCATGATCAGGAACTGTATTTAGAGCTAAAGAAACTGCAAAAGATTGCTGAGGATGACTGCCTCGATATGAACTGGTTGATACGTTTATTCAGCGAAATTATGGATACCATATTTGAGTGGATATCAAGTAAATCTGAAATATGGACTATTGGTGAAGAGAATCTAGCTGATAATCGAAGCAAGTTCAGACAGGTAAAATTCTTTGTTACTTGTATTCTTCATAGCCGTATCCTGAATTTCGTATGGTCATACCAAATGCAGCTAATATTGGACACTCAATTTTTGGTGGAAATTGCTAGAAGTGGGAAATACCTCTCTGATAATGTGATAAATATCTCAAAGGATATTGCATCTCGTCTCGATGCATCATTCATTTCTGCTGGATTGAGTCCTCTAAGGTGAATATACTAAATAAATATCGTAGTCAAATTCTATTTCTATGGAACAATGCGATATTAATTCTGGGATTGCATGCAGGAATTTGAATGATGGAGAGTGGGGTGCAAAGGCTGTTGAGAAGTTGCAACAAGTTCATGCAAAAGAATGGCTCGAAAACGAGAATGCAAGTGATGGAGACGACGAAGAAAAACATCCGGTGGTCCAAAATGCCTCACAAAATCAAGTGTCTACAACAGATTGAAGAGCAGAATGTATGAACTCATAAACTTATGTGTTCTCTTTTTGTATTTGAAATACAAGTATCATCTTAATCAAACAACACCAATTCTTCATTTAGGTAGCATTTATGTCCATGTTCCCAGCATTTATTGTAATATTTTAGCCTATGTTTGTTTCCGTTTTACAGTTTCGAGATTTCAAAAATATTGGACATGTTTCTTTATGGATTATAATAGTAGATTTAATACTATCAACATTAATACTTTTTTGTCATACAAATCACATCCTCTAATTGCAACCTCTAATGTGAAATTTGTTTAAGGTGTTAAATTGATATTATTACATTTATAAATTAATATTATTATTTTTATAAAATTATACATATAGCATTTTGTGCTCTGATATTAGTTTATATATGTAATAACATCAGTTAATAAGTGTTATATTATTATTAATTTATAAATATAATAATATAAATTTTATACTGTGAACAAGTTTTATCTAAGATTTTACCCCATACAAATATGTGCTTTCACATTCTATCCAGTTTATTTTAGCTTTCACTACACTTTCTCAACTTACCATTCAAGCCCTCTTTATTTATCGACCAATACACTCCCTCATAATATTATAAATATATGGTACATTGACTAATCACTATAAGTGAGATTTTTTTTTTATTAAATGGTACAAGGGAAATAAAAATGTTATTATCATGTAGATAGTGCCACACAAATTGCTAATATATTCTTAATTTGCAACATCCGTGTTCAGACTTCAGTGAAAAAAGAGGACCCACGTGATCTTCTCTCTCTTTCTTTACCATTTTCATTCAAAAAGAGTCAACTCATTCTCTTTCTTTACCATTTTCATTCAAAAAGAGTCAATTCATTGTACTCCCTCCGTCCCAAAAAATTTATTACACTTTTTTTTTTTTCTTTACCATAAGACTTTACACATTAAAAAATAGATATTTATTACTCTTAGGCTTGATTTGGTAGGAGTTATTATGGGTTTAATAGTGGTCAGTAATAAATTGCAAAGTCATTTGGTAGCCAGCATATAGACCGTACTAATTAGTTAGGATCCGATTTTTTTATTGGTGACCCGCGTCGTAATACCGCTAATATGCTGCGAATCACTATTCCCTTTCACACTATTTAATACCTCATCCCCCAAGGTATTAGCCGAAGAGGGCTTCTACAGTATCTTTCGACTGACGATATTGCTCCTCTTCAAGTAATATATTACAAAAGTATACGTCATCTGTTCCATTTATTGCTTTTTGGTCGAGGGTTTTTCGATTTTGGGGGGAACGCGGAATTTTGAAGTTTTAACATACTAAAGACGGTCGTCGGCAATGGCGTTTGAACACAAACGACGGCGACGTCGTGGGTAGTGTTGATTAAGGTATTTATCACGCCTAATTCAATTATCTCTAACACGAATCGTCCACCTCAACTATCACTCGACACTATAGCTTTTTAAATTGTCTTGCATACCACTGTAGTTTCTCCGACTTGGATTGTTGAGATTTGACGCAGTAATTGGTGTGTATGGTTGTCTATTAAGTAGGGTTCTTAATTGATGCAGGGATGGGTTGGGTTAATTGATAGTATTTTTCTTTTTTGAGGTTTGATGCATGTTGTCTATTAGGGTTCTTAATTGATGCAGGGTTGAGGTTGGGTTAATTGATAGTATTTTTGTTATTTGAGGTTTGATGCAATGGGATATTTGATATTGGTGTATATTGGGTTAATGATGCAGTATGTTCTAAAAAATGGTGTCTATTGAGGTTGATTCAATAGGGTATTCGATATTAGGTTAAAAAATACTATCTCCCACACTACATGATTTTTGGGCCAAGATTGGTGATATAGTTTTTTTCATGAATAAACTAGTTGGTATGTACCACACTTCATGATGTGTTATTCATAAAGGCATAAATTCAACATTATTTTGGGGATGAACTCACTTGTCAACTGTATTAGATGGGTTTTTAAAGTATGAAATTATGTTGTTCCTAGTTGTTTCAGTTGTAGTTGTTCTAGGTGTTCTATGGTCCTGTCAATAAATTGTGGACTGATATGTTTAACTTGTTCTAGTCTAGTTCTAATGTTTTGATTGTCTAAATTGTGGACAGAAATGTTGTTTAATGTTTGGGGAAATGTATGTTGTTGATTGGTAATATTGACAATCATTTATCTTATATGTGGACTGAAATTCTGACCTGCAAAATCAAATCATAATTCTAAAGTTTGTGTTGGTCAAAGATTTGATTATCAATATTGATATACCTATACAACAACTGATGCTCCTTTGATGATATATTGTTTGTTCTTGGTAGGTAACAATCTATTTTGTCCCTCTAACATATCCGACGATGTTGTCACTAGCCATGAAGAAAATTGATAGAACACATACAACGTCGGAGAAAGGTTGTGTGTCTTATACTAGCACATATGATTATCCAAACGTCTAATAGAAGAGTTAGACGACGTGATGATATTATGTTTTATGGCATGATTAGTAAGATACCTAACCAAGAAATTCGTTTAAATAGATTGTATGCAATGACTGATGTTGCATGTGTAAAAAACTTAAGAATGGACCGAAACACTTTTGCTATACTTTTTAAATTACTGAGGGATTTAGGAGGTTTAAAATATCAACGTTACGCGTGTGTTGAGGAACAAGTGTCAATGTTCTTATCCATCTTGAGTCATCATAAAAAGCAAAGTGTTGTCTCGTTTGATTTCCAACGTTCGACTCAAACAGTGTCGTATTACATGAACCTTGTCCTAAGTGCTATTATTAAACTTCACAACTTATTTTGATTAAACCGACTCCTATTCCTGAAGATTCAGTCGATCCACGATGGAAATGGTTTAAGGTAATCATCTTACCCTCTTATAACCCATGTTGTGAATATCTTTAGATATAATAATTTAAATTTATGTAGGGCTGCTTAGGTGCTCTAGACGGTACCCATGTTGACATTACAGTGCCAAATAGTGAAAAGGGGAAATTCAGAAATAGGAGGGGTCGTATATCCACCAACGTATTGGGTGTCTGTGATACAAAGATGCAATTTGTGTACTTCCTACCCGGCTGGGAAGGGTCAGCTGCTGATGCCAGGGTTCTACGAGATGCCGTCACCCGACCTCACGGATTGAAAGTCCCAAGGGGTATGATCATCGTTTATTCATAATTCATTTTAAATTATTTAGTATCTATTGTTGTTTTGAATTTTGTTTCCATGTGTGTGTTGGACAATACTATTTGTGTGACAATGGATATGCGAATGTAGAGGGATTTCTAGCTCCATATAGGGGATGTAGATACCATCTGAAAGAGTGGAGCCCGAATACCGGTCGGCCAACCAATCACCAAGAACACTTCAACATGAGACACACTAGAGCACGTAACGTCATAGAGCGTGCATTTGGTGTCTTAAAAAAATATTTTGCAATACTTAGGAGCCCCGCATTTTACCCTATCAAGACCCAAGTTAGAATTATAATGGCCTGTTTTTTGTTACATAACTTCATTTTAGACGACATATGCCCGTTGATCCTGTTGAGCAACAGTTTGATGAAGATGAAGACGATGATATCGACGATGACGCTGATGACACCGAGGATGAGCATGAAGATATGATTGTTACGGTCGAGTCGTCGCCTATATTTAATCAATGGAGGGACCAATTATCCATGGCCATCCATCAGGCATGGAGAAACCCTACTTAGTTGGATTGTGTGGTTTATCACGTTATTGTTGTACACTTGCATTCAATTTTATGTTTTTCTCATTGTGAAATATTCATGTATATTTTCTTTTCCACTTAGTTATTGGTGATAACTATTGTTTGAGGAAGTTCATGTAGAATTAATTATATGTCCTCTGTGTATGTGTGAGGCATGCATCAAGGTAAGTAATGTTTCAGAGTGAAAAATAGTGTCCAGTCATGTCGTGTGCAAATCATTAAATTCATGTTTTAACTTATGAGCAGGTCATATTGTGAGCAGGTCATTAAATTCATGTTTTGACAGGTTTTTTAATGTGGGCATATGAGTAGCTCATATTGTGAGCAGACATTAAATTTTAGTCAAAGCTCACCCATTTTTATTGTGGCCATTTCAGTAGGTCATCGTTTGTAGAACATTAAATAATTTTTGGCTTTGAATTTAAAATTGTAATTCAACCCATTATCTATTCACCTATAAATAAAACATCACTAAAGGGAGGGATAGACTGTATTTTCTTCTCAATGGTTCTTAAAATTCCAGCACAGGAAACGATCTTGTACACGAGCCGATGGCCCAAATACTTAGACCACTGGTTCATACTCTCTCCAGTGGAACAACACTAAGTGGGCAATTGGGGTGGGCGAGAGGAGCGAAATTTTCATGCAATGACATTTGCTATAGGATCGGTTAATGAGACCTACCACACTGATTTTAGTCTCGACGATGCTGATGCAAGGAGGTGTGCCCTTGAGGCAAGGTATGACTGCTTCAGTGAGCTGGTTGACTCTCCGGGTGTTCAATGGGTGCAAGAAAGCAATACTCTCCATGCCGAAACAAGTGTATGGAAATACTATATAAATGTTAGTCCCCATGTAGTTAAACTTTTCAACTGCAAATTCACATACATTTTAATTATTAGAATTATTAGAAGTATCCCACTTAAATACGTATTGTTTTACAGCAAAATAAACTTGTAAGAGCTTATTACTGGAGCGGTGAGCCTGATTTCGAACATCTGACAACTCTGTTTAAGAGGGCTTCGACGATGCCTCTGCCTCCTCCTACGGCTCCTCCATCGCCAATCCACCCACCACGCCATCCAGAGGTCATTGTCATTAGTGATGATTCAAATCCGACGATGGGGTATTTTCCTACAGGCTTCACTATTAACGTCACTGATGACTCTGATGAAGTTGTATCGCCAATGTTGGGCAGTCGGTATTGCACATCTCCAAGGTTGTTCGATGAGATTGTTTCCCCACCTAGAGAAGTTGGAGGTAGTTCTCGCACTCGATTACCTCCACGTAATGTTGGTCCCCGTATGGCTCCAAATCGATTGAACCAAACCCCTACGGACTCCCCCAACACCCAAAACTCTCGTGCTTCTGATGAAACAACAAGCCCAACACGTTGGTTTTGGTTCAGTGGAAGGCGTTGATGGCAGTTTCTAGTTTGTAAGCTTGACATTGGTTGTTCCCTTGAAGGGTGTTTATCTTTATCAAATTCCTTGTATTTTAGTTGCTTTCATGGTACTTTTCATTTTCAGTGATTTCAATGCATCAATGACATTTCCCGAAGTACTACCCATTTCACTTTATGTTATCGTTAACGTATTTTTTCCGAGTTTATTTGAGTTTATTAATTTGTGATAATATACGGTACGAGTATTAATTAAAAAATATAATTTTACATCTATATATAATAATACTTATGAATGTGGGATTTTTAGGCCAACGGGTGGTCATCAGTGTAGTTTAAAACGTGGGACAGTATATACCAAACATCGAATTAAACAAATAAAAACAGTTAAATACCAAACATCAAAATACACAAACTGCTGCAATATTAAACAGGTTGAACAGAAGGACTAAACAAAACACACAAACATTAAAGTCTTAGTTCGACGTTCACCTACATCAACAAAAGCAGCAAAACAACAAACATTAATCAGAAGGACTAAACATACCAGGTTTGTCTTAATCTAACCAATAATAACATATAACATCACATGATGATATTTTTTTCATCAAACAACTCCAAACAGTAGGATTTCCGATATTCATCAACGTTATCTGTGTTGATCGCCTCAATCGAACGATCTGCCACAATACACTCAAATACCTTCACGACAATTATTCCACATGAGTCGAAATCAGTCTGTTGTGGGCAACTAGGACACAAGTTGACGTCCCATGGTGTGTTGGGTCCATTCTTACTTGAATTTGGATGGTTCTCAAGCAACCCACTGTATATGCTTGGCATTATCTCTTCTATGTTTTTAAAAGGTACTAGAGTCCTCGGATTTGCCCTTTTTCCACTAAGAGAGCCATACACCATTATCTCTTGTTCCTTTAGCATTATCTCGTATAGTACCCAATGGTTTGACTTAACGTGGCCAACTCCATAAACGAACTCTGCATCGAACCAATCTAGCTCGACACCATGCAGTGGTAATCTACCCGACACATAATCAACAATCTTAGGAGCATCCCTAAGCCATTCCCATTCGACCTTCTTCTTTTTGGCTATTGACCACTGTTTGTGAACTTGTCCAGTGAATAATGACTGAAAAAATTATTATATGAGAACAAACAATTAACAACTTGTAAACCACAAAATATATAATAATTGAACCAATTAACTAAACTTACCCAAAAGAACATGTCAACTGTGGTCCAACCTTTCTTAAACAACTTAGGCCATTTTATCGATTTCATAATCACAAGGTTGAACAGTGCATCAATATTCTACATAACACGTTCAAAAAACATTAATTGTAAGCATAATTTATTTTATGAATATATATCAATAAATAAGTTAAAGAATCTAAATCAATAATTGAGATCATACCTCCATCTCTAGCCACCCCGTAGGTTCCCACATGTCTTTAAAGAATTTATGATTTGGGCTAGTAATATTAGGAACTGAGATTTCGATCGCATCCGTTGTTCCCTGACTCTTATCAAACCATATTTGGAATCTTTGTTCGGTTCCAGGGTCCCAAATGATATCCAGTGGATCATACATCGAACCATAATTAAATTTATCATCAATGTTGTCCCGCATCTCCTCCTCGAGTGACAAATCGTCATGATTATGCGCCCTACCATCACCACCTTGCAGAACCACCATTGTCCAATCAACATCATCGGCCTCACCAACATCTTTCCCCCCAACAGGAACATTTAAGTTTTCCTTCCCCTTCTCATACCCCTTGTCCTCCCCCTTATTGACTCCAACTTCCCTCTCTTTTCCATCCCCCATTTCCTTCCCGATGTCCTCCCGGTTATCACCCTTTCTTCCATCTCCCATTTCATCCCCCTTATTCTCCCGGTTATCAACATTTCCATCCCCCATTTTCTTCCCCTTATCAGCGTTCCCATCTCCCAATTTCTCCCCCTTATCCTCACGGTTATCACCGTTCCCATCTCCCATTTTTCCCCCTTATCCTCCCGGGTATCCTCACCCTTTCCATCCCCTTTATCATCCCTCTTATCCCCCCCTTTTCATCACCAAATAATTTCCTACCCCTTTCCTATTCACCATACACTTGACACGTTTTCCCCTCTTCTTTATTTCTGATTCACATGCAAAAAAATACAGATATTATAAAAAAGTAAATGTCGGTTTAAAGTTTTTAACAGAACCACATTTCAATAGATGTTGAAAACATAACATAATTTCATTCAACAATATAATTTGGCAAAAAAACCACATTTAAAACGATAATGATGCCCATCAACAAAATCAACAGAATATTTAACAGAACTGAAATACTTAATAGCTGAAATGTTACCGGTTTTTTTCTTTCCTTATCAATATCTTCACTTTGATTGACAAGTTGTTCAATGATCTTTTCATCTTCATCACTCTGATTTTCCGCTTCAATGTCCTTGTCCGCTTCTTCACTTTCCTCTTTTTCACTGCCCTTGTCTGATTCACACTCCTGCTCAGTTTCACTTTCGAATTCATCAGCATCTTCATCACTTTCCTCTTCATCAACATCAAATTCTTCTTCTTTTGACGATTGAACCTCAACATCTACTTCCTATTCGGAAATGACTTTTTCTGATTCGTCAATTCTCCATCCAGATTTATCCATTATGAACTGCTGATTAACCAATATTTCCTTCATGATCCGCTCGATATCGATTATGTTACTCTTGACATAGCTCAAATCATTACCTTTACAAGGTGTGGATTTCTTCTTCTGCCTACGCTTCTTCAAGGAAAATTTATCAATATCACTTTGGGAAAATCAGCCCGAGTTTGTTTCCGTTTCTTTGATGGAGATGACATCTTTGATGACTTCTTTGATGGAGTTGACATATTTGATGGAGATGACATATTTGATGGAGATGAACCAAAGTTTTTTTCCCATTCAATAAGGTTCTTGTAGAATGACATATTCTTCTCCTTATTTGATGGTGTCATCTTCAACAGAACTTTAAACTGCACACAAACATAAAAAACATGTGGGTTATATATATTGTAAAACACACAAGTATTATCCCATTCAATAGATGTTGAAAACTAAATTTCATACATCAATATAAATTGGCAACATAACCACATTTTAAACGATGATAATTTGAATAACAAGTAGTATGCAATTCAAGTATGTATGTTCATATATATGCTAACCTTCACGGCTTTTTCCCAAGCAATGTCCAAGATCAAAACGATCTTTTGAATAACTCCAATTCAAGTATGTATGTTCATATAAACCCACCTTCACGGCTTTTTCCCCAAATCCCAAGACAGAGCTTCGCCTTGAATGGCCGAATGGTGTCGTTTCCAAATTGTTATCCTAGAGTTGATATGAGGGTTTGCTCGAAGATCTGTTCCAGGGATCTTCTCACGTAATTTGGCCTCTAATTGTTGAAGGTAACCTGGCTGAAACCCGTTCTCTCTTTTCCAACCTCCAGATGCAACGAGTTCCTTAAACAAATCCATAAGAATTGATTCCTCACTTTCTTTCCATGTTCTCCGGGTACTAGTTCCTTTGCCTTTTCTTCCTTTGGTAACTGGGATTGTCTTCTGGTATACTGGCTACCCATTGTCATTACGACTAATAATATCCAAACATTATCAATGTCCCTCTACAAATAAACACATATCAATGCTAACAAACTGAGACTCCAATATTTGTGTATAGTTAGAAAATCGAAAGCAACCACTTGTGAAAATTGACAAACATACTAATAGGTCAGCAAATATGCAAAATACAAAGCACTACTAAAATCCAAATGGTAGCCCACATTTATTATTACAGGAACTCTGAAAAATACGGCCTAATGAAATCAACAACAAGCGTACAAAGTGTTGACCATAATAATAGGTCAGCAAATATGCAAAATACAGAGCACTACTAAAAACCAAATGGTAGCCCACATTTATTATTACAGGAACTCTGAAAAATACGGCCTAATGAAATCAACAACAAGCGTACAAAGTGTTGACCATAATAATAGGTCAGCAAATATGCAAAATACAGAGCACTACTAAAAACCAAATGCTAGCCCACATTTATTATTACAGGAACTCTGAAAAATACGGCCTAATGAAATCATTTACAAGCGTACAAAGTGTTGACCATAATAAGGATCATTCAAACAAACAAGCCAACAAAAAATTGAAGCACAAATGTCATCAACCCAGTGTTAAATAAGCACAATTTCACACATAGCACGTTTAAACAATCAATTCGGAAGCTGCGTCATAGGTCAAAAATGAAATGTAGAAATGAAATAGGTTAAGGTTAGTCATTTTTCTTACCCAAGCTGCGAGCAATTTGAAAAGAATAATTTGTTGGATGCAAAGTGAACCCTAAACCCTAGAGAACGCCGCCAGAACCCTTGAGCATGTAAAAAACGTCGCCGAAACCCACAAAACGCCGCCGGAACCCAGAGACGAAGAACCTAAATCGTGATGTTCAGCCCCAAATTCACAGCGACAATTTTCCTGTTCGACGATGAAGAAAACCGAGGCCAAGAAAAGAAGAGGGAGAAAGACGGCCGAAAATATGAGGAGAAAATGTTGCAATTATTTTACATTTGGGTATTTATATTTTTTTGACAAGGGTAGATCAGTCATTTCATTTAAATACAGAAATTATACCTATTTAGTACACCCTACCAAGTGGCAATACAAATTTTATACAATTTTATTACCACCTATCAAGTGGAATACTAATTTTATCTTACGATCTTTTGTACGACGCACCAAACGACGTAATATGACCTACCCATATTATATATTACCAATCTCTTTTATCCTACCCATTTTTTATAACCCCTACCAATCTCTACCTTACAATACACACTTATTACACCCCCCCCCATACACACTTACTACCCCCGTATAAGAATTTTTCTTAATCTCTGCGTCGAAAAGTTGGCGCAGAGTCTTCTGGGGCGGAGGGAATACTTTTTACTGTTTTTAATTCAAAAAGTTGATGATATGATGTATTAATTTTAAATTTAATAATTTTTTTTCTTTTAATAATAATTGTTTACTTTCTAGTTCACATTCTTCTATGGGAAAATTACTCAAAAGTATCATTTATAAAGGAGTATTACTCTAATGTGCATTCACTTTTAAGTATTACTCCAAGGTGCCATTTATACCAATTTTGCCTTTTTATTTCAAAATTAAAACCACGCCCCCCCAACCATTTAGATTAACTCTCTCTCCCTCATTTTCTCAATTATTATCTGGACGAATTGGATACATTTTAGGTAACAGCAAAGCCAGTGGAGACGAATTAGCAATTGATGGCATTTATGCGAATTGAAAATACATATCATTGAAGCATGGTAACCTAAATGCTCTCCAAATTCTCAAATACATCAATTCTACAAAAGCACCAACTGCATACAATATACCAGCAAAAACTGTATTAGACATTAAACCGTCACTTTTCATGGCTGTTTTATCCAGCAGAGGCCCCAACACCGTTTCACCTGATATTCTTAAGGTAATTCACCTTTTAAATATGATGAATTTATGCCTTAAAAAATGTAATTCACCCATAAATGTGCAAAGTTTTTTTACGTGTGTGCAAATTTTTTTATTATGAGTGTGCAGAATTGTGGGGTGTGCAAAATTTTTTTTTAAAAAAAGATTAAAATAAATGGGTGTGCAAAATTTTTTATGGGTGTGCAGATCTTTTTTCTTTTTTACGGGTGTGCAGATTTTTTAAATAAAATGACAGATGATTAAAAAAAAATGGGGTGTGCAGAATATTTTATGAGTTTGCACATTTTTTTTTTGTGTGCAAAATTTTAAATAAAAAGAAAAAAAAATTAAAAAATGGGTGTGCAGAATTTTTTATGGGTGTGCAGATTTTTTTTTACGGGTGCATAATTTTTAAATAAATGGATAGATCGATGATTAAAAAAAAAATTGGGGTGTGCAGAATTTTTTGAGTAATATTAAAAAAATTAATTAAACAAAAAGTTAATTAAAAAAATCAGTAAAATAAAAAATTTAAAATATGCAAATTTTTTGGCTAATATTTTTTTTTTGAATTTTTTTTAAAATAAAAGAGACCAGATAAATAAAAAAATTCAGTAAATTTTAAAATTCAAAATCTACACATTATTTTATACATAAGGGCAATTTAGATATTTTGGTCCAATTTTAGTACCTTAGAGTAAGAACTAAAAAGTAGTAAACATTAAAGTAAAAGTGTTTGATAAATGTCACTTAATAGTAATTGTCCCCTTCTATTTGCTGACATGTGTTTTCCCTAATAAAATGTGCACTTGAACAATTATAAATGTACATCCACTTTATAAAATGTATATTCAAATAATAAAACGTACCTTCACTCAAAATGTTATACTATAGCTAACTGCAGACTTTTCACTAAATGAAAAAAGAACAAAAAAATGAATAACTAGAGCACTCATTGAATGAGCATTTTTTCCTAATTCACAACCCACCAAAATCAAAAGCTAAAATTTTCAAACCCAAAGCTAGAGTTCATATAATATTGTATGACACGCAAGATTTGGAAGTTGGATCATTGCTCTGAAATATATAGATATGACGTTTCATCTCTGGAAAAAAAAAATCCAATTCCCTTTAGAGAGTGACATGATTTCCCCACAGTTGGAACAAACCCAAAAACAAAAACCTACCAGATCAACACATACACAAATAGTAGGAAAAATCAAAATCAGTGGTGGCCACTGGGCTCCTTCATGAAAAGGGATATCCGATAAATCCGCCGCGCCGCCGGTTCTCAAGTAAATGTGGTATGATTTTGAATTTCAAACTAGAACAACAGGGGGAGTAACATCCCACGTACTGATAGGAAAATCTCAAAACAAACGTACATATAAAGAAGTAATTCATGCTACTTTGAAGACTTAAAAGTAGAAGGATTTTCTAAGGACAATATTTATAAACTAAGAGTCTTCACATTTTCGTCCAAACTCTGATTGATAGTCGTCCAACTAACTAGCTAAGTCTAGCAATCAGTACGATAGATATTAATCATGAGTTTTACACTTTGCACAAAACTTAGCTTAGTAGACCAATAAAAGTCAACTTATCAACGAAGTCACAATTTATTTTTAATAAAATATCTATTCATCCTGATCTAGACTACTGAGGTTACAAAGATTGTATCAAGCAATAAAGTAATTTGAGTTTTCCAAACCAAAAGCACTTAGCTCACAAGTGCAAGAAACCCTTGAGCACACTTATAATTTCCTAGAACATCACTCATTTATACATGCTAATTTGATTAAAGTTAAATTTCAAAATACTAAAATCTCAAAACAAATTAAACATGCATCATCATAATTTATTAGGATTTTTTTTTTTTTTTTTTTTTTTGATAGGAGGATTTCTAAATCCCTCAGATTTAAAAAATCATATTAAAAATTTCTATAAACCTAAATCTAAATGTAAATTACAGGGTAATTAAACTCATTATTGTTTGCACTATTGGCACGGTGCATGACTATTACTTTTAAATAAATTAATATTTTTAGTCAAAAAATTAATATTAAAAAGTTACTCCGGCCGTCTAGGATTTGTTTGTGCCAAATAATTTGTACACAATTCATGAATAATGAGTAAAGTTGTTGTAGCACAAATCAAATTGGATATGTGCCCGTATCCGACACGTCAGCAGGGTCCACCTAGGCCCAAATCAACCCGACCCAACAGAAGATCAAGTACTCAAATGGTGATGACGGGCGAAATTGAGTTCAATTTGTAGAGTTTCTTTGAGGTCCCTCCTCTATAGGCGCGACTGGCGATGAGCGAAGAAGATCAAGCTCACCTTAACGAGCAACCTCCCTCAAGGACGATCCATAGACGAGGTCGGAAAGAAAAGAATAAAGACCGCCTGAGCGGGCGACCTCCCCTGAGGTCGCTCCACGAGCAAAGCCGACAAGCATAGCCCGAGAGGATAATCCGGCAAAACCAAGAGTCAACGTCAACTTTATGAAACAAGACAAGTGCATTTAATGTAATATAGATATAATTTTACTGTTTAGATCAACAGTTGTAATAAAACCTAAAATAAAGGGTCAAGATGTATTTACTGTTTTTTAGCTTTCAGGGTTGGTCCTCTATAAATAGAGGACCACACCCCTCATTGTAGAGGACTTGGATCCTCCCAATCTTGCTCTCATTTTTCTCTCATCATCTATACAACACCAAATTTAAGGGAAGAACTCAAGAGTTCTTCCCGCAGTCTTCTTGTTCGATTATTACTTGTTTGTGTCAACAAAATAACTAGTCACATCTAAGTCCCTTAACCCGATTATTTGTTACACAACAAAAGTGTTTGGCGTAATTTAGTAACTTTTATTTTTAAAATAAATGTTTGGATGTATTGGGTGTAGGAGTGAGCCCAAAAATAATGATACATTTTGTATAAATATGTTAATATTGAGGTTGATAGTTTAAGGAGAATATTTTATTTTTATAATTTTTCTATAAATTAAATCATTGTTTTTATAATTTTTTGCGTAAATTGTAAGATGATAATGACCCCATTAAAGAAGAATCGACAAAATCTTATGTAATAAATATTAAAAAAAATTTAGTAAATAAAATGGATTTAAAAAAAAAAAAGCAGCTATATATAGATTTCTTCACACAACCCATAAATTTCTTTCTCAATTGTTCAAAATAAGAAAAGAGAAAATATATCACTTGCCACATTATTTTATGAATTGTCACATCATTAATTATATAATATATTTTTTGCATTATAGAGATTATAGATAGATGTCTTAATTATTATAATCAAATTTTTACTATATTTCATTTTATCCCTTTTATTCTTGAGCAAATCCAAAATTTTCTTTCCATGTAAATAGAAAAGATATTCTAATAATAGAAATTCATTTAACAATTTTGCCAAAGCACACCTATAGTGTATTGGCTAACATTTCTGTGAACTAAATTTATAAATGAACTTTATCGTTATTATGCAAAAGAACTATTACTTTAAAAAAAATATTTTACTTTTAAAATAGTGATAGTTTGTACTCCCTCCGTTCCGCAATGACTTGAACACTAGAAATGGATCGCAAATCAAGGAAAGTGGGTTAAAGTGGGTTTGAGTGGAATAAAATAAGGGTGTTGTAAGTGTATAAATATTATATTTGTTTCCATTTTGGGAGTGTTCAAGTAATGTTGGGACGTCCAAATAAGGCAAGTGTTCAAGTAATGTTGGGACGGGGGAGTAAATAATAGTGATAAATTTTGTAAACAATAATTATATTAAAAATAATAGAATTCACAGTAAATTCAAGTACACACAAGTTTTTATTTAATATATTTATCTTTTAATGTAAATCGGAAAATGATATTTAATGACACTTCACTTGATAAATCAGTAAATCAGGATTACTCTGGTTTTTTAACATAAATAATTTAAAATACTTTAAAAATAAATGGTAAAATATTCTTTTAACAATTTCACTGAGCATTTGTTTCAATTTCTGATCTTTTATTTTATTTTTTCGGATTTTTTTTCTTCTCAACAGCTGCATTTTAATTATTCTGATTTTTAATTTTAAATAAAGATTAATGGGAAATATCTGATTAAATAAATTTTTAATATTAAAACCTCAAAAAAATTAACCTTACATCGTCCTAATTCATTACAATTTCTAAATCCCTTTGATTTTAAAAATCAAATTTGTAAAATTCTCCAAACCCCACCCTGATCAAATTGATAAGTTGTACAATAATAGTAAAGCTTAATTGCAAAAAAAATCGCGACCTTTTCAAGAATTGCAATTTAATCTCAACCTTTGAATTTTTGTAAATAAAACACAACTTTAACATTTTTTTGCAAACAAAGCTCACGGGTAGAACATCTCCTGCTTGTAAATGACGTGACATCCTAGGTGGAAAAAACTTACCATCTCATCATATCCACATGGCCAAAATAATAACGTTCACACCTGATCAATCAACCATTATGTTTGTTAACACTCTAAACTCAAATATAATTTTTAAATTTTTTTGAACCTATAATGAAATTCCTCCCAAATTGAAATTGCAGTCCTCTGAAATCTCATTTTGTTCAACCCATTTGAAATCTCATCTTGTTCAACCCATCTGAGATTGTTTACTGAAGTGATTCGTTCATGTTGAGCGGATACCGTTATTCACCCAATTTACCATCTTTTCGTACAACAATGTTGCTCTCAAGCTTTGTGGTCATGGTATTGAGACTACCTGATTTTACGTCCATGACTAATGAGAATTCAAATAAAAAGTTTTTGCGGTTTCTTTTCTATAAGGTGATAAGCCCTCGTTTTTTTTTCTCAATGTTTGATATTATTTTTAATGGAGAAGAATTTCAATATTAATGATTCATTGAAATGAGATTTTTTGTATCTACAATTTATTCGGTATAGCGCCTTACGTTTATTTTGGAGTTATTTACAAAGGTTAATCAATATTTTCTTTAGAAAAATTAATAGAGTTTTATCCAAGTAGGTGATGCGATGGTAAGTTTTTTTCAGCTAGGATGCCACGATATTTACGGGCAAAGGGTGTTCTGCCCGTGAGCTCGATTTGCAAAAGATTCTCAAAATTGAGTTTTGTTTACCAAAATTTAAAGGTTGAGATTAAATTACAATTTTCGAAAAGGTCATGATTTTTTCCGCAATTAAGCCTAATAGTAATGTACACTAGTTACACGGTGCATGACTATTACATTTATATAAAATACAAAAAAACTTCTTCCTCTATCCCATATTCTTTTGTGCCAAATGATTGGTACACACTTGGAGAAAAAAATATAATGAGTAGAGTGTTGAATTGTTGATAAGTACTTTCGTAAATTTTTATCTATAAAATAAAGAAACTGAATTGGTTGAGTGTGTGCATTGTAGGCTCCAATGTAATGATATCTTGTGTAAATTAAATATGTAAGCATTATATAGGTGGAGCTTACGGAAAATTTTCATTTTGTGAGTATGCAAATAATTATGAAACGTCCGAATAAGAAAAGAGTGGGTCTTCTGTGCATCAGGTGCACCGTGCACTTCATAGTGTATTTTAAAAAGTTGCAACTTATTGTATGAAACTTGCGACTTGTTATACTGAAACGCGCAATCTGTATTCATAAAATATAGTTGCACGTTTCAGTGTAACAAGTCACAAATTATAGTGCAACAAGTTATAAAATTTTAAAATACACTATGGAGTGTTCGGTACACCTAATGACTATATATGAATATTTTGTATATAGAGCTTATTCAGAAGTTTCATTTTGTGAGTATTCAAATAATTATGTTCGAATAAAGAAAGTATGAATAAAAATTTGCGAAAATAAGAATATAATATTTTTATAGTAACATAATCAATATTTTCAAAATTAAACAATTGCCTTTATAAACTCTTGCCTAAATTATTGTGAGAATAAGAATATAATATCATTATAGTAACGTAATCAATATTTTAAAAAAATTAAACAATTGGCTTTATAAACTCTTGCCTAAATTGTAGTTTTGGTATTATTACCTGCAATCTGCATTAAAGAAGAATAACCAAAATTAATATCACAAAATCGAGGCAAATTAAATGAGACAAAATAAATCTTTTCAAAAAAAAAAAAAAAGACAAAAAGAAAGGCTATACATAGACTTATCCACAAAACCCAAAACAAACCCATAAATCTCTTTCTCAATTATTCGAAAATAAGAAAAGAGAAAATGTCTCTAAAAATGTTGGCTTTAGTAGTGTAGGTCCCGAACGGGTTATGTGAGGGCAGAAGTCTAGAGGGGAGGGGTGAATAGACTTACAAAAAACTTTCGTCGTAGATCGTGTGAGAGCAGATAGCTTTGATCAGAGTGCGATTGAATCGGTTTATCTCGATAACCAACTTATTGAAACGCTTGAATGCAGATCATTCGGTAACTATCGATTAATCGATGTGTCGGAAAAGTTTTACCCGTGTGAAAAAAACGTTTGTATAAATCGATTCCAAGTTTTATCTTTTTAAATCGGATGACGAAATATCAACCGATCGGATCGAAGCTTGGTGTCATCGATCTTGACTTAGAATGTATGCGCTTTAAGATTGTGCGAAGTGTGAGCGGTTAATCAAAGCAAAAAAGGCACACAAGATTTATAGTGGTTCGGACAAACCAGGTCCCACGTCCCACTCTTCCTTTCACAAGGGGCACCAACTTAACCGAAACCGACCGGACTTAGTTTAGTGTGTTAGTCCAACACAAGACACCAACAGATGTTTTAAGAGTTCTCACTCAACCGATCCCGTAAATCAAGATTAGAAACCCTAGATCGAATCTTGCTAAACAACTTATCCTAACTTGGGGTTTGGGTAAGATTGTTGAGGTTCCAACTATGAAATCTTTCCTTGCAACACAAACTTAAAAGCTAGATGAAAAGATTTCTTGCTAAGAACTTATGGGATGAACACAATATAAAATAAGCTTGTTGTTGTGTTCTTCGTATGAAATCGACTATAGTTTGAGCTTCTTGATTATGTTGTTTGTCCAAGCATTTCGTGTCTCACTGGTGTGATCCCATATTTATAGACCTTGAGATCAAAGAGCCGTTGGAGAGCAATTTGAATCTCGAAAATTTTAGGTAGAGTTCCAATGTGGCGGCTTGAGAACTGGCCGAAAAGCGTGAATGTGTATTTTATAGCCGTTTGAGAGAAGCAACATCGAATCTCGCGAAAATCATCTATTCATCGCGTTTTCTTCCTTATTGATGGAAGCCTTGCTTTGCGGTGTTGTTCCTCCAACTAAGGTTGGTCTTCTTCTTGTTTAGATCGCAGACGTGTGATACGATGAAACATCGGTTTTCATCTTATGATCAATTCGATCGATGAATCGACTACGATAAAAGCACACTTAGCTTCAACCGACTGACTCGGTGATGTAGGTCTTCCGTCCGATCTTCAAGTCATCCGATCTTCTAAAGATTCGAGGTTTGAGCTTCACGACTTCCATTGAAGTTATCCGACTAGATCGATTCGATCGATCTTCCGCTCGGTTTAACGCTCGCCTCGTTTGATATCGCTTTTCTTCCGATTCTTCGATCGACCTTTACATATTGAGTTCCTCAATATGTGACCTATCTATTACATCGGTTTTTTCTATACAATCATTATCAACAAATCTCCTATCGCAAAGAATGTAAACATCGATCCTAATGTGTCCGATTCGGTCCTATTACATGTGAATTTGGAACTTTCATCAAAACTATAAATTTCCCAACAATTTCCCCTTTTGATGAAACCAAAACACCGAGAAACCAAACAAATTGATAAGTATAGAACAAATTAAAGAGCAATGTCGGAAAAGACAAAGAGATTTTGTCTTGGGATCGAAAAGATAAACTTTTCATTAGATATGTTGATTACATGTTACATCGAAAAGTTTTGAATTTAAAAGCACCGATCCTTTCTTCACTCGGCTTGGCTCCTCCTCGGCATTTCTCTTTGGTCTTGTGGAACGTTGAAAATCGATAGAGTTTCCATTTGACATCGATTATCCGCGCTTGATCGGTTATATGCGATTTGCTCAAGATGTCAAAGTAGAATCTCTCAAATGTCGGTCATTAAATGAGCCATCCGCCTTAGTATATTAACAGATCATACTCTTGGCGAGATATCTTTACATTTATAAGCTTGGCCTCATTTTCCGGATACTTGAAAAGTCAGGATATTTATTCTCAGAACCGGTTGAGGAACTCATCATCTGGTGATTCTTTTTGGAACAAGATCAAGGACAAAGGCATCTAAAGCCATTCACTTATGATCTTATTCCATTCCTCAAACCTCTTAGCGTGTCAGGCGGTTTTGGTATGATCTCGTCCGACTCTTTGCTTTGCAACTCGAGGTTACAAATCCAAATCAATCATTTCTTAGCCCTTGATTTGAACTTGATTTCAACCCCCCCCTTGTGCCCAATTTTTCGCCCTTCTTTTCTTCTTCACCATCCGCTCTTTGGACAATCTTCTGACTAGCTCCTTATCACCAGATTCGACTAAATCAGGTTTATCGTGACTTTCCGGTCCGAAAAATCGGTCCAGATTTTGATGTCCCAAAGACCCAGCACCTTTCTCTGCAATTGAGCTTTGTCCATGGGCCTTATCTTCGATGTGTCGAGTTGGTTTCTCGATCCTTCCTTTTTGGTTTGATCAAAAAGTCATGATTGAAGGGAAGTCGAGACCCAAAGTTGATTGATAATGCCCGATAGATCATTAGCGAGATAAACCTTGAAGTTTGAGTGTTAGATTCTCGAACAGTTAATCGGCTCTGTCTTGGCGTTTCCATTGCAAAACAGAGAGTGTCCAAATCATTTTGTCAAATTTCTCTTACGATAACTTCGAGCCTTTTCTCGATGGCGTCGAAAAAGAAGATTGATTTTGATCCACCTGCTTTCAAATTTGTCATCAACTGATTTTTTGTAAGCTCAAAGATATGGTGGTCATGGATTGGGAGAATCGATCTCCGATTGCTTCGATTTGTTTGAGATCGATTTGTCTCGATCGCTTAGCACTCCTCAATCTCTTCTTTCGGAGATCTTTGAGACAAGATCGATCTCCTGGTTGATCGATGGTGATATGAGATGTAGGAATTGGATCCATCACTTGATCGAGTTCGATTGTTTGTGCCTCCGGTGGTTGGTCGTGAAGCTGCGGCACAGTTCCACTTTCATCGGCAGCTCTGCATTCTCCATTTCGGCGTCATTTACGGAGCTTCTTGGCGAATCGGCTTTTCTTCTTAAGAATTCCAACTTCAATCGAGCTTTCCGCAGTTTATCGGATATTAGCTCCGTTGGTGATCCCACTTTGGCGGAAATATCAAGATCTGCGAACTCATCCGCACCACCCATCTGTTCAACAAGTAAGATAAGATCCGAGAAGCTTTTTAATCGAGATCTCTCCAGTGAGGATCTCCATGACTTCTTCTCGATGGCGGGATGGGGACCGGTTGTGGATACATCTCATCAATCTCGTTCAATTCTTAGTCTAACCATTTTTCCAAAGGATGGTCTTTGTTGATCCGGATCTGGGAATTATCTGTCGGCATTCTGTTGGATGAGATGTGGAAACTTCGGTTGTGCTTGAAGAAGTTGTCCGATTGGTTCGACTGCGGTGGATTACTGTTTGTAGTGGCGATTAATATCTGGTTCAGTTCATGAGCGGTGAACTAGCGAAGTGACATGCTTTCAAAGACCTTTAGTCCGGCGGTGAATCAGAGGTTGAGAGAAGGAGATTTAATAGGTTTGTGCTTCTACCTCGAATCGTTCCCGAGCCCTCGGGTTGAAAGCTTACTGTCTGTTTTCTTTGTTCTTGTAATTTGTATCATCTATTTCTTCCGACTCATCTTCTAGTGCTAGAGTCGGGGTAGCTTCTTTGCTTTCTTTGGCCTCTTCTCACAGGCCTTCACCGATTTCGTTTCTTTTTACGTGGAGCAACCGGGTGTGGATGAGGCGGCTTCTTTGCTCTTTCCTTTCTTGATTTTGTTGGGTGGGCTCCTTGTCATCGTCTGTGGCCCATATATAACCCAGAAGTTGATGAGAGGAAGGCATTGTAGGACTTGATCCATTCTCGATTCCATTCATTGGCGGTTTGTCCTTCAATATAAGCGCAACCTTGTTGAGATTCTTGACTTCTTTTTCGAAAAGACACACATTGACTCCAAATTTTTTCGTGTTCTTGGAGCAAGATGGCTTTTCGAGAAGCCGTGCGAATTGATGTTCGAGCCCCATCAATTATTTTTGCCATCTTTACATTTTGGTGATGTGAGAGCATCCGGGCTAAATGAGATTCCCATGATCGTTCTTGATGAATGTCAAACAACAACATCTGAGAGCATTGGCCATGAATCCGGCTTTCATCGATGTTTGTCCGCCTCTCTTAGAGCTCCTCTCGATTTCTTAACCCTCATTCTCCCCTCAGTAGTGTGCGCAGGTGAGATTCGCCCTTTAGTAAATGAGCAGACGGGCAGTGATGTCGCATTTTGTCGATTTCTTCTCCGATTGGTGACGACATCGGTTCGTCTCTCTGGTTTTTTTATCCACACTCAAATTCTGCAAGAATTGAAGTGCTTTTTATCACCGGATTGCGATGAGCGAGAGCAATATGTTTCGATCGGCCTTCTTGATTTGTTCCACCTCCATGGATTCGAAATCCTCGGTGGTTCCAAACCGAATCGAACTTATCCTCAAAGATCTTCGTTTGCCGATTCCGCATAGTTGCACATGATCTTTCCTAGTCCATGAGTGGCCATCTACAGTGAGATAGACTTCATTAAATTTGTGCATAATCAATATCAATATCATACCGCTGAAAACAAAAAGGCAATGAAGCATAAATTCGAAAAACAACTTTTTGAAAACAATGTTTTTATCGGAAAGAAAAGATTCATCATTAAGTTTAAAAGAAAATATTACGATTCAAATTTTCAGAGAAGATTTTGAACTCTAAGAAATCGTTTTGAAACGTAGAAAAATTTGAAGTTTTTCGAAGAAAGTAATGCAAGTTTGTGAAGCGGAAAAAAACTCGTAAGGTTTGATGAATCTTATATAGAGAAGGAGGGTACAATAAGACAAGATTTTGAAGATCAATCGTTTTGAAAAGATTATGCGCTCAGATGAAGCGGTTTTGATCGTGGGGTCGTGAAAAACGACGTACACAAAACTTTTGGATTTAAAAGCACGATCAAGTAGCGGTTAATACATGTACCCCGTCCGCATTAAATGATTTGCATACACGTCCACAAGGATAGTGGGTACAATGAAGGCAAATAATATCGATATGATCCGATAAATAAGTGAAGAACAAGAGAAAAGAGATCGTGATCTGGTTTGGTGATGTTGTGTCGGTCAATATTACTTGTCAATGTTGATTCCACTTGTTGATCTTAATCATTCTCCTAAGCCTTAAGAAATTTCCCAATCGATCCTTTCAAACCGATCTTCTCGGTTGATCGATTTGTTGAAACTTCAGTGCTTAATCCATCTTTCCTTGAAAACGCCTTTTCCCTTTTGATCCTCCTTGATCGATTGAAGTTCCCTTCAACCGATATTTCCGACATAATAAATATATCCGATTTATTGGAGTTTCAAGCTCGTGATCTCTCTCATCCGATCATGCTCGAAAGTAATCAGATTTTGGTTGACCTCATCCGATTCTTTTCGATTAAGTCAATTCTTGGGATAAGTGTTACCAAAAACTTAGTCTAGAGTAGTAGCTTCTATTCCCTAAGTAGGCGTGATTGACATGAGTAAATATCGCCCTAATCTCTCGATATGTCAATCAATATAAATTTATCCAATTATCGGTTTTTCTACACTCGTCCTTTTGATGCAAATTTCTCGGATAGGCTTCTTGAAATGAAAATTGCATTTGCATCCTTGCTTGGCCTCTATAAATTGGACCAATGTTTTACACAACATCACCCATTCACCATACTTATCTTCTTTGTAAGAATCATGTATCTTGGTGAACCCTTGTTTCCGGTGAGACTTCCGGCAAACACTTTTACACCCTTTTATATGGTTTCACCTTCTCAAATCAACCCTTTGCATCCCTTATTGCTGTTTTCTTCATCATCTTCGATTTCACATGGATTCTTTTAAAGCTTCTCTACCACACCATGGTGGATCTGCTAGCTGTTCTGGCGAGAAGACACTTCTCCCAACCGTATGCACCTTGTGTGTCTATCTGGATGACGTAACCAGAACCATCAGACTTAGTCTGGTATAAAATATGTAGCACATGTGCCCATGAGATCTGACGACCAACTCTTTGGCACACGTGCTCCATTTAACAGCTGGAGAGCCCTATTACTCTCCCTTTTAGGGCTCCTGGCTTAGTAATCCTATCAATGCCGCTCTCACTTCACTTGGAGAGTCCATCGGTTCTTGGCATGGGATTACCTTTTCAAGCCCCCTCACCCTGTTAAGTGGGGAAAAATGAGAGCGTCAGATTTCATAAAATCTCTCTCTCTTCCCTTCTTTAACACTTAACCAATGAGTTCGGGTTTGGGTTTGGATGAAGGTTTAGGGTTTCTAGGTTTAGGATTTTGGTTAACATTTATGTCTTGACCTCCTCTTCTTGTACTTGTAACTCGAAATGTAACCTCACCTTTTTTTATCAATGAAAAGTTCATTATTTCATCGTTGTGTAAATTCACTTTCTTATATTTGTTAGCTCTTAATCTCTGAATCTTGCTTGTTGAATATCATTAAATCGATTCACAAAAGAAATGCTATAACCAAATTGATTTAATCGGATAATCCTTTAAACCGAGCATTTTCCTTAATCGATAAACCTTGAATCGTCGATTCCTTTTAAATCGATAGACTTTAAATCGATAAACTAAAATCGTCGATTCCTTTGGATCCGTAGCGTGTAAATCCGATCGATTTTTTGCTTATCGATCTTTGAGATCGATTAAGATACCAAACTCAATCCATTTCTCTCGATCTGGTTAGTCTCTTAACCAAATTAAACATTCCATCAAACATTTTTAGGTGACATTTCTCCAAGATCTAAAGTCCTAGCTCATTGCATAAATCTCAATCGATCTCACTAGTGGCTTGGTTAGAATATCGACTTTTCAATATCGGTATGAATCTTTTCCATTCGATATTCTTCTTTTCAACGTGATCTCTTATAAAGTGGTGTCCGACATCCACATGCTTGCATCTTGTATGTAGAACCAATAGCTATTATCATTAATTATAGGTACGTTTTTAGCTACAATGTTGTAATCCCTTTTGATAATTTTAAATTTGGGAACAATGGAAATATATTACGCTTTCATTGTTGATGTCATGAAATGTCCGCTTTTTGAAAACCACGAGATCGGTTTACTTCCTAAGAAAAGGTTGATTTTTTCGTCGATCTTGCAACCTCCATAATCGAAATCGTCCCCACTAAGCTCTAGATTATCATCGATGGGTAGAATAAACCAAGGTTTATTGTTCCCTTGAGATACTTAAATCCGCTTAAAATCATTGGATTTGCTTGAAATCTTGCACATACACCCTCTTTGCAAAAGTGATATCCGGTCTGGCGATCAAATAATAGAGATCCAATGAGAGCCCTATATTCTTTCTCGATTTGTTTTTTGACCCGATTTCATCCGGATCCATCTTGAATCCACCATCATAGGAATTTTGGCTTCCTTACTATTTTTGAACTCCAAACTTAGCCAAAAGATTCCTAGTGTACTTTTGCTTGGCGGATGAATATCCCTTCCGTATTTTGTTTAACTTGGAGACCTAGAAAGTAATTCATCGACCCATCATGGACATCTCGAATTTCCCTTGCATCGGTTTTTTGAATCTTTCACATAGGTTCTTGTTAGGAGATCCAAGATGATGTCGTCCACGTCTCGAACCATCGAATATCTTCTCCATCTTCTATTCCGGTCAATAAGGTTACGTCCATTGTTCCTTTAGTGAACCCACTTTCGATCAAGAATCGAGAGAGTGTATCATACCAGCTCATGAACTGTTTTCAATCCATAAAGAGCTTTTCTTAAACGATACACTTGGTTGCCCTTTTCAAAAGCACGAGGTTGTTCGACATAAACTTCCTCCGCTAGTACCCGGATTTAAGAAAGCACTCTTTTCGTCCATCGATACCGCGATGAACCCTCAAGCATAAGCGAAATGACCGAATGGCTTCAAAGGCGGCGGCGAGTGCAAAGGTCTCATCGTAATCAATTCCTTCCGATTGTGAATACCCCTTAGCAACAAATCTTGCCTTATTTACGGTGATAACATTTTTCTCATCTCTCTTGTTCTTGAAGATCCATTTAGGTGCCAATTACGTCTTGATGACTGGGTCCATCTACTAGTTCCCATACTTCATTTCTCTCGAACCTGTTCCGACTCCTCCCATTTGCTAGAATCCGGTTTTAATGCTTCCTCTCTTTGTAGTTGGTTCCTTCATAGACGGATAACAAACAATACATGGCACTTTCACCAATCGATGTCTAGTTTTAATTTTATCGACGGGTCTCCGATTATCGATCGGTTGGATGGCCGGTTATCCGAGTCATACGATTCTGATTTAATCGGTTTGAGAACATCGTCCGTTTACGATAAAATCTTATTACTAGTGATTGGGAGTAGTGCGAGGTTATGGTCCACTTGATAAGAACAAGTCTCGGTGATGTTGGAATCATCATGTCTTTGTCTATTAAGAAATGAACAGTCCCCCAAACCGGATGGTTCGGTTCTTTCTTATCTCGGTGAATTGAATCGGCTTTTTCATCGACAGTTGTTCGTACCTTAGGATCTGATTGATCCGGTGAATCGGATAGATCTGGAATGTAAATTGATCTGATTTACGATCCTTTTCCTTGATCGTTAAATTTGAACCATTTTCTCATATCGGGTTACGGTAGATCGTACTTTTTGTTCTGAGGCGATTTCTCTTGATCGAAAGATGCTTCATCAAAGGCTACATGGGGTTTCTTCTTCCACAATTAGGGTTAGTTTGTTGTAGACCACAGAAAGCTTTGCTAGATGAGGAATACCCTAGAAATATACCCTCATCGGACTTGGCCTCAAAAGTCTTCAACCGATTTTCCCATTGTTGTGTATGAAACACTTGCACCCAAAAAACATGGAAGTAAAAACACGAGGTTTTACGCCCTTCCACAGTTCATAAAATTTTGTAGTGAGCCTTAGTCGAGACATCCGTTACTGCGTATGGCATCATGCGGTGTTGATTATACGCTTGAAACGGTTTGGTATCGCATGTTCAACTAACATTGTCCGAACCTTCTTTGAGAGTTCTTTCCTCCGTTCCATTTCTCCATTCTGTTGTGGCGTCCTCGCGGTGATGTTTCATCTTTGTATACCAAACTTTAGAGCAAAAATCAAGAATAAAAAGAGTTCAAAATTCAGACCTTTATCGATCCGATTTTTACTACTGTTGACACCCTTCTCATTTTGTAATCTTCTTAGCATTTCGGGTATCTTGGTTGTCGTCTCATTCTTCTTATGTAAGAATATAACCCTGTAAACTTGGAGTAGTCATCCACGATTACGAGTGTATTTAAAGATTGGCTGTGTAATCGTCCCAAACAGATCCATATGAAGCAATTTGAGATACTGATGTCTGGTCCGAAATTCCTTTGAATGAAGCTTTGACTGTTTTCCCTTCCGACATGCAAAGACATGTCCGATCCTTTGAGAACACTTCATTCGGAAGTCCTTCCACTAGAGACATCCTAGCTATCTTATTAAGAGTTTTAAAGTTCAGATGACTCATTCTTTTGTGCGAGCCAATAACTACTTTTGGAACTCTTAACAATCGAGCACGCATTTCTTGGACAACTGTTCCAATCACCGTAGATCGTCCCTTTTCTTGAACCGGTTAGCAAAATCATTGAAAACTTCGATTCTTGATAGTGCATTGATCGATCGAGAACTCAACACTTTGAATCCGTTATCGCAGAATTGTGAAACCGATAATAGGTTGTGCTTCCGGACCTTGACATCTGAGACTCGATTACTTGTACATCATCATTCTCTGGGTTCGAACCCTTTGGTATAACCAAAGTTATCATCACCGAAAAGTACATGCGGGCCTTTCGTTTCTATGTAGGAATCGAGGAGATGTTTGCTTCGGTCATGTGCCTTGAGCATCCACTATCGATGTACCCGGATAGTTGCTTGCACACCTCCTTTGTTTGCGGACCCACGAACACGCAATTAGATCGGGGCTTTAGGTACCCTTTTCGGATTGGGTCCCGAGGGGTTAGGTTTGGATTTGGGGATCCATACAAACAGAAATTTCTATTGTGATCATCGGATCGGTCAGGCCCGATTTGTCTCCCCATACTGTCAACATAATCATACTTATCCTCATATGCTTTACGATTTGTATGATTACTTGTGTGAACCTTGGATGACTTAGAAGACTTGTGATTTAACTTTTCGGTTTGTCTTCTTTTTATCGGTGTGGTTCAAAAATTGGCGACCCTCTAAATTTACGACTATAGGGGTAGGTACGATTGCTACCATCAAAAGATTCATATCCTTTTTCGATAGATGGTTTTCGCGAGTTTACGAAGCATGCTTATTAAAACCGACTTTGGTCGGGTCTCGAGATTAGACTTCCTTTTTGTAGGTTGTCTTCTCGATTCGATCCATTGATCGGTTGAGGTCTCTTCTAAGAACTGGGTTCTTCCGTTGATTCCTCGGTGATGCTTTACCAAATTAGGGTCCATTTCATTCCCTTTACGGTTGGGCACTTGCCTTACTGTCAACCGGTCTCTTACCCCTATTAGATACAAGTTTAGCTTTTGGTGTATCTTTTTGAAATTGCCCGATTACACCTTTCTGAGATGAATCAGTCGGGGCTTTTGAGGATGTGGAGGGTTTCTCATAGCCAAGTCCCTCCTTATCAATCTTTACTCGAAAATAGGCGTTCATGTCTTTAACGGTTTGAGATGATTTTGAAAAAAACATCTATTTTCTTTTCAATTATCCTCGAGAGGATTTCGACTTTCATGCATTGAATAGCTCATCGAATTTTTGCTTGCAAGATTTTGAAGTCATCGACTTGCTTTCTTTAATTTCCATCGATCTTTGATCTGCTTTTCTGATCGAAGCTTTAACCGAGAATTTTAAATTCCTCGGTTACCTTCCTCGAAAGGGTTCGGTGATCTAAGTTCGGAGGCTTTTCTCGAGATCATTTTCTTGACAAAGCGATTATTTACGGTCCTCGACTTATCATTCTCGGCTTCCACAATAGCATAAGTTTCTCTTTTGCATTGGAGAGATCTTCAAGCAATTTCTCCGAGTAGAGCTGCGGTCAATCTCCCTCCGGGTGTGCTAATGATAGCGGTGTAGAAGCGAAACGAAGGGGTTTGGAGGTTACCTCGGATTTGGTCCTCCATCGGCAGAGTTCATCATCGTCCGACGAGAATATCGGATCTTCATTTTCATAGAAGTCGGCCAATTAGAAGTCTTCTCTGATATCCGGAGTCCTCGGAGGGCGATAGAATCGTCAATTCTGAAAATGGCTCTTACATCTCTATATCGTTGCTCTCTTTTGTTCCTCTTTTCTTCCCTCTCTCTCATTAATCAGTGCAGGCGTCTGTGCTATAGTGACTTAAAAAAAGACGCTCCTTGATCCACCGTTCCTTTCCTTCGGGTGAATCACTCATGACCTATCGGTGATTTCCTTCGATAGTAGTCTTAGTTTCTTCTATCGATTGGTTATCTCTTCCTTCCTTCCCCGTCGACTATCTCTTTCCCTTTCATCTCTCGTGATCCCTCCGATCATCGAGATCTGGTTCTTTCGAGATCTATTATCGATCTCCTATCTCGTCCTCGGCTATGTTGATAGTCCTTATAAAATCTTCGATACTTACCGAGTTGTATATCCGACTTCTCAAGCTTCCCCGTAAGTAAAAGCGACCGTTTCGCTTTGACTTAATATATTTCCAATGGGTTCATTGGCCTTTGTTCTCGCTCTTGGTTGCCTTGAAAAATCGATTTTTTGAAGTCGAGGTTTCAAAGGGGACCTGTCTTCATCGGCTTGACCTCTTTCAATCGAATTAGAACTCGTGAGCTTTAAGACTCAAGAACAAGCTACTAGGTTTCATTCTTGAAATGTCCCGCAATCTTTGATTACCGTGACCTTCATGTCCCACTTCTTGGTGAGAGACCTTAGGATTTTATAGTTGATATCTTTATCGGACATCTCTCTACCAAGTTCTCGGCTTGTTTATAGACATTGTAATTCTTCCATCGAGTTAGTTGATGGTTTCGTTGAATTTTCTCGAACTTCACCGGTTCGGGAAGTGAATCTATTCATTTCCTCGCAGATCTCGGCGAATCCCATTGCTTTTCGCATTTGAGATACTTAATCTTTTCTTTGGTGACCTTATCCATTGTCTTCATGATGATATGTCTTGCAATGGTGTCCGTGAGTATGCGATTTTCTTTCTTCTTCCATCGTAATTTTTTAAATAAGACTTCCCGTGGGGAAAGTCATCTCCTCCCGATCTATTTTGTCGTAGTAAATGATGATGGGTCCTCTCTCGATGACTTCCATCATTAAGAAAGAAACCTAGATGGTTGGACATATATATGGCCCAATCTCTGCATACTCATCGATTGAGAACTTAATGATACATCTGGGACGTGTTATCCATCTTTGAAAGATTTTTGGAAAATGAATGAGTTTTAAAAACGGTTTTTCAAGATCGGTTAACCACAATGACCGCGAGTCGGTGGTCGGAAGAACCAACCGCTCGATACCACTTGTAGGTCCCGAATCGGGTTATGTGAGGCGTAAGTCTAGAGGGGAGGGGTGAATAGACTTCGAAAAAACTTTTAAATCGCGGTCGGGTGTGAGAGCGATGCTTTGTCGAGTGCGATTGAATCGGTTTGTCCGATAACCAACTTCTTGAACGCTCAATCTTGGTCGATTCGGTAACTATCGATTAATCGATGTGTCGCGGAAGCTTAAGTTTTACCCGTGTGAAAACCGGTTTGTATAAATCGATTCCAAGTTTTATCTTTTTTAAATCGGATGACCGCCGTCGGATCGAAGCTTGGTCTTTATCGATCTTGACTTAGAATGTATGCGCTTTAAGATTGTGCGAAGTGTGAGCAGCTAATCAAAGCAAAGAAAATACACAAGATTTATAGTGGTTCGGACAAACCAGTCCCTACGTCCACTCTTCCCTTTCACAAGGGGCACCAACTTAACCGACTTAACCGACCGGACTTAGTTTAGTGTGTTAGTCCAACACAAGACACCAACAGATGTTTTAAGAGTTCTCCTCAACCGATCCCGAAATCAATCTCTAGAAACCCTAGACTGAATCTTGCTAAACAACTTATCCTAACTTGGGGTTTGGGTAAGATTGTTGAGGTTCCAACTATGAAATCTTTCCTTGCATACAAAGCGACCTAAAAAGCTAGATGAAAAGATTTCTTGCTAAGAACTTATGGGATGAACACAATATAAAATAAGCTTGTTGTTGTGTTCTTCTGAAATCGACTATAGTTTGAGCTTCTTGATTATGTTGTTTGTCCAAGCATTTCCGTGTCTCACTCAAGTGTGATCCCATATTTATAGACCTTGAGATCAAAGAGCCGTTGGAGAGCAATTTGAATCTCGTGGCTATTTTAGGTAGAGTTGCGGGCTTGATGTGGCGTGCTTGAGAAATCCATGGATGGTGAAAAGCGTGAATGTGTATTTTATAGCCGTTTGAGAGAGCAACATCGAATCTCGCGAGTATCGACTCTGTTCATCGTGTTTCTTCCTTATTGGATGGAAGCCTTGCTTTGCGGTGTTGTTCCTCCAACTAAGGTTGGTCTTCTTCTTGTTTAGATCGCAGAATGATACGATGAAACATCGGGCCATCTTATCATCTTATGGTCAAAATCGAATCGATCAAATTAAATCTTCTCAGAGACTTAAAACCCGAAATGTAGGTCTTAAAAAAATCTTCCGAAGTCATCCGATCTTCTAGTATTCGAGGTTTGAGCTTCATGACTTCCGCCGAAGTTATCCGACTAGATCACATCCGATCTTCCGCTCCAACGCTACGCCTGTCGGATATCGCCCTTCCGATTCTTCAGATTCGACCTTTACATATTGAGTTCCCCTCAATATGTGACCTATCTATTAATTTTTTCTATACAATCATTATCAACCTGATCGCAAGAATGAAAATGTCTCTCCTATTACATGTGAATTTGGAACTTTCATCAAAACTATAAATTTCCCAACAAGTAGCAATGTTGAGTTTGTTGGTTCAAAGTCATGTAAGCAATGCAACAAATTATACAGTTGGAGATGCACCTGGTGGTTGGAAATATGGCGTTGCTGCTTGGGAAAACGCCAAAAATTTTAAAGTAGGTGATACCCTGGGTACGTATCTACATTACATGAGGAGTAATTTTTACTATATTTATTAATAAGGCTTATTTTTTGTAAAATGAATCTTTTTTACTTAATTACATTTTCTTATTTTTACAAAATTGAAAAAAAAATCGTGACTTTAACATCTTTAATTGAAAATGAGACACCGGACAGTTTGGGCACTGCTCGATATACAAATGACGTAGTTAAATTGTTTTTTTTTTTGCGATTATTCAAAAATCTAAATTCATGGGTTTTTTTTCACAAGCCCGCAAGTTAAAACGATATTGTTTGTATATTGGCAAAATTAAATGCGTCTCAATTATAATCGGGATGTTAAAGTCGTGGTGTTTTTGTTCTTTTTAATCAAAAGTTTGGCTAAAATGCAATTAAGTCAAATGTAGTAATTTTAGTAGCAATAATACAGATGGGATCATGATGTGGTGATTGTGGACAAAGAAGCCTGTGATTCTTGCATTACTCCCCCTTATGATATCCATCGTACATTCCAGAGTGGGAATGACCAAATTACCCTTGTTAAAGGGTATAATTACTTCATCTGCATCTTTCCTGATCATTGTAAAAATGGGATGAAGATTGCTGCTTATGCTGCTTAATTTTTCTTCCTACTATTGTTTACTAATTTCATAGTCAATAAATAGTTAAACCGTTTACTAATTTTTCTTTGTTCAATCTGTATGTTTGCGCTGGGGACGAACTTTTCATTTAGAATTTTTAAGACAAATTAAAGATATATTTTTATGTTAAAATTAACTTTAATTAATATTATTTAAACATTCTTAATAATACTTACTATTGACTATTGACCGAAAAATTATACACTACAAGTACAACATATTTGTAAAAAAATTGATGGAACAAATAAATACAATTTCAAATAAATTGATTAATGCTTCTAAGTGAAATTGATTTAGGGGGTGTTTGCAAAAAATTATGGTTTTAAAGAAGTGATTAAAATTAATGATCATGGAAAAAGTGATTAATAGTAGAAATTGATAGTGTTTGTAAAAAAATTCAAAGAAAAGTTGATAGTGTTTGTAAAAAAAGTTAAGTTTTTAAAAAATAGACCAATAAGCTACTAAAAGCACCCTCTTTGAAACTTCTAGCTTATAGCTTATGAAAGCTTATTTAAATTATTAAGAGATAAATAAAACACTTCAAATTACTTCTACACACAATTCTAGTTGACTATAATCACTTATAAATTTTTGCAAATACCCCCTTAATAATATATTAAGAGAGCAGTCTTAGGGAACTAGAATTTTGACACCGTCCCGACAAGAAAATAAGTATAAAACTTAATTTGTATGAGAAAAAAAAATACAATTCTCACTTTTAAATTAAAATGTACTCCTACTACTTTTTCACTTAAAAATATTACAGTATTTTTTTTCCATATACGAATCAAATTCAATGAAATGATCTCGAACTAATTTTTATGGAACTTTAATGGCTTTTCACTCGTTTTCAATTTGATTTTTTGCCCTTAAAATTGGTCTCAAAAGATGTCGTAGCTCCTCATAAAATGAAAAAAAAAATTATATTATAAAACAGCCTGGTAAATGAGATGAATTTCATTTATAATATTATATAATTAATTGGTTATGAACTCCAATTTTATTTTAAAAAAAGCATAATTTAAATATCAGGATGAACTCGGTCTCATATTTAAAAACTTGAGATAAATCTTAAATAAGACTCTTTTTAATTATTTTATGCAACAACGAATCTTTTCTGTAAAACAAAAATTTGGTTAGTAACTAAATTGATTTGAGCATTGTTATTAACTAGTGTATGCTCCCGCGTAATACGCAGGATTTTTTTTAATTATTAAAGATCAATTATTTTAAATTTAACTTAATCAAATTATTCAATTTAATTATAATAATATTTTTGTGTGTATTCACAAAATATATATACTTTAAAAATAAATTATGTATTTTTTAGAGTAAATATCTAATAATGAAAAAATAAAATATTTTGGTATCTTAATTAAGAAAACATTAGATTGAAAATCTTAATTAGAATGTAATTGAGAATAAAAATACAGAAAAATAGAACACGACAAAAAAAAGTGACAACTATTTTTTAGGGTTGTTAAATAAAATTGGATGTGGAAATATAATTTAAAAATTCAAAATAATGAGTAAGTTAGAAATTTGGGGTAGTTAAGATAAGATCAAATTTAATTAGAATAAAAAATTGTAAATAATGAGAAAAATAGAAATTTGAATTAGGAGAAATAAGAAGTGCCATGTAAGAAAGAGAAGATTGAGAAAGAATAAGAATTAACAATGAGTTGATTGCATCTACTAATATAGTCACCGAACACCGTATTGTAACAAACCCCAGTGTTAATGGCCTCTACAACTACCTTTGAATCGCCTTCGATAACTACGTTCTCAAGGCCCAACTCCTTCGCCCAAAGAATTGCTTCTAAAAAATACCCATGTCTCGCCATGATAAATTCTCCAGCCGAGTTCTTCATTGCTAGACCAATGCCAGTCTTTGACTCGTCCAAGAAGAATGCGCCATCTGTATTGATCTTAGCCATACCACTCGGCAGAGGGTGCCAAGCCTTGCACCGAGATAAAGAAGTTGTCATCATTCCCGGAATAGACACACTCTGAGTTTGCGCTGTTGGGGTTATACTGAAAAGTATGCTTTTTACTTTGTATAACCAAACTAAATTTCTTATTTAATTACTGAAATAAATTATTTATCACTATTGCATTAAATATGATTGAATGTTATATATTTACTGCATACATGTTCAATAAATAGTATGTGTTACATTGTAGTTAATTTGGTGAAACCAGATCACGGAAGATCAAATTAACAGTTCCTCACAACTAAGTACAAATTCACACCCTAGATGGAAATGAACAATCCATCGTGAAAGGTTGAAGTGTAAGGCTCAGATTGACTTGTCTTGACCAAGAGATTACACTAGTGCATTATGATGCGCTGAATAGGACCTACAAAAGGATAAATTCTTCAGTACTTAATATAGAAGAATTACACCTCAGTGGTTTGTTATTTCTTAATCTCCGTTCCTTAAATAGGATCGTGTGAAATTAATAACTATTGCTTTGACTTATGATGGGAAGAGAATCAACGTGATTCGATACCTTATATCTTGGGCAATATTATTAGTTACATGACGATTGCTAAGATTTAATACGGAGAATTGTGTGCAAGCACGACTTGCTTGATTTGTCCCCTTGGTGGGCTCAGAAGCTTTATCATACCAAATCTTGCGAGTGGAAATTTATTTCTGGTATGGATAATAATGTTGAGTTGTCTTTACTCCAAGGATAAATATATTAATTAATATAAAGCTTTTTTAGTGGCTTAATTAATTAGTTGACCAAATAATCTTAAACACGGGAAATAAATAACCGGGAGCCATATTATTGTAGCATCGTAATATGGATTAAGATGGATAGTTCAATATTAATTTTATAGTGGAATAAATTAATATTAATGGACTTGAATAATATTTTGGCTTAATATTAAAGTTTCATAGCCCATTGGAGGTCCAATCTTAATTCTCCTAAAGGCCCCTCAAATAGCCCAATATAAAGTCCAATTAAAGAAAAGGAGAAGAAAATATTATTGCCCTATTTTTATTTGATATGTTCGAAAATTATGAGAAGGAGCGAGAAAAGATTTTTTTGATTTTCTTGGAAAGATTTTATGGAATAAGTATTCTTGAGATACAAGTTTATCCCATAAATTCAAGAAAGGTAAAAGATCTTATTCCTTCCTATCTATGTGATTTTTCTCATAAAAGATAAAGACAAGAAGGAGGAGAAGATTTTGTTGGGAGATATTTTGGGAAATATAATATATTGGATATATTCAAGATTGTATCTTGAGGAAGAAGCAAAAAAAAATTTCAATAGCCCAACATGTTCAAATTTTTGTCCACCCCCTTGTAATAAATAGGGGATGAATTTTTCATCCCCAATACAATTCCATATGTTGGAAAAAATTAGAAATCCACAAAGGTGGTGCAATAATTTTTTGTTTTTCTCCTTTATTAAAATCGTTCGTGAGAATCCTTCCACCGGATTACGTTCGTGGACATGGGATATATTTGAAAATGCACTTTGGGTTGATCCATCGTTTCAACGGTTGTCACTGCAAGAGGTATGTAATCTTGTTACTCCTAGATTTTTATGTTGAATTGATTTAGAATTAATTCATGTTAGTAATTAATTGAATAATTTAAATATGTGTTTAAATACATCTCGAATAGATCCGGGCACCCCATATTTCCCAACACTCCAACCTCGCAATATCCTCCAAAGTTTATCTTTGATATAAGAAAATATCTCTTTTTTCGAGTGTCCAACCAGAGAAGGTAAACCCAAATATCTTCCAGTGTTTAGCGGATTCTGGACCCCCAAGATATTCTTCAACTCAGTCTGCCGATCCTCACTCACATTCTTACTGAAGTAGATACCCGATTTCGCATAATTAATGGCCTGACCAGACACCCTTTCATAATCATCGAGTACCTGCTTATGTGCATTGCTTCCTCCGGTGTTGACCTACAGAATAGTAACGAGTCATTAGCAAAAAGCAAGTGACTAAACGCCGGCGCTGCTCTACATACTTTATTCCCATGGATCACAGAGGTAGCACAAGCATGATTCATTGCTGCCGAAAGCCCTTCCGTACACAAAATGAATAGGTAGGGCGAGAGTGGATCGCCCTGTCTAAAACCTCTTCCCAGAATAATTGGGCCTATAACGTCTTCGTTAACTTGAACCGAGTACGTCACAGATCGAACGCACATCATCATCCAACTGTTGGGGAATAAGTTGCACAGATCTATTCGGGGTGAATATTTAAATACAAATTTAATTCTTATAATTATTACTAGCATAAATTAATCCTATATTAATTCAAATAATAATCCAACAACATATCATGCATATAATTAATTCACGTAAATCCTACGCATGCGGAATTCTACGAGTTTACGTGAACGTACCTCTTGGAATGGCAGTGATCTGGCTGATTAGACTAACCAAAAGAACTTCCCAAGTATTCCCTTAATCCTTGTTCGACTATCCGGTGGTAGGACACTTGTGAACAATTAACAAAAGGAAAATAAATTATGTTGCACCACCTTTGTGGATTTACTAATTTTTCCAACACATGGAATTGTACTTGAGAATGAAAGAATCATCCCCTATTTATAGAGCACAAGTGGTCGAAATTTTGGCCAAAAAATAATGTGGGAAAATCTTTTCTTGATCTCCAAGAAATCTTGAATATATCTCCTATATTCTTTTTCCCATAATTATAATATTCCACAAAATCCCACCTACTCTTTGTTATGGATAATTTCGAAAATTATGAGTCAAGATTCCAAGATTTGGATCTTCTTGAATTTATGAGATATTCTTATATTTCAAGAAATACATATCTTCCATAATATCTTTTCAAGAAAATCAAGAAAATCTTTCTTGCCCTTAATTTATCAAAATTTTCGAAATTCTCTTATAGATAACCAAGTGGGAGATTTCTTGAATTTAATGAGATAATCTTGTATTCCAAGAATACATTTCTTCATTCCATAACAAAATTCAAAGAAAATCTTTCTCCCCTTTTATCCATAAATTTCGAAATAAATGAGGAAAAATAAGCAACAATATTTATTTTATTTTAAAAACCTTTTTCAGTTATTGGACTATATGTTGGGCTACTTAGGGGCCTTTTAGAGAATTAAGATTGGACCTTCTAATGGATCTTGAATTATCAATATTGAGCCACAATATTATTCAAGCCCATAAATATTAATTAATCCCACTACATAATTAATATTGCACTATCCATCTTAACCCATATTACGATCAATATGGCTCCCCATTATTATTTCCGTGTTTAAGATTATCTAGCCCATTAATTAATTCAAGCCACTGAAATAGCTTTCCATTAATTAATATCTTTTGTCCTTGGTCAAGGAACGGTTCAACATTATTATCCATACCGGAAACTAATTCCACTTGCAAGATTTGGTATGATAAAGCTTATGAATCTCCCAAGGGGGACAAATCGATCAAGCGTACTTGCACACGATTCTCCTTATTAAATCTTAGCAATCACATGTGATCAATAATATTGCCCAAGATAAAAAGTATTGAATCTCGTTGATTCTCTACCCATGATAAGTCAAAGCAATAGTTACCAACCACACGTGATCCTATTTAAGGAACGAAGATTAAGAAATAACGAACCACTGAAGTCTAATTCTTCCTTGTTCAGTTCTGAAGAATTTATCCTCATGTAGGTCCTATTCAGTGCATCAGTCATGCACTAGTGTAATCTCTTGGTCAAGACAAGCCAATCCGAGCCTTACACTTCAACCTTTCACGATAGATTGTTCATTTCCATCTAGGTCGTGAATGGCGTACTTTTAGTTACAAGGGACTGTTAATTTAATCTTCTGTGATCTGGTATCACTAAATTAACTACAATGTAACACGTACGATTTATTGAACAGTTATGCAGTAAATATATGTAACATTCGATAATATTTAAAGCATCAGTGATAAACAATTTATTTCAGTAAATAAGTCCGAAATTCAGTTTTGATTATACAAAGTAAAAGCATACTTTCCAGTATAATCCCAACACCAACCCACCCATTTATCCGAGAAACCTAACTTGAGGAGGATACATTCGAGATAACTAATCTACTATGTCATATGCCTTACTAATATCAATCTTCATCGCCATATCTCCCCTCCGCCCATTCCTCATGTTCTTCATGGCATGAATAATTTCAAAAGCTATGAGCACATTGTGTTGGAAAAATTAGATATCCACAAAGGTGGTGCAATAATTTTTTATTTTTCTCCTTTATTAAAATTGTTTGTGAGAATCCTTCCACCGGATTACGTTCGTGGACGTGGAATATATTTGAGAAGGCACTTTGGGTTGATCCATCGTCTCAACGGTTGTCACTCCAAGATGAATGTAATCTTGTAACTCCTAGATTTCGCATGCTTATGATTTACGTGGATTACGTGTACGCATGTTGTTGCTTGTTTAATTATTATGTTGAATTGATTTAGGATTAATTCATATTAGTAATTAATTGAATAATTTAAATATGTGTTTAATTACATCTCGAATAGATCCGGGCACCCCGTATTTCCTAACAATTGGTATCAGAGCCTCGATTTCGAGCTTTGTATTTAAATTTGTTGGCCATTAAATTTTATTGAATATTGGCTAGTAGAATTATTAGATCTGTTTTGCAGGTATCCAATTGTCATGGTATTTAATGTGTTTATTTATTTCATGCGTATGATTAGTTTTAATTCAACTCGTTCGGATTTATTTTTCTCGTGAGAAAATCCACGAGTGGATTAGGTTATTTGATTTGTTCAATGTAATAGACTAGTTTAGATTTGAGGTTTATTTATTTTGTAAAATAAATTATAACCTGATCGAAGACGAAGATGGAGGCGAGGAGTTAAAATGAACCCGGAACCGTACGCGGACGACGTGCATCACGCGACGCGGACGTTGCCAGGCATTCGTGGGCTCGGCGCTGGGTGCACGGGCGAGCACGAGGGCGCGCCAGGCATGCTAAGCGGATGGCGTTGGAGGCCGAGGCTTGGGTGGGGAGACGCGCGCGTGCGCAGGCTCGTTCATAATCGCAGCCCGAGCAAAACCTTGCCTAGGCTGCCGAGCACCGAGGGGGCGACGTGCGCTGCGCCTAGGCGCACTGGCGTGGTCGCTCGGCCAAGTGGCCGGCCGGATGCGGATGTGTATCCCGGTTGTAAGCTACTTGGCGTGGCGATTCGAGATGAAATTTTTTTCGAGACGAACGAGTGGGAAAAATTCAAGACGATGTTTCTTCAAAATCTAGACATGAAAAATTAAACCATGACAATTGGATAATATGTGCCCAATATGTTTATTTTCTGTTTTGTTTGATTTGTTTTGCTTTTTCTTATGCTTCTGTTTAAATTCGTTTAATGAGTTTGCATGAGATGTTGCTTGTGAAAAATCTCAAACTCAAAAAATTACTAAGTATGTTTTTATATAATTAATTTGTTTTTTAATCAAATTAATTTGACCTCTATGATTTATTTATTTGTGATTTTTTTTGGAGAAATTCCCCTAAGGGATGGCCAAAAGAAAGCTTTCACATGAATAAATTCTCAAAAGGATGATTGTGAATTATTACTAGTGGCGACGATGACCCTCCCAAGAGGCTCGTTCAAAATGAAATAATAATTCTGTATTTAATCATGGTTATTACTTAGGTATAAAATTGATATGCATATACTTCGCCGGAGTTCCTGTCAATTTTATATTGGTCAAGTGGGAGCCAACTATTAATTTTTTTTAATTAAAGGTTTGTAATTGTTCTTGTTTGTAACCTGCTTAAATGTGTTTTAAATGATGACCCACCCACGTGGCTCATTTAAACTGTTTTAAGATGTTGGCTGATGCATGTTCATATTTTTTTGAGATTTTAATATGATTCATATGATTGAATTATGTGATTTTATTTGTGTTAATTTTAACACAAGATGTATGTTTACTTTCAATATCATCATGTCGCAACCTTTTAATCCACTGTTCAATATACTGAAAGTCAATTTGCTTATTGGAGAGAATTTTGTTGATTGGTATCGAAAACTTACTATTGTCCTAACCGCACAACATCACAACTGGGTTCTTAGTACGCCCAAACCTGATAAACCAACTGACGAGTCCAGTAAAATGGATAAGAAAAATTATGCTGACTGGGAGCGTTCCAACGAAATGGCAAAGTGTACCATCTTGGCCTGCATGTCAGATGTGTTGCAACACCAACACCAAAATGTTGAAATTGCTGCGGACATCATGAAAAATCTTAAAGCGATGTTCCAACATCAGAACTGTGTGGCTCGTCAGATCACCATGAGAGACTTGCTCTCAATGAAAATGGTGGAGGGAACGCCTGTAAGGGAACACGTTCTCCAGATGATGTCTCACCTAAACAAGCTTGAGGTTCTTGGCGCTGAATATGATATCGAGACCCAAATTCATTTCATACTCCACTCTCTGCCGAAAAGTTTTGAGCAGTTTAGGCTGAATTACCAAATGAACAATCAGAAGTTCACACTGCCTGATCTGTTGCAAGCTTTGGTCTCGGCAGAGGCAATATTAGGGCAACAGAACCAAGCCTTGGTGGCAAATGGACCCTCTTCTTCTTCTAGGCCAAAAGGTGGTAAGATTAAGAAGAAGAAAAAAGGCCAAAGCCAAGTGAACTAAAGCATTGCCAAGGGCAAAGGAAAGGTGAAAGGGGAGGGAAGAGTCAAGAAGTCGGCTAATGGGAAATGTTTCAACTATGGCAAGCAGAATGGAAAGAAGGTAATTCTCATGCACTAGCTGTTGAAACTTGTTTAGCGGCGTATGCTACCCATTCGTGGGTAATGGATACGGGATCCACTGATCATGTTTGTTTCACTTTACAGGGGTTCAAACGGACCCGGTAACTTAGTGGGAGTGAGATCCTCATCACGCTAGGCGATGCTACGAGAGTGGTAGCTGAAGCAGTGGGAGACGTGCACCTGTCTTTTGAAGATAAAAGTTTAATTTAAAAAGATGTTCTTTATGTTCCTGTTTTTCGGAAAACCCTTATTTCTGTTTCTAAATATTTTCTGACGGATATTCAGTTTGTTTTAATAAGCATGTTACTGTTTTTTGTAATGATGTGTTTATTTATCATGGAACTTTACAGAACAATCTCTATACTATTAATTGTGCACACCACTCACAAAATGCATCCTGTAACACATCGACTGTTTCGAGCACTAAAAGAAAACGTTCAACTAATGTGAACGAGACACTTCTTTGGCATCTAAGATTAGGTCATATTAATCCGAATAGGATCCAAAGGTTGGTCCAAGATGGTTCATTGGAGACTTTCCGGATTGAACCATTTCCAACCTGCGAATCATGTTTGGAGGGTAAAATGACCAAGCGGGCATTTGGAGCCAAAGGGGTTAGAGCTAAAGAAGTGTTGAAAATAGTTCACACTGACGTGTGTGGTCCAATGCAGATCAAAGCTAGAGATGGCTACGAGTATTTTGTTACTTTTATCAATGATTACTCACGTTATGGGTACGTTTTCCTAATGAAGCAGAAATCTGAGACCTTTGATAAATTCAAAGAATTTAAAGCTCAAGTAGAGAATCATAAGGAAAGGAGTATCAAGTTTCTACGATCTGATCGTGGAGGCGAATACCTCAGCGATAAATTTTTGAACTACATGTCAGATGAAGGGATTGCATCCCAATTGACTGCACCCGATACCCCTCAACAAGAACCGGGTTGCAAAACGAAGAAACATAAGACTTTTAGAAATGGTCAGATCAATGATGAGTTATGCGGATTTACAAAAATCGTTCTGGGGTTATGCCTTGGAAACAATAGCTTACATTCTAAACTTGGTGCCATCCAAATCAATACCCAAAACCCCTAGAGAATTGTGGACAGGGCGCAAGCCCAGCTTGGGATACATGAGAATCTGGGGGTGTCCGGCATACGTGTTGGACAAGAAAGCTGGTAAATTGGATGCACGTTCGGAATTAAGGTTGTTCATAGGATACCCCGAAGGAACAAAGGGATGCATGTTCTATGGTCTCGAAGATCAAAAGGTCGTAATCAATACACACTTTAGATTTTTGCTATATGAATGATAGAAAGCCTAGAAGTGAGATTACCTTAGAAGAACTTAGAGGGCAAACTCCTATGCCGATTGTACAAGTCGATATACCAAGCGTCACACCTACACAACCAGAACTTCGTCACAGTGGGAGGGTTGTTAGATAACCCGAGAGATTCTTGGGGATAGGAGAGTCTTCGGACTTGGTATCCGGAGAAGAATCAGACCCATGGTCGTACAACGAGCCAATCCAAGATAAGGGTGCATATTCTTGGCAAACTGCAATGGAAGCCAAAATGGTTCAATGGATCACAATAAAGTGTGGGAGCTAGTCGAACCACTTAATGGGGTAAAACCCATTGGATGCAAGTGGGTATACAAGAGAAAAAGAGGACCGGACGGAAAGGTGGAAACCTTCAAAGCAAGATTCGTGGCGAAAGGGTACACTCAGAAAGAAGGGATCGATTATAAGGAAACCTTTTCTCCCGTAGCCATGTTCAAGTCCATCTGTATTCTCTTGTCGATTGTTGCACATCTAGACTTTGAGATCTGGCAAATGGATGTCAAGACAACTTTCTTCAACGGAAGTCTTGACGAGGAAATCTATATGCAACAACCCAAAGGCTTCATTGAAAAAGGGCAAGAGCATCTGGTTTGCAAGATAAATAAGTCCATTTATGTACTGAAGCAAGCATCCCGAGCTTGGAATCAATGTTTTGATCAGGTCATAAAATCCTATGATTTTGATCAAAACAATTTTGAAAGTTGTGTTTATAAAAAGCGTGACGGAACTGCCTTGGTATTCTTAGTACTATACATAGACGACATTCTAGTCATTGGGAACGATGTAAAGGTGTTTTCAGACGTAAAGGCATGGCTGTCAAAATAATTTGATATGAAGGACTTGAGAGACTGGTCATGTCCTGGGGATCAAGATCACTCGAGATCGCAGGAAAATAATGATCGGCCTCTCACAAGCTTTATACATAGATACCGTTTTGAAGCGATTCAGCATGCATGATTCCAAGAAAGACTTTGTACCTTTCAGACACGGAATCTATCTATCCAAAGAAATGTGTCCCAAGACACAAAAGGAGATAAATGACATGAAGGGCATTCCTTACGCTTCAGCTGTAGGAAGCCTCATGTATGCAATGTTGTGCACGAGACCAGATATCTACTTTGTCGTAGGCATGGTAGGAAGATATCAGAGTAACCCTGGGAAAGAGCATTGGACTGCAGTTAAAAATATTCTGAAGTATCTGAAAAGGACACGGGACAAAATGTTGGTTTATCAGTCAGATAGTCTAATCCCCATCGATTACACGGACTCAGATTTCCAATCAGATATAGACTCCAGGAAGTCTACCTCGGGTAGTGTGTTTTTCATGAGAGGAGGAGCCATGACATGGAGAATCGTTAAGCAGAAATGCATCGCAGATTCTACCATGGGAGCCGAATATGTAGCTGCTTGTGAAGCAGCGAAGGAAGCGGTTTGACTCAAAAACTTCTTAGTGGACTTGGACGTTGTTTCAAATTTGCCCAGCACAATCACGGTTTACTGTGATAATGCCAGAGCAGTGGCAAATTCAAGGGAACCGAGAGCCCACAAAGCCAACAAACACATAGAAAGAAAATACCATCTTATACGAGAAATCGTTAAGAGAGAAGACATAGAGGTGGTAAAGATCACGTCGGATGACAACCTAGTGGATCCATTCACAAAGGGTCTGCCTCAGAACACATTCGAGAGACATGTGGAAGGAATGAGTGTCAAGAGCATTGTCAATCTGCTTTGAGTATAAGTGGGAGAAATATTATTAGGTTCGTGTGGATGACATTAGATGTCACACAGAACATGAGACGTGATGTAGTATACTTAAAAGCAGACTTTGAGTATAAGTGGGAGATTGTTGGGGTTATACTGTAAAGTATGTTTTTTACTTTGTGTAACCAAACTGAATTTCTTATTTATTTACTGAAATAAATTATTTATCACTATTGCATTAAATATGATTGAATGTTATATATTTACCGCATACCTGTTCAATAAACAGTACGTGTTACATTGTAGTTAATTTGGTGATACCAGATCACGGAAGATCAAATTAACAGTTCCTTGTAACTAAGTACAAATTCACAACCCAGATGGAAATGAACAATTCATCATGAAAGGTTGAAGTGTAAGGCTCAGATTGACTTGTCTTGACCAAGAGATTACACCAGTGCATTAAGATGAGCTGAATATGACCTACAAGAGGATAAATTCTCCAGTACTGAATATAGAAGAATTAGACCTCAGTGGTTCGTTATTTCATCATTTCCGTTCCTTAAATAGGATCGTGTGAAATTAATAACTATTGCTTTGACTTATGATGGGAAGAGAATCAATGTGATTCAATACCTTATATCTTGGGCAATATTATTAGTTACATGACGATTGCTAAGATTTAATGCAGAGAATCGTGTGCAAGCACGACTTGCTTGATTTGTCCCCTTGGTGGGCTCAGAAGCTTTATCATACCAAATCTTGCAAGTGGAAATTTATTTCCGGTATGGACAATAATGTTGAGTTGTCTTTACTCCAAGGATAAAGATATTAATTAATATAAAGCTTTTTCAGTGGTTTAATTAATTAATGTTGGGATTATACTGGAAAGTATGCTTTTACTTTGTATAATCAAAACTGAATTTCGGACTTATTTACTGAAATAAATTGTTTATCACTGATACTTTAAATATTATCGAATGTTACATATATTTACTGCATAATTGTTCAATAAATCGTTCGTGTTATATTGTAGTTAATTTAGTGATACCAGATCACAGAAGATTAAATTAACAGTCCCTTGTAACTAAAAGTAGGCCATTCACGACCTAGATGGAAATGAACAATCCATCGTGAAAGGTTGAAGTGTAAGGCTCAGATTGACTTGTCTTGACCAAGAGATTACACTAGTGCATGACTGATGCACTGAATAGGACCTACATGAGGATAAATTCTGCAGAACTGAACAAGGAAGAATTAGACCTCAGTGGTTCGTTATTTCTTAATCTTCGTTCCTTAAATAGGATCACGTGGGATTGGTAACTATTGCTTTGACTTATCATGGGTAGAGAATCAACGAGATTCAATACTTTTTATCTTGGGCAATATTATTGGTCACATGTGATTGCTAAGATTTAATACGAAGAATCGTGTGTAATTACGCTTGTTTGATTTGCCCCCTTGGGAGGTTCATAAGCTTTATCATACCAAATCTTGCAAGTGGAATTAGTTTCCGGTATGGATAATAATGTTGAACCGTTCCTTGACCAAGGACAAAAGATATTAATTAATGGAAAGCTATTTCAGTGGCTTGAATTAATTAATGGGCTAGATAATCTTAAACACGGGAAATAATAACCGGGAGCCATATTAACTGTAATATGGGTTAAGATGGATAGTGAAATATTAATTATGTAGTGGGATTAATTAATAATTATGGGCTTGAATAATATTGTGGCTCAATATTGATAATTCAAGATCCATTGGAAGGTCCAATCTTAATTCTCCTAAAGGCCCCCTGAGTAGCCCAACATATAGTCCAATAACTGAAAAAGGTGATTAAAATAAAATAAATATTGTTGCTTAATTTTTCCTATTATTTTCGAAAATTATGGATAAGAGGGGAGAAAGATTTTCTTTGAATTTTGTTATGGAATGAAGATATGTATTCTTGGAATACAAGATTATCTCATTAAATTCAAGAAATCTCCCACTTGGTTATTCATAGAGTTGGTTCGAAAATTTTGAAATATAGAGGGCAAGAAAGATTTTCTTGATTTTCTTGAAAAGATATTATGGAAGATATGTATTTCTTGAAATACAAGAATATCTCATAAATTCAAGAAGATCCGAATCTTGGAATCTTGGACCCCATATTTCGAAAATACCATAATATTGGTGAGGTGGGATTTTTGTGGAATATTATAATTATGGGAAAAAGAACATAAGAGATATATTCAAGATTTCTTGGAGATCAAGAAAAGTTTTTCCCACATTGTTTTTCTACCAAAAATTTCGTCCATCACCTAGCTATAAATAGGGGATGACTCTTTCATTTCCTAGTACAATTCCATCTGCTGGAAAAATTAGTAAATCCACAAAGGTGGTGCAACATAATATATTTTCCTTTTGTTAATTGTTCACAAGTGTCCTACCACCGGATAGTCGAACAAGGATTAAGGGAATACTTGGGAAGTTCTTTTGGTTAGTCTAATCAGCCAGATCACTGACCATCCCAAGAGGTACGTTCACGTAAACTCGTAGAATTCCGCATGCGTAGGATTTACGTGAATTAATTATATGCATGATATGTTGTTGGATTATTATTTGAATTAATATAGGATTAATTCATGCTAGTAATAATTACAAGAATTAAATTTGTATTTAAATATTCACCCCGAATAGATCTGTGCAACTTATTCCCCAACAATGCATATCGAGCCACGGTTTAAGACTCTCTGATTTTTTAAATTGTAATTTAATTCGCTGACATTAAATTTGAAATTGGATAGTAGAATTGCTAGATCTGTTTTGCAGGTATCCAATTGTCATGGAATTTAATGTGTTTATTTATGCATGCATATAAATTGTAGTTTTTAATTCGATTCGTTCGGATTCGTTTTGCCTCGTGAGAAAATCCACGAGTAGATTAGGATTTGTTTGATTTGATCAATATAATAGACTAGTCTAGATCTAGGTTTATTTATTTTTTGTAAATAAATTGTAACCGGATCAAAAATGAGGACGGAGATGAAGAATTAAAGGACAAAATCCAGAAATCGGGCGTAGGCGGCGTGCGTCGCGTGAAACGTGCCAAGGGAGGCACGCGTGCTACGCGGACGCGCCCTGCGCACGCCAGGCGCTCGTGGGCGAGGCCGAGGGCCGAGGCGCGAAACCAACTCGCCGAGGTCGCCGAGGCGCCTTACGGGCGCACCGCCGAGGCGCCGGTTACCGAGGTTTGAACTTGGCCAAGTGGCCGGCCGGATGTGGGGGTGCATCCCTGCTGCGAGCTACTTGACGTGGCGTTTCGAGACGGAGTATTCTTTTCGAGACGATCGAGTGAGAGAAATTCAAGACGGTGTTTCTTCAAGATCAAGCCAAGAAAAATCAAACCATGACAATTGGATAATTTGTGCCCAATATGTTTATATTTCTGCTTTGCTTGATTATTATTGTGCTATCTTATGCTTTATTTAATTTGTTTAAATGTGTTTGCATGAGAGTTGCCCAATGAAAAATCTCACCTTCAAAAATTACTAAGTATGTTTAAATAATTAATTGACAATTTTATTCTGGATAATAAAATTGAATTAATTTTGACCTCCATGATTTATTTATTTATGAATTATTTTGGAGAAATTCCCCCCACGGGACGGTCAAAAGATAGCTTTCACATGAATGAATTCCAAATGGATGATTGTGGGTTATTATTAGTGGCGACGATGACCCTCCCCACGAGGCTCGTTCAATACGAAATAATAATCCTGTATTTAATCATGGTTATTACTTAGGTATAAAATTGATATGCATATACTTCCCCGAAGTCCCTGTCAATTTTATATTGGTCAATTGGGAGCCAACTATTAATCTGGATATTAAAGGTTTGTAACTGTTCTTGTTTGTAACCTGCTTGAATGTGTTTAAATAATGACCCACCCCACGTGGCATATTAAACTGTTTTGAGATGTTGGCTGATGCATGTTCATAGTTTTTTGAGATTTTAATATGATGCATGTGATCGAACCTTGTGATATACTTGTGCTTATGCATATAGTTATTTATTTTAGTTCAGCGTGTCGTAACCTTTAATCCACTGTCAATATACTTAAAGTCAATACAATATGTATGGAAACTATATTGATTGGAAACGAAAAATTAGAATTGTCCTAACTGCACAAGAGCACAGGTGGATTCTTGACACACAAAAATCAGATGAGCCAACTGACGAGTAAAAAATGCGGGACTCGTCAGATCACCTTGCGAGAGATGTCGTCGTTGAAAATGGTGGAGGGCAAACCCGTAAGGGATTACGTCCTCAAAATAGATGGCCCATCTGAACAAACTTGAGATTCTGAGTGGAGATTATAATCTGGAGACTCAGATGAATTTGGTATCTCACTCTCTGCCCAAAAGTTTCTGAACATTTTGGCCTCGCTAGCTGATTTGTTGCAAGCTTTGGTCACGACAGAGATATTGATGGGGCACCAAACTCAAGCTTTAACGCCAAATGGTAAGTCTTCATTTTCTAGGCCAAGGGAAGGCAAGAAAAAGAATAGGACCAAAAGACAGAAGCAATAAAACTCAACTGTTGCCAAGAGCAATGGTAAGATGAGGAATGTTTGTGGTGTCAAGGAAAATCCAAAGAGGAAGTGCTTAAGCTGCGGTGAAAGAGGACAATGGAGGTTTGCCTGTTCCAACCCCAAAAGGGACGGAAAGAAAGGTAATTCTCACGCACTAGTTGTTGAAACTTGTTTAGCAGCGTATACTTCTCATTCATGGGTGGTTGATACGAGATCCACTAATCATGTTTGCTTCACGGGTTCAAACTGATCCGGCAACTTAGTGGGAGTGAGATCCTCATCACATTGTCAATGCTACGATAGTAATAGTTATTGCAATACTAAGCAAGTAGCAGATATTGCAATGCTAACATGAGTAGTGGTTAAAGCAGTGGGAGAAGTGCACCTGTCTTTTAAAGATGAAGTTTTTTTGAGATTGTCTTTATGTTCCCAGTTTTGGAAAGAATTCACTTCAGTTTCTAAAATTTGATTAAAGAACACTAAGTTTCTTCTAATAAGAATGACATCATTTCTTGAAATGATGAGTGTATCTGTTACGGAACATTGATGGAAAATCTCTATACAATTAACTGTGCACACCACTCGCGAAATGCATCCTATAACACATCAACTATTTCCGAGAAAAGAAAACGTTCATCAGACGTGAATGAGACACTTCTATGGCATCTAAGATTAGGTCATATAAATCCAAAGAGGATCCAAAGGTTGGTTAAAGACGATTCACTGGAGTTTCTCCAAGTTGAACCAATTCCAACCTGCGAATCATGTTTGGAGGGTAAAATGACCAAGAGGGCATTTGGAGCCAAGGGGAATAGAGCCAAAGAAGTGTTGGAGATCGTTTACACAGATGTATGTGGTCCAATGTCAACCAAAGCAAGAGGAGGTTATGAGTATTTTGTCACTTTTATTGATGATTACTCAAGGTACGGTTATATTTTCCTTATGAAGCACAAATCTGAGACCTTTGAGAAATTCAAAGAATTTAAGGCTCAAGCAGAGAATCATAGGGAAAAATGTATCAAGTCTCTACGATCCGATCGTGGAGGCGAATACCTCAAATATGAGTTTTTGAACTACTTATCGATGAAGGGATTGCATCCCAACTCATCGCACTGAACCCCTCAACAAAATGGGGTTGCAGAGCGAAAAATGAAACTCTTTTGGAAATGGTTAGATCTATGATGAGTTATGCGGATCTTCCCAAGTCGCTTACGGGGTCGTGCCTTGAAACAACAAACTTACATTCTCGAACTTGGTGCCATCCAAATCGGTTCCCAAAACTCCCAAAGAATTGTGGACCCAATGAAGCCTAGTATGAGACACATGAGAATTTGGGGGTGTCCGAAACTACGTGTTGGACAAGGAAGCCCGAAAATTGGATCCTCGATCGTAATTAAGGTTGTTTGTAGGATACCCCTTTAGGAACAAAAGGGTGTATGTTCTATGGTCCCAAGATCAAAAGATGGTCATAAGCACCCACTTTAGATTTTTGGAAGAAGACTATATGAACGAAAGAAGACCCAGAAGTGAGATTACCTTAAATGAGCTAAGAAGGTAAATTTCAATGCCAACTGTACTAGATGACATACCAAACGACACACTTTCTCAACCGGAACCTCGTCGTAGTGGGAGGGTAGTAAGACAGCCCTAGAGATTCATGAGAATATGAGAGTGTTGGGAAATTTATAGTTTTGATAAAAGTTCCAGAAACACATGTAATAGGACCAGTCAGACCTGTTAGCTGACTGATGTTTATATTACCGTTTATAGAATACCAGTTGATAATTCTTCATAGAAACAACCGATGTAATAGATAGGTCACATATTAAGGGGGAACCTCAATATGTATAAGTCAGATCTGAAAATCCAAAGAACAAAATGATATCCCATGTGCCGAATCTTTGAGAAGAACAGAAGATCGGATCGATCCGATCTAGTCGATATCTCAAATTTGAAGTCATAAAGCTCAAACTCAGAATACTTGAAGATCGGATGACTTCTAGAAGATCAGACTAGAAGACCTACATCAGCCGAGTCTGCTAGTTGAAGCTAAGTCAACCGGCACCAGAAGACTCCATCAGGTAGATCGATCGATTCGACCGATCGGATCACCACCAGTGAAAACCGATGTTTCACCTAATCATACGCCTATGATCCGAACAAGAAGGATGTCAACCTTAGTTGGAAGAACAAACACCGAAAAAGTGCGTCTCATAACCAATAAGAACAAGACACGTATGATCGAGCCGACAATTAAGGGGATTTGATGCTCTCTCTAATGGCTATAAAATACAAGTTCACGCTTTCCATGTCGTTCTCCGGAAGCACGCCACATCAATCCTCGCAAACCTACCTAATATAGCCCGAAATCCAAATTGCTCTCCAACGGCTCTTTGATTTCAAGGTCTATAAATATGGGATCACACTTGAGTGAAAAAAAAAATGGAAACACCGAACAATCAAGAAGCTCAAGCAATTATCGATTTCCGCATACGAAGAACACGATCAAGAAGATTATTTTATTAAGTGTTCATCCCATAAGTTCTTAGCATAGAAATCTTTTCATCTAGGCGATAGACTACCTTAAACACTAGAAAAGATTTCATAGTTGGAACCAAAACAATCTTATCCAAACCCAAGTTAGGTTAAGTTGTTTAGCAAGATTTCGAGACTAGGGTTTCTAGTTACGATTTAAGGATCGGTTGAGTGAGAACTCCTTAAATATCTGTCGATTGTCTTGTGTTGAACTAACACATAAAACTAAGTTCGAGTTGGTTAAGTTGGTGCCCCTTGTGATAGGGAAGAGTGGGCGTGGGGTCGGTTTGTCCGAACCACTATAAATCTTGTGTGCCTTTACCGCTTTGATTAACTGTCTACACAATTGCACACAACCTTTAAAAGCGTACATATTCTAAGTTGAGATCACTAAGCACCAAGCTTCGATCCGATCAAGCTTTCGACACTTGACCAACCGGTTAAAACACTAACTTTGGAATCGATTTATAAAAACCTGGTTTTTCACGGGTAAAACTTAAGCTTCCGCTTTTTGTCGCTTAAACCGATAGTTCTTCAAACTAATCTGCCTTGAGCAATTAGTAAGTTGGTTATTAGTGGCCGATTCACTTTCGCGACTCGATCAAAGCTAATTGCCTCACACCCGATCTGACAAAAAGTTTTCGTAAGTCTATTCACCCCTCCCTCTAGACTTCGCCCTCACTAAACCTGCTCGGGACCTACAAGTGGTATCGAGCGGTTGTTCTCTCTTGACCACTGACTTTGTGTATCATCGATTCTTGAGGAAGAATCTTTGTGGTCGACTGAACTGATCTTGAAAAACCTTCTTAAAACTCATTCATTTTCCAAAAACACTCAACATGGATAACACCTCAGGTATGTATCATGATCTCGAAGTTCTCAATCGATGAGTATGCAGATTGGGCCATATATATGTCCAACCATCTAGGTTCGATCAAATGGCGTAATGATAGAAGTCATCGAAAGAGGACCCATCATCATATATTACGACAACCCTGCGGTTGGAAGAGATCCGGACTTTGCCCCGAAGTCTTGTGCGAAAAAAGCCGGCCTTGATGGATGCAGAGGAAAAAGAAATCGCATACTCTAGATACTATCGCAAGGCACATTATCATGAAAACAATGGATAAGGTCACCAAGGAAAAGATTAAGTATCTAAAATCATGCGAAAAGCAATGTGGGATACTCGTTTGAAATATGCGAGGAAATGACCAGATAAAAGACAAATACCGTCAGCGAGGCGAACTAGTAAAGTTCGAAAAATTGAAAATGTTACCCAAACTAAACCATCAACGAACTCGATGGAAGGATTAATATGTCAATAAACAAGCCGAGAACTTGGTAGAGATGTCCGATAAAGATATCAACTACAAAATTTTAAGGTCTCTCACCAAGAAATGGGACATGAAGGTCACGAATCAAGGATTGCCAAGACATTTCAAAAATGAAGCCAAGTAGCTTGTTCTTGAGCCTTAAAGCTCACGAGTTCGATTTAATTGAGAGAGACAAGTAGATGAAGATGAGGTGCCCGTTGAAGCCTCAACTTCCAAATCGATTGCTTTTAAGGCAACCAAAGAAAGTTAGATTGAAGACCAATGAGCCCATTGGAAACATCATAAGTCGAGCGAGAACAAATCGCTCTGCTACTTACAGAAACTAGAGAAATCAAATACTAAACCGGGTAAGTATCGAAGATTCTATAAAGATTATCAACATAAGCGAGGAAGAGATAGAAGATCGGACAACGGATCTCGAAAGAACCGGATCGATGATCGGAGAGATCACAGAGATGAAAGGAAAAGAGATAATCTAAATGATGAGAAAAGAGATAACCAATCAGACAGAAGAAGCTCAGACTACTATCGAAAAGGAAAATCACCGATAGATCATACAGACGGAAGTGATTCACCCGAAGAAAAAGGTTCCGTGGATCAAGGAGCGCGTGCTTCAATTGTGAGAAGCCGGATCACTACAAATGAGATCGCCTGCACTGGGACGCCAAGAGAAAGGGAAGAAAAGAGGAACAGAAGAGAGCAACGGTACAGGACAAAAAAAGCCATGGTTGTTTACATCGTCAGAATTGACGATTCAGATTCCCCCTCCGAGGACTCGGATACTCCTCTCAGAGAAGATTTACGTCGACGGAAGATCTTTGTTGACTTCTATGGAAATGAAGATCTGATATTCTCTTCAGATGATGATGAGATCTGCCTGATGGCCAAGGAGGACCAATCTGAGGTAACCTCCAAACCTACTTTGTTCACTTCTACACCTGCTATCATTAGCACACCTGCCGGGGAGATTGACCTGCAGCTCTACTCTGAGCAATTGCTTGAGGATCTCTCCAATGCAGTAGACACTTATGCTATAGTGGAAGCTGAAAATGATAAGCTGAGGACCAGAAATAATCAGCTTGCTAAAGAGAATGATCTCAGTAAAGCCTCTGAACTTAAATCAGCTGAAACTGCTCTGAAGGCAACTGAGGAATTTAAAATTCTGAAAGTTAAAGTTTCTGATCAGGAGAAGCAGATCAAAGATCAACAGGCAATTAACAAACAGCAAACCGATGACTTCAAAATCCTGCAAGCAAAATTCGATGAGCTGTTCCGAAAGCATGAAAGTCTAAAATCATCTGAGGATAATCTGCGTAAGAAAATAGAGGTTTTTAGAAAATCATCTAAAACCGTTCAATACATGAACACCTATTTTCGAACAACGATTAACAAGAAGGGACTTGGGTATGAGAACCCTTCCACATCCTCAAAAGCCCCGATTGATTCATCTCAAAAAGGTGTAATCAGACGAGTTTCTGACAAAGATACACCAAAAGCCAAACATGTATCTAATAAGGGAAAAAGACCAGTTGAGCAGGTAAGGCGGTGCCTAACCGTAAGGAAAACAAATGGACCTGGCCGGTAAAGCATCGGCCGAGAATCAACGAAAGAACCCGGTTCTTTCCGAAGAGACCTCAACTCGATCAATGTGATCGAAATCGAAAAAAACAACCCGTAAAAAGTAAGTCCAATCGAGACCCAATCAAGGTCACCGCCTAATAAGCATGCTTCGTAAACCGCAAAAACCACCTATGCCGAAAAAGATATGAATCTTTTGATGGTAGCGATCGTACCTACCCCTATAATCGAAATCTAGGGTCAGCCGCACCGTAACCACAATTGGATGAAAAGAAGACAAAAAGAAAAAGATAAATCCCAAGTCTTCTAAGTCACCCAAGGTTCACACTAATAATCATACTAATCGAAAAGCATATAAAGAGACGATGATTATGTTGATAGGTATGGGAGACAAATCAGGGCCTTCGATCTAACCGATCACAATAGAAGTGCTCTGTTTGTATGGATCCCCAAAACTAATCCTAACCCCTCAGACCCAATCCAAAAGGGGGTACCTAAAAGCTGATTTGGGTGCGAGGATCGCGTGGGTCCGCCAACAAAGGAGGTGTGCAAACAACTATCTGGTACATCGATAGTGGATGCTCAAGGCACATGACCGAAGCAAACATCTCCTCGGCTCTTACATAGAACGAAGGGCCAGCGTGTACTCTTGGTGATGATAACTTTGGTTATACCAAAGGATTCGAACCTCGAGAGAATGATGATGTACAAATAACCGGAGTCTCGTATGTTGAAGGTCCGAAGCACAACCTATTATCGGTTTCACAATTACTGCGACAATGGATTCAAAGTTGAGTTCTCGATCGACCAATGCACTATCAAGAATCGAGCCACTCAACAGATTTTTTGCTAATCGGTTCAAGGAAAGGGACGATCTACACAAACCGATTGGAACATTTACCCAAGAAATGCATGCCCGATTGTCAAGAGTTCCAAAAGTAGCGATTGTCTCTGCACAAAAAAATGAGCCATCCCCGAACTTTAAAACTCTTAATAAGATAGCAAGGATGTCTCTAGTGGAAGGACTTCCGAATGAAGTATTTTCAAAAGGATCGGACATGTCTTGCATGTCGGAAGGGAAAAACAGTCAAAGCTTCATTCAAGGGAATTCGGGACCGCATCCAAATGATCTTCTTGTTTTGCTTCATATGGATCTATTTGGACCCGATTACACCGGTCGGTCTCTCAACGACGAAATATACTCTGGTAATCGTGGATGACTATTCCAAGTTTACAGGGTTATATTCTTACATAAGAAGAATGAGACGACAAACGAAGATACCCGAGCCGCTAAAAAGATTACAAAATGAGAAGGGTGTCGATGTAGTAAGAATCGAGATCGAGATAAAGGTACATAATTTAACTCTTTTATTATTGATTTTTGCTCTAAGTTTGGTATACTGACATGAAACATCACCGCAAGGACGCCACAACAAAATGGAGTAGCGAGCGGAGGAACAAAACTCTCAAAGAAGTTTTTGCCGCACGATGTTAAATTTAACATGCAATACCAAGCCGTTTTCGGTAAGCAATCAACCTTCGCATGCCATACTCGTAATGATGTCTTCCGACTAAGGCTCACTACAAAAAACACCTATGAACTGTGGAAGGACGTAAAACCTCGTGTCTCTTACTTCCATGTTTTTGGGTGTAAGTGTTTCATACACAACAATGGGAAGAGTCGGCCAGACTTTTTGAGGCCAAGTCGACGAGGGTATATTCTTTGGATATTCCTCATCTAGCAAAGACTTTCGTGGTTTACAATGCATTTAACCCTACTTGTGGAAGAAACACCCCATGTAGTCTTTGATGAAGCATCTTCCGAACAAGAGAAATCGCCTCGATCAAGATGTACACGATCAACAAGTACCGATGCTCGAAAATGGATCAAACCTAATGATCAAGGAAAAAGAATCGTAAACCGTAATAAAGATACATTCCGGATCTAGTGATTCACCATATCATTCGGATCCTAAGGTACGAAAAACTGTTTGGTGAAGAAGTCGACATAATGAGATAAAAGATCAATCGAACCATCCGGTTCGGGGGAACACTGAAGTTCCCATTTAACGACATCGACATGATGAGTCAACATTAGCCGAGACATGTTCTTATCAAGTGGATCATAATTACGCACCACTCCCACTACTAAAGAATGAACCTTTATCGAAATGGATGATGTTCTACAAACCGATGCAAATCGAGCAGAAGGACTGGATAACCACCATCCAACCGATCCGATCATCGGAGACCCATCCGATAAAGTTAAAACTAGACATCGATTGGTGAAAGTGCCATGTATTGTTGTTATTTGTCTATGAAGGAACCAACAACAATAGAGGAAATCAAGTTTGGGAACCGCAGATGCACAAAATCATCAAGACGAATTGGCATTCTTTTCAAGAACAAGAGAGATGAGAAAAATGTCATCACCGAAATAAGGCAAGACTTGTTGCTAAGGGGTATTCACAATCGGCCAATTGATTAAGTTTTACACCCGGCGGCCATTCGTTTTTTTTTAATATACTTCCCACCAAATCATCAAGATGGACGTAAAAGTGCATTTTTAAACGGGGTACTAGCAAGGGTTTATGTCGAACAACCTCCGTGCTTGAAAAGAACAACCAAGTGTACCGCTTTAAGAAAAGCTCTTTATGGCTCGAAAACAAGCTCCTCGAGCTTGGTATGATACACTCTCTCGGTTCTTGATCGACAATGGGTTCACTAAAGGAACAATGGATGAACCTTATTCGAGAATAGAAGATGGAGAAGATATTCTCGATGGTTCGATCTCGTGGGCGACATCATCTTGGATCTCCTAACAAGAGTCTATGTGAAAGATTCAAAGAAGTCGATGCAAGGAAGTTCGAGATGTCCATGATGGGACGGATGAATTACTTTTCACGGGTCTCGGTGTGAAGCAAAGTGCGTAAGAATATTCATCTCGCCAAGCGAAGCACACTAGGAATTTATTGGCTAAGTTTGGAGTTCAAAATTGCAAGGAAGCCAAAATTCCTATGATGACCGGATTCAAGATGGATCCGAGATGGGGATGGTCGTAAAAACAAATCGAAAAGAATATAGGGCTCTCATTGGATCTCATCATGCACTTTATCGCAAGGACCGGATATCACCTTTGCGCAAGGGTGTATGTGCGATTTCGAGCAAATCCAATGCAAAGCCACCTAGAAGCAAACTAAGCGGTTCTTAAGTATCTGAAGGGATAGTAAACCTTGGTTTATTTTACCCATCGATGATAATCTAGAGCTTAGTGGGTATTCTCGATTACGATTATGGAGGTTGCAAGATTGACGTGAAGTCAACCTCGGGAACATGTCGGTTTTTAGGAAGTAAACCGATCTCGTGGTTTTCAAAGAAGCGGGACATCGATTCATGACATCTACTTGAAAGCGAATAATATATGGCTGCAGGAAAGTTATTTTGCTCCCAATCGCCTCGGCTTAGTCGGCCAAATGAGGATTATAACATCGTAGCTAAGAATGTACCTATATTCTCGTGATGATAATAGTCTATTGCAATCACTCAGAATCATGTTCTTCATACAAGATGCAAGCATGTGGATGTCAGACACCATTTTATAAGAGATCATGTTGAAAAGAAGAATATCAGAATGGAAAAGATTCACACCGATTCTGAAAAGTCGATATTCTAACCAAGCCACTAAATGAGATTAGATTCAGAGAACTGTAATGAGCTAGGGCTTCGGATCTTGGAGAAAAAAGCACCTAAAATGCTTGATGGATTGTTCTCGAGAACCACCGGTTAAGAGACTAACCAAAGTTGAAAGGAATCGATTGAGTTTGGTATCTCAACCGATCGTAAGACTACCAAGGAACCGATAAGAGAAATCGTCGATTTACAAGTTATCAGATTAAAGGAACTGATCAGATTTAAGGTTTATCAGATTAAAGGAAACACTCAATTTAAAAGGATTATCTGATTAAATCAGTTGGGTTATTTTACATCTTTGTAAGTCGATTTAGCTGATATTCAACAAGCAAGATTCACAGATTAAAGCCTACAATCGCATAAGAAAGCAGAGAATTTACACAACAATGGAATAATAGAACTTTTCATTGATAAAGACCCAATGTCGACATACATTACAAGTTACAAGTACAAAGGACCCGTAGGTCGAGACATAAGTCATAACCGAAAACCCTAAACCTATAACCCTAAACCCTCATCCTAACCCAAGAAGAGCAGGGGAGAGAGAGATTTTAAATATGATGTTCTCATTTTCCCCCACTTAACAAGGGTGAGAGTGGCTTTAAAGAAATCCTAAAGCCGCTAGCTGAAGCTAAAACCAGTAGAGCGAGAGCGGCGTTGATGATAGGATTTCTAAGCCGAGAGCCCTTAGACCAAGTCAATGGACTCTCCAAATTGTTAAATGGAGCACATGTGTGCCAAGAAATTGGTTCAAAGACCTTATGGGCACATGTGTTGCATGAAAAAATTGAGTTGATATCGAAGATCACCGTTGTCCGATCAAGACCGTATATCAAACTCATGTTTTATATCGGACTATTTGTTGATCTTTGGTTACGTCATAACGATAGACACACAAAGGTGCATACGGTTAGGAGAAGTGTCTTCTCGATTCATGACAATGCCGCCCGCCGTGGTGGTAAAGGAGCTTAGCAACAATTGTATGTGAAATCTTTGATGACGACGCAACGAGGATAAGGGACACACAGAGTTGATTTGAGAAAATCAAATCATTGAAAAAGGGGTAAAGGTGTTTGCTTAAAGTTTCAATTTAAATAAGGGTTCACCGTAATGCATGTTTTTACAAAAAAAAAGGATAAGTATGGTGAATGGGTTATGTTGTGTAAAAACATTGGTCCAATTTATAGAGGCCAAGCAAGGGTGCAAATGCAAATTTGATTTCAAAAAGCCTTTTAGAGAAATTTGCATCACAAGGACAACGTGTAGAAATCACGCTGATCGATAATTGGATAAATTTACGGTAGGATTGACATATCAAGATATACGATGATAATTACGATGTCAAATCGTGCCAACTTAGGGAATAGAGACTACTATTCTAGACTAAGTTTTGGCGGTAACACTTATCCCAAGAATTGGCTTTTGATCCGAGAAGAATCGATTAGGTCAACCAAAATCGATTACATACTGGCCCGATCGATAAGAAAGATCGATTGAACTTAAAACCTCAACAAATCAAATATATCGATTCTATGAGAAAACATAAATATCGAGTTGAAGGTGGAACTTCAACCGATCGAGAGGATCGAAGGAAATCGAGACACAAAATGAAACGGATCGGTTGAAAAGAAACGGTTTGGGAAATTATAAGGTTTAGGCAAAAACTAAGATCAACAAGTGGAATCAACTTCAAGTGGTATTGATCGATTACTATATCGACCAATCGATACGCCTTTATTTTCCTTGTTATTTGCTTATTCATCGGATTTTATCTGTTTTTACTTGCCTTACTGTACGCATTACCTGTGTGACGTATCCCCTGCAAATCATTTAATGCGGACGTGGGGTACATGTATTAATTGCTACAAAATGAGCTTTTAAATCCAAAAGGTTTTCGTACGTGTTTTTCCCAACCATTCGATCAAAACCGCTTAATCTGGATCGTCTAATCTTTTCAAACGGTTGATCTTCCAAATCTTGTCTTTTTCCCTCCTCATCTTTATAAGGTTCATCAAAAACCCTACCAGAGTTTTCCAAATCACAAACTTGCGTTTTATTTTCTGAAAACTCTCCAGATTACTTCTTTGCGATTCAAAGTGTTTTTCTTAAGTCTCAAATCCGAAAAACAGAATCTGGTAATTTCTGATGATTTGATGAATCATTCTTTTAAAACCATTGATCTTAAAGATTTTGTCAATCGCTGATTTCCTATATTATGTTTTATTGTTTCTTGGTTTCCGCATATGTGATATTCTTAGTATTTATGCACAATTTTAACCGAATCTATCTTATCTGTAGATGATCACTCACGGTATGGGTAAAATAATGTGCAACTATGCGGAACTGACATTAAGGATTGTCGAGGACAAGTTAAATAATTTTGGGTGACAAAGGATCCTAATCAATGGAAGTAGAGGAAATTCAAGAAAGCGGGACTTGAGAAATATTGTCTTTGCTCCACTCGAATCCAAAGATGCAAAATGTAAACCCTCAATTAAAAAGGAATTTAAGGGTGGATCTGATGCTCCGGAGAAGAACTACTTTTCGTCGGTCATCGGAGAAGAGATCGACGGATTTAATGAGGATATAACTTCGTCTGTTGACCTACCAAAAGGACGAATCTCTTTGCTCACTCTGGGAGAATCAAGATGAAATTTGATCGAAACGAGCTCATCGAGAGGCCGACAAACATCATACGTCGGGCTTTGTCGGAGCCAATGCTCAAGAGGAAATACCGATTGTTGTTTGATAGTTTGTCAAAAACAATTATGGGTATTTCATTCAAACGAATGCTCTTACATCGGTCAAATCAGACAAAGATGGTCCGCAATAATTGATGAAGCCAAGAACATCAATTGGCATGGGTTCCTAAAGGCCATTCTACTCCAAGAACATGATAAATTTGGAGTTGATGAGTGGAGGCAGTCTATCCAAGAAGAGGATCAACAATCTCAACAAGGTTGCATTTATCCTACAAGACAAAATGCCAAATGCCGGATGGGAGAAGAATGGATCAAGCCCTACAAGGCATTCCTCTCCACCACTTTAGCCATATTTGGGCCACCGACGATGATATCACGCCAACTCCCCAAAGACTAAGAAGGAAAAAAGCAAGGAAGCAACTTCGCCTACACGAAGCCCCCCCAAGAAGAAAAAAAAAAAACTCAAAGAAGGTCCGGAAAAGAGGCCAAGAAGGTGAAGCAAGCCTCCATGACTCGATGCTTAGAAAGATGGTCGATGAAGAAAGAGCGCCCAGATCGGTCTGTTGCACCACAAAAAATCGGTGAAAAAAATCGACATGTGAAGCTTCTCAAGCCGAGAATTCTCGAGGAAGAAGCACGAGATTAACGATCTCCTTCTCCTTCACCGAAATGATTCACCACTCGGACTAATGGGGTGCCGAAAGCATGTCTCTCCTACTCTTCCACCCTGCCAAACTCGAAACTACATCACCATGAACACAAATCGCAATCCTTGAACCGAAACCTTACATTGTGGAACCCGGTATGGCCGCCTCCGCAATGCTAACCTCTATGGTCGAGCTATCGGACAACTTCCACCTACTCAAGCACCACGGAACCCTCCACATCTCATCAACCTAATCGATGACATTCACGAGTCTAGATCATCAAAGACCATCACGGGGAAAATAGTCGAATGCAAATCGAACGAGAAATTGATGAGATGTATCCGGAATCGGGTCGCCCATCCTGCTATTAGAGAACAAGTTATGGAGATCCTCACCGGAGAGATCTTAGATTAAAAAGCTTCTCGATTTTATAATGATTATTGAGCAAATGGGCGGTCTTGATGAGTTTGCGATTTTGATTTCGATATGAGGAATCGCTAAAGTAGGATCACCAAATGAGTGATAACTACTGAATCTATCAAAGCTCGATCCACGAGAAGCTAAGGTTGATCAACAAGGCGAATCAAGATCGCTCAAGAAGCTCTGAAGCGGATGCTACAATGAAGGATCAGAGGAGTGCCGATGATAGTGGAACCGTCTTTGCGCTCATGACCAACCACCGGAGGCACAAACAATCGAGGCCCGATCAAGTGACGCAAAACATTCCAACATCACATATAATCACGATCAATTTCAGAAATCGATCTTGTCTCAAAGATCTCCGAAAAAAGAAGAAGTTGAGGGAGTGATAGTTGATCGAGGCAATTTGGCCTCAAAGAAATAACATCAAAGGAATTGGCTATTTCCCATTTGCGACTATCAAAGATCGGTTCTCCCAAATCGTGACCACCGTGTTCTGCCGAACTTATAAAAAATCCGTTGATGACAAAATTCGATTCAGTGGATCAACAACAAGTTTCTTTTCTAATGCTCACTTTGAAAAGCTCGAATTGATGAAGAGAAACTTGACAAACCGATTTTTACACTCTCTCTCGCCATGGAATTTGTCAAGACCGAAATGATCTCGAAGGTTGAACATCTAACTCGCTCAAGTTCGAGTTTATCTGTAATGATCTCAACAGGGCAATATCAGTCAGTTTTGGATCCCTAACTTCCCACCTCACAACTCTTTTTGATCAAACCAAAAAGGGGGAAGGACGGAGTGAGAAACCAACTGACATGATTAGAACAACAGAAGACCTAATTCAGATAGTTGAAGCCTATGGACAAAGACTAGACCATCCGGATCTCTTTGCTAACGAAGTCTCTCAAAAGATGGAAAAGTCAAAGGCAAGAAAGGTAGAAGCTATCATGGTCTTTGGACATCACAAAAGGTAGTTATTCTATGGTCTTTGGGACATCACAAAAAAGGTAGCCTGCTATGGTCTTTGAAATCACAACTGTACCCGTGCACTCGGACACAACCTGTACCACCCACTCGGACTAAAATAGTCACAAGAAGCCTGACCGGCCCGAATCTGAGCCGATAAGGAATCGGCCGAGAAACGCGAGCAAAGTTCTTTGAGGCCCAAAAAAAAGAAGAAGAAAGAAGGGCAGAAAAATTGACAGAGGCAGAAAATCTGAAGAAAAAATTCAGATCGAGAGCGAAGAAAGGAAAGGCTGGAAAATCTGTATTGGAACCTCACCGCCAAAGAAGAGTTGATGAGATCATTCTAAAAACCGGCCGCACATGCTAAGAGGTTTGAGGAATGGAACAAGATCGAAGTGAATGGCTTCGGATGCTTTTGTCCTTAATCTTGTTCCACGAGAAGAATCTCCGGATGATGAATTCCTCAACCGGTTAGAAAATAAATATCCGTTTTTACAAGTATCCGGAAAATGAGGCCAAACTTATCAATGTAAAAATATCTCACCAAGAGTATGATCTGTTGGATTACTCGAAGAAGGCAGATGGCTCATTTGACAGACTGACATTTCAGAGATTCTACTTTGACATCCTGAGCAAAACGCATATAAGTGATCCTCAGCAGACCAATGATGTCAAATGGAAACTATATCGATCTTCAACGTACCTCAAGATCAAAGAGAGATGCGAGAAGGATACAAGCCTAAAGAGTGAAGAATCGAAGACTTCTCGAGGATCACCGCTTTTTAAATTCAAACTTTTCGATGTAACATGTAATCGATATATCTAATGAGAAAAGTTTATTTTCCGATCCTAAGACAAAATCTCATTGTCTTACGATTATGTGCTCTTTATTTGCTCTATATTTATCAACCGTGTTTGGTTTTCTCGGTGTTTTGGTTTTTTATAAAAGGGGAATTGTTGGGAAATTTATAGTTTTGATAAAAGTTCCGAAACAAATGTAATAGGACCAATCGGACACATTATGTGATCGATGTTTATATTACCGTTTATAGAATACCAGTTGATAATTACTGTATAGAACAACTGATGTAATAGATAGGTCACATATTGAGGGGGAACCTCATAATGTATAAGTCAGATCTGAAAATCCAAAGAACAAATTGATATCCCGATGCACCCGAATGCTAGAGAAGAACGCGAAGATCGGATCGATTTGATCTAGTCGATATCTCAAATTTGAAGTCATAAAGCTCAAACTCGGAATACTTGAAGATCGATGACTTCCGATCGGACCGGAAGACCTACATCAGCCGAGTCTGCTAGTTGAAGCTAAGTCAACCGGCACCAGAAGACTCCATCAGGTAGACTGATCAGTTCTGACTGATCAGGTCAGCTCACCAGGTGAAAACTGATGTTTCACCTAATCATACGTCTATGATCTGAACAAGAAGGATGTCAACCTTAGTTGGAAGAACAAACACTGAAAAGTGCGTCTGTTAACCAATAAGAACAAGACACGAATGATCGAGCCCGACAATTAAGGGATTTGATCTTTGCTCTCTAACGGCTATAAAATACAAGTTCACGCTTTTTCGGCCATGCCGTTTAAAGCACGCGTCATCAATCCTGCAAACCTACCTAATATAGCCTGAAATCCAAATTGCTCTCCAACGGCTCTTTGATTTCAAGGTCTATAAATATGGGATCACACTTCAGAGTGAAAAAAAAACGGAAACACTGAACAATCAAGAAGCTCAAGCAATTATCGATTCCGCATACGAAGAACACGATCAAGAAGATTATTTTATTAAGTGTTCATCCCATAAGTTCTTAGCATAGAAATCTTTTCATCTAGCTGATAGGCTACCTTAAACACTAGAAAAGATTTCATAGTTGGAACCAAAACAATCTTATCCAAACCCAAGTTAGGTTAAGTTGTTTAGCAAGATTTCAGACTAGGGTTTCTAGTTACGATTTACGGGATCGGTTGAGTGAGAACTCCTTAAATATTTGTCGATTGTCTTGTGTTGAACTAACACATAAAACTAAGTTCAGTTGGTTAAGTTGGTGCCCTTGTGATAGGGAAGAGTGGGCGTAGGATTGGTTTTGTCCGAACCACTATAAATCTTGTGTGCCTTTACCGCTTTGATTAACCTGTCTACACAATTGCACACAACCTTTAAAAGCGCATACATATTCTAAGTTGAGATCGGCTAAGCACCAAGCTTCGATCGATCAAGCAAAGCTGACACTTGACCAACCGTTAAAACACTAACTTTGGAATCGATTTATAAAAATCTGGTTTTCACACGGGTAAAACTTAAGCTTCCGCACACATCGCTTAAACCGATAGTTCTGCCGAACTAATCGCCTTGAGCGATTAGTAAGTTGATTATCGACCCCAAATCGTTCACTCGCGACTCGATCGGGGCTAAACTCGCCCTCACACCGATCTGCGACAAAAGTTTTTGAAGTCTATTCACCCCTCCCCTCTAGACTTCTGCCCTCACTAAACCCGTTCGGGACCTACAGAGAGTCCTCGGACTTGATTTCCGGACAAGATGAATCAGACCCATGGACATATGACGAGGCAATCCAAGACAAGGATGCAGATTCTTGGCAAACAGCAATGAAAGCCGAAATGGGTTCTATGTTTCATAACAAAGTGTGGGAGCTAGTCGAACCACTTAATGGGGTCAAACCCATTGGTTGCAAGTGGGTGTACAAGAGAAAAAGAGGACCAGACGGGAAGGTAGAAACCTTCAAAGCAAGACTAGTGGCGAAAGGTTATACTCAGAAAGAAGGGATCGATTTATCAGTCAGATAGTCTAATCCCCATCGGCTACACGGACTCGGATTTCCAATCAGACATAGATTCCAGAAAATCTACCTCCGGTAGTGTGTTTTGCATGGGGGGAGGAGCCATGACATGGAGAAGCGTCAAGCAGAAATGCGTCTCAGATTCTACCCTGGAAGCCGAATATGTAGCTGCTTGCGAGGCAGCGAAAGAAGTGGTTTGGCTCAAGAACTTCCTAGTGGACTTGAATGTAGTTCCGAATTTTCCTAGCAGAATCATTGTTTATTGTGACAATGTCGGAGCAGTTGCAAATTCAAGGAAACTAAGAGCCCACAAGGCCAGCAAACACATTGAAAGGAAATACAATCTTATACGAGACATCGTTAAGCGATGAGATATAGATGTGGCAAAGATAGTGTCTGAGGACAACCTAGCAGATCCATTCACAAAGGGTCTGCCTCTGAATACATTCGAGAGACATGTGGAAGGAATGGGTGTCAAGACCGTTGCCAATCTGCTTTGAGTATAAGTGGGAGAAATTATTAGGTTCGTGTAGGTGACATTAGATGTCACGGACTACACGAGATATGTTTGTAGTATACTTAAAAGCAGACTTTGAGTATAAGTGGGAGATTGTTGGGATTATACTGGAAAGTATGCTTTTACTTTGTATAATCAAAACTGAATTTCGGACTTATTTACTGAAATAAATTGTTTATCACTGATGCTTTAAATATTATCGAATGTTACATATATTTACTGCATAACTGTTCAATAAATCGTACGTGTTACATTGTAGTTAATTTAGTGATACCAGATCACAGAAGATTAAATTAACAGTCCCTTGTAACTAAAAGTACGCCATTCACGACCTAGATGGAAATGAACAATCCATCGTGAAAGGTTGAAGTGTAAGGCTCGGATTGGCTTGTCTTGACCAAGAGATTACACTAGTGCATGACTGATGCACTGAATAGGACCTACAGGAGGATAAATTCTGCAGAACTGAACAAGGAAGAATTAGACCTCAGTGGTTCGTTATTTTTTAATCTTCGTTCCTTAAATAGGATCACGTGTGATTGGTAACTATTGCTTTGACTTATCATGGGTAGAGAATCAACAAGATTCAATACTTTTTATCTTGGTCAATATTATTGGTCACATGTGATTGCTAAGATTTAATACGAAGAATCGTGTGCAAGTATGCTTGTTTGATTTGCCCCCTTGGGAGGTTCATAAGCTTTATCATACCAAATCTTGCAAGTGGAATTAGTTTCCGGTATGGATAATAATGTTGAACCGTTCCTTGACCAAGGACAAAAGATATTAATTAATGGAAAGCTATTTCAGTGGCTTGAATTAATTAATGGGCTAGATAATCTTAAACACGGGAAATAATAACCGGGAGCCATATTGACTGTAATATGAGTTAAGATGGATAGTGCAATATTAATTATGTAGTGGGATTAATTAATATTTATGGGCTTGAATAATATTGTGGCTCAATATTGATAATTCAAGATCCATTGGAAGGTCCAATCTTAATTCTCCTAAAGGCCCATGAGTTGCCCAACATATAGTCCAATAACTGAAAAAAGTGATTAAAATAAAATAAATATTGTTGCTTAATTTTTCCTATTATTTTCGAAAATTATGGATAAGAGGGGAGAAAGATTTTCTTTGAATTTTGTTATGGAATGAAGATATGTATTCTTGGAATACATGATTATCTCATTAAATTCAAGAAATCTCCCACTTGGTTATTCATAGAGTTGGTTCGAAAATTTTGAAATATAGAGGGCAAGAAAGATTTTCTTGATTTTCTTGAAAATATATTATGGAAGATATGTATTTCTTGAAATACAAGAATATCTCATAAATTCAAGAATATTCAAATCTTGGAATCTTGGACCCCATATTTCGAAAATACCATAATATTGGTGAGGTGGGATTTTTGTGGAATATTATAATTATGGGAAAAAGAATATAAGAGATATATTCAAGATTTCTTGGAGATCAAGAAAAGTTTTTCCCACATTGTTTTTCTACCAAAAATTTCGTCCATCACCTAGCTATAAATAGGGGATGACTCTTTCATTCCCAAGTACAATTCCATGTGCTGGAAAAATTAGTAAATCCACAAAGGTGGTGCAACATAATTTATTTTCCTTTTGTTAATTGTTCACAAGTGTCCTACCATCGGATAGTCGAACAAGGATTAAGGGAATACTTGGGAAGTTCTTTTGGTTAGTCTAATCAGCCAGATCACTGTCATCCCAAGAGATACGTTCACGTAAACTCGTAGAATTCAGCATGCGTAGGATTTACGTGAATTAATTATATGCATGATATGTTGTTGGATTATTCATGCTAGTAATAATTACAAGAATTAAATTTATATTTAAATATTCACCCCTAATAGATCTGTGCAACTTATTCCCCAACAATTAGTGGACTAAATAATCTTAAACACGGGAAATAATAACCGGGAGCTATATTATTGTAGCATCGTAATATGGATTAAGATGGATAGTTCAATATTAATTTTATAGTGGAATAAATTAATATTAATGGGCTTGAATAATATTTTGGCTTAATATTAAAGTTTTATAGCCCATTGGAGGTCCAATCTCAATTCTCCTAAAGGCCTATCAAATAGCCCAATATAAAGTCCAATTAATGAAAAGGAGAAGAAAAATATTATTGCCCTATTTTTCCTTGATATTTTCAAAAATTATGAGTAGGAGAGAGAAAAGTTTTTCTTGATTTTCTTGGAAAGATTTTATGGAATAAGTATTCTTGAGATACAAGTTTATCCCATAAATTCAAAAAAGGTAAACGATCTTATTCCTTCCTATTTATGTGATTTTTTTCGAAAAAGATAAAGACAAGAAGGAGAAGAATATTTTGTTGGGAGATATTTTGGAAAATATAATATATTGGATATATTGAAGATTATATATTGAGGAAGAAGCAAGACAGTTTCCCAATAGCCCAACATGGCCAAATTTTCGTCCACCCCCTTGTTATAAATAGGGGATGAATTTTTCATCCCCAATACAATTCCACGTGTTGGAAAAATTAGAAATCCACAAAGGTGGTGCAATAATTCTTCCACCGGATTACATTCGTGGACGTGGGATATATTTTAGAAGGCACTTTGGGTTGATCCATCGTTTCAACGGTTGTCACTGCAAGAGATATGTAATCTTGTAACTCCTAGATTCTTATGTTGAATTGATTTAGGATTAATTCATATTAGTAATTAATTGAATAATTTAAATATGTGTTTAAATACATCTCGAATAGATCCGGGCACCCCATATTTCCCAACACTCCAACCTTGCAATATCATCCAAAGTTTATCTTTGATACAAGAAAATATCTCTTTTTTCGAGCGTCCAACTAGAGAAGGTAAACCTAAATATCTTCCAGTGTTTAGCGGATTCCAACTCAGTCTGTCGATCCTCACTCACATTCTTACTGAAGTAGATACCCGATTTCACATAATTAATGGCCTGACCAGACACCCTTTCATAATCATCGAGTACCTGCTTAAGTGCTGCTTCCTCCGGTGTTGATCTACAGAATAGTAACGAGTCATTAGCAAAAAGTAAGTGACTAAACGCCGGCGTTGCTTTACATACTTTATTCCCATGGATCACAGAGGTAGCATAAGCATGATTCATTGCTGCCGAGAGCACTTCCTTACACAAAATGAATAGGTAGGGCGAGAGTGGATCACCCTGTCTAAAACCCCTTTCCGGAATAATTGGGCCTATAACGTTTTCGGTAACTTGAACCGAGTATGTCACAGATCGAACGCACATCATCATCCAACCCACCCATTTATCCGAGAAACCTAACTTGAGGAGGATACGTTCGAGATAACTCAAATCTACTCTGTCATATGCCTTACTAATGTCAATCTTCATCGCCATATCTCCCCTCCGCCCATTCCTCATGTTCTTCATATGGCATGAATAATCTCAAAAGCTATGAGCACATTGTCCTGCATTGCTCTACCAGAAACAAAGGTCAACTATGCTTTATCTACTAATCCCGACAACATCTTTTTTAGATAGTTACTCAAAACTTTTGAAACTATTTTATACACCACATTACAAAGGGAAGACTTAAATCCCTTAGGTTGCATTTATTTTGTGATTTAAGTGTGCGGAACAAGTCAAAATTTTAGAATTCAGAGATTTAAAATCCTTGATGAATAGTAAATGTATGTGTTTGTTTTTGAATTTGAGTAGTGTGTGATTTTACTTTATGTCAAATCAATGTTTAATAGTGATTGATGTTGTATTATTATATTATATTGAGAAGAGTAATAAAGTGTATAAAGTGTGATGTATTGGGAATAATAATAATAGGTTTTATAAGTATATTTGTAGGTGTGGATTGAATGTGGGATTTGAAGATTGTTGGGGTTATACTGGAAAGTATGCTTTTACTCTGTATAACCAGACTGAATTTCTGTCTTATTTACTGAAATAAATTATTTATTACTGATGCTTTAAATATAATTGAATGTTACATATATTTACAGCATAACTGTTCAATAAATAGTATGTGTTACATTGTAGTTAATTTAGTGATACCAGATCACAGAAGATTAAATTAACAGTCCCTTGTAACTTAAAGTACATAATTCACAACCCAGATGGAAATGAACAATCCATCGTGAAAGGTTAAAGTGTAAGGCTCAGATTGGCTTGTCTTGACCAAGAGATTGCACCAGTGCATTATGATGCACTGAATAGGACCTAAAGGAGGATAAATTCTTCAGTAGTGAATATAGAAGAATTAAACTTCAGTGGTTCATTATTTCTTAATCTCCGTCCCTTAAATAGGATCATGTGGAATTAATAATCCTTGCTTTGACTTATGATGGGAAGAGAATCAATGAGATTCAATACCTTATATTTTGGGCAATGTTATTAGTTACACGACGATTGCTAAGATTTAATACGGAGAAACGTGTGCAAGTGCACCTTGTTTGATTTGTCCCCTTGGGAGGCTCAAAAGTTTTACCATACTAAATCTTGCAAGTGGAATTAGTTTCTGGTATGGATAATAATGTTGAGTCGTTCCTTGACCAAGGAAAAAGATGTTAATTAAAGTGAAGCTATTTCAGTAGCCTAAATTAATTAATGGACTGGATAATCTTAAACACGGGAAATAATAACCGGGAGCCATATTAACAGTAATATGGGTTAAGATGGATAGTGCAATATTAATTATGTAGTGGAATTAATTAATATTTATGGGCTTGAATAATGTTGTGGCTCAATATTGGAAGTTCAATGTCCATTGGAAGATCCAATCTTAATTCTCCTAAAGGCCCCTAAAGTAGCCTAAACATAAAGTTCAATAACTGAAAAAGGTGTTTAAAATAAATAAAATATTGTTGCCTATTTTTCCAACTTTTTTCGAAAATAAATAAATAAAAGAGGGAGAAAGATTTTCTTTAAATTTTGTTATGGAATGAGGATAAGTATTCTTGGAATACAAGTTTATCTCATTAAATTCAAGAAATCTCCCACTTGGCTATTTGTTTAGTAATTTCGAAAATAATAAAGAAAATAAGGAAGAAAAGATTTTCTTGTTTTTCTTGAAAAGACATTATGGAAGATATGTATTCTTGGAATACAAGAATTGTTGGGGAATAAGTTGCACGGATCTATTCGGGATAAATATTTAAATACAAATTTAATTCTGATAATTATTACTAGCATGAATTAATCCTATATTAATTCAAATAATAATTCAACAACAAATCATGCATATAATTAGTTCACGTAAATCCTACGCATGCGGAATTACTACGAGTTTACGTAAACATACCTCTTGGAATGGTAATGGCCTCGTTGATTAAACACACCGAAAAACCTTCCCAAGTATATTCCCTTAATCCTTGCTCGACAATCCGGTGGTAGGATGCTCGCGAACAATTAACAAAAGGAAAATAAACTTTGTTGCACCACCTTTATGGATTTACTAATTTTTCCAGCACATGGAATTGTACTTGGGAATGAAACACTCATCCCCTATTTATAGAGGGTGTTGGTCGAAAATTTTGGGATAAAATAATATGGAAAAATCTTTTTCTTGATCTCCAAGAAATCTTGAATATATTTCATATATTATTTTCTCCATAATTAAAATATTCCACAAAAATCCCAACTCCTCTTTGTTACGGAAATTTCGAAAAATATAGGGAACAAGAATCCAAGATTTGGATCTTCTTGAATTTATGAGATATTCTTGTATTTCAAGAAATACATATCTTTCATAATATATTTTCAAGAAAATCTTTCTTGTCCTTTATATTCAAAATTTTCGAAAATACTATATGGATAACCAAGTGGGAGATTTCTTGAATTTAATGAGATAATCTTGTATTCCAAGAATACATATCTTCATTCCATAACAAAATTCAAAGAAAATCTTTCTCCCCTTTTAATCCATAATTTTCGAATTTATGAGGAAAATTAAGGCGACAATATTTATGTTATTTTAAACAGTTTTTTCAGTTATTGGACTTTATGTTGGGCTACTTAGGGGGCCTTTAGGAGAATTAAGATTGGACCTTCCAATGGATCTTGAATTATCAATATTGAGCCACAATATTATTCAAGCTCATAAATATTAATTAATCTCACTACATAATTAATATTGCACTATCCATCTTAACCCATATTACAGTCAATATGGCTCCCGGTTATTATTTCCCGTGTTTTAGATTATCTAGTCCATTAATTAATTCAAACCACTGAAATAACTTTCCATTAATTAATATCTTTTATCCTTGGTTAAGGAACGGTTCAACATTATTATCCATACCAGAAACTAGTTCCACTTGCAAGATTTGGTATGATAAAGCTTATGAACCTCCCAAGGGGGCAAATCAAACAAGCGTACTTGCACACGATTCTCCTTATAAAATCTTAGCAATCGCATGTGACCAATAATATTGCTCAAGATAAAAAGTATTGAATCTCGTTGATTCTCTACCCATGATAAGTCAAAGCAATAGTTACCAACCACACGTGATCCTATTTAAGGAACAAAGATTAAGAAATAACGAACCACTGAGGTCTAATTCTTCCTTGTTCGATTCAAGAATTTGTCCTCCTCAGAGGTCCTATTCAAAGGCATCAGTCATGCACTAGTGTAATCTCTTGGTCAAGGCAAGCCAATCTGAGCCTTACACTTCAACCTTTCACGATGGATTGTTCATTTCCATCTAGGTCGTGAATGGTGTACTTTTGGTTACAAGGGACTGTTAATTTAATCTTTTGTGATCTGGTATCACTAAATTAACTACAATGTAACACGTACTATTTATTGAACAGTTATGCAATAAATATATGTAACATTCAATGATATTTAAAGCATCAGTGATAAACAATTTATTTCAGTAAATAAGTCCGAAATTCAGTTTTAATTATACAAAGTAAAAACATACTTTCCAGTATAATCCCAACAATCTCCCACTTATACTCAAAGTCCTTTTAAGTATACTACAACATGTCTCGTGTAGTTCCTAATCGTGACATCTAATGTAACCTACACTAACCCCGATAATTTCTCCCACTTATACTCAAAGCAGATTGACAACGGTCTTGACACCCATTCCTTCCACATGTCTCTCGAATGTATTCCACCTTGTGAATGGATCTCGCTAGGTTGTCTTCGACGCTATCTTTGCCACCTTATATCTCCTCTCTTAACGATATCTCGATAAGATGATATTTCCTTTCAATGTGTTTGCTGGCCTTGTGGGCTCTTGGTTCCTTTGAATTTGCAAATCGCCTCCGACATTGTCACAATAAATGATGATTCTCGCTAGGAAAATTGAACTACATTCAAGTCCACTAGGAAGTTCTTGAGCCAAACCGCTTTTTTCATTTTTCCTCGCAAAATGCCTACATATTCGCTTCGAGGGTAGAATCTGCGACGATTTTTTGCTTGACGCTTCTCCATTTCATGGCTCCTCCCCCATGCAAAAACACACTACCGGGAGGTAGATTTTTACGAATCTATGTCCGATTGGAAATCGAGTCCGTAGCCGATGGGGATTAAACTATCGACCGATAAATTAACATTCTATCCCGAGTTCTTTTTGAGATACTTGAGAATGTTTTTAATCGCCATCCAATGTTCTTTTTCTACGGGTTACTTTGATATCTTGCCACCATGCCAACAGCAAGCGGATATCCGGTCTCAACACAACATTGCATACATAAGGCTTCCGACAAATAGAAGCATAAGGAATGCCTCTCATGTCATCTATCTCCTTTTTTGTGTCTTAGGGCACATTTTCTTGATAGATGGATTCCATGTCCGAAAAGGTACGAATCCTTTCTTAGAATCCTCATCTTTGAATCGTTTCAAGACAATGCCTATGTATGAAGCTTTCGACAAGCCTATCATCCTTTTCTTGCGATCTCGAGTGATCTTGATCCTAAGGATGTGTCTTTTGGCCCCTAAGTCCTTCATATCAAACCTGCTTTTGAAAGTCATGCCTTCGCCCGATAACACCTTTTACACCGCTTCCGATGATCGAAATGTTGTCTCACGATAGTACTAAGAATACCAATGCGCTCCGACACGCTTTTTGTACACACAACTTTCGAACTCGTTTTGATCAAACCCATAAGACTTTATAACATGATCAAAACATTGGTTCCAGCTCTGGATGCCTGTTTGAGTCCGTAAATGGACTTTATGAGCTTACAAACTAGGTGTTCTTGGCCTTTTTCAATGAAGCCTTGGGGTTGTTGCATATAGATCTCTTCATCAAGACTTCCGTTAAGGAAAGCTGTCTTGACATCCATTTGCTAGATTTCAAAGTCGAGATGCGCAGCAATCGATAAGAGAATTCTGATGGACTTGAGCATGGCTACGGGCGAAAAGTTTCCTCATAATCGATCCCTTCTTTCTGAGTATAACCTTTAGCCACAAGTCTTGCCTTGAAGGTTTCCACCTTCCAGTCCGGTCCTTTTTTTCTCTTGTACACCCACTTGCAACCAATGGGTTTGACCCCATTAAGCGGTTCGACTAGCTCCCACACTCTGTTATGATCTATGGAACCCATTTCGGCTTTCATTGTTGTTTGCCAAGAAACTGCATCCTTGTCTTGGATTGCCTCGTCATATGTCCATGGGTCTGATTCGTCTTGACCGGGGATCAAGTCCGAGGACTCTCCTATCCCCATGAATCTCTCGGTTGTTTTTCACAACCCTCCCACTCTGACGAGGTTCGGTTGTGTAAAGTGTGTCGTTTGGTATGTCATCTTATGCAACATTGGCATCGAGGTTAGCCCTCTTAGCTCATTTAAGGTAATCTCACTGGGTCTTCTTTTGTTCATATAGTCTTCTTCCAAAAATCTAAAGTGGGTGCTTATTACCACCTTTTGATCTTCGGGACCATAGAACATACACCCTTTTTGTTCCCTCGGGGTATCCCACAAACAACCTTAATTCTCGATCGAGGATCCAATTTGCTTCCTTCCTTGTCCAACACGTAGGCCGGACACCCCCAAATCTTCATGTGTCTCAAACTGGGCTTGGGCCCGGTCCACAATTCTTTGGGAGTTTTGGGAACCGATTTGGATGGCACCAAGTTCAGAATGTAGGCTGCTTTGTTTCCAAGGCATGACCCCAGAACGACTTGGGAAGATCTGCATAACTCATCATAGATCTAACCATTTCCAAAAGAGTTATGTTTCTTTGCTCTGCAACCCCGTTGAGGGGTTCCGGGTGCAGTTAGCTGGGATGAAATCCCTTCATCAGGCAAGTAGTTCAAAAACTCATCCCTGAGGTATTCGCCTCCACGATCGGATCGTAGAGACTTGATACGTTTTTCCCTATAATTCTCTGCTTGAGCCTTAAATTCTTTGAATTTCTCAAAGGTCTCAGATTTATGCTTCATAAGGAAAATATAACCGTACCTTGAGTAGTCATCAATAAAAGTGACGAAATACTCATAACCTCCTCTTGCTTTGGTTGACATTGGACCACATACATCTGTGTGAACGATTTCTAACACTTATTTGGCTCTATTCCCCTTGGCTCTGAATGCCCTCTTGGTCATTTTACCCTCCAAACATGATTCGCAGGTTGGAATTGGTTCAACTTGGAGAAAGTCTAGTGAACCGTCTTTCACCAACCTTTGGATCCTCTTTGGATTTATATGTCCCAATCTTATATGCCATAGAAGTGTCTCGTTCACGTCTGATGAACGTTTTCTTTTCTCGGAAACAGTTGATGTGTTATAGGATGCATTTCGTGAGTGGTGTGCACAGTTAATTGTATAGAGATTATTCGACAACGTTCCATGACAGATAAATTTATCAAAAGGAGAAATTGTAACAACTTTATTAAAAGTAACCGAATATCCATCAAGAAAAAGTTTAGAAACTGAAATTAAATTCTTTCTAAAATTCGGAACGTAAAGAACATCTCTTAAAATTAAAACTCTGTCTTCAAAAGACAGGTGCACTTCTCCCACTGCTTCAGCTGCCACTCTCGTAGCATTGCCCAGTGTGATGAGGATCTCACTCTCACTAAGTTGCCGGGTCCGCTTGAACCCCTATAAAGTGAAACAAACATGATCAGTGGATCCCGTATCCAGTACCCATAAATGGGAGGCATACACCGCTAAGCAAGTTTCAACAACTAGTGCATGAGAATTACCTTTCTTTCCATTCCTTTTGGGTTTGGAACAGGCTGACCTCCAATGTCCTTTTTCACCGCAGTTAAAACATTTTCCTTTTGGTGCTTTCTTGACACCCAAACAACTAGCTGTCTTTTTCTCACTTTTCTTAGTGATGAGATTGCTTTGGTTCTGACCACTTTCCTTTTCTTGAGACTTGCCTTCCATTGGCCTAGATCTTGAGAAAAGACTTTTGGTCACCAATGCTTCGTCTTTCTTTCCTAAATGCTTCTCTATTTTCTCCAAGGCTTCTTGTAGGATGTCCATAGTAAACATGTGATCACTCATCACAAAACTACAGTAAAACCCATCAAAGCACCTTGGAAGAGTTAGCAAAAGAAATTCGATTTGGGCCTCATCACAATACTTAGTACCGAGATAAGCCAGTTTTTCAAAATGGTGTTTAATTCTGAAAACATGCTCCCTCACGGGTGTTCCCTCAGCCATCTTTAGCCTGACCACGTCCTCATTTTTAAAGTGATTGATCATGCGGTCTTTTGTTAGAAACATTTCTTCAAGACTTTGCATAATTTATGCAGCAGACTCAACACCTTCATGAATGTGTCTCAAATCATCAGACAGTGAAGTCAAGATTACACGTTTCATGGGTTCATTGGCCTGCTCCCAAATATTATACAAGTGTCTTTCCGCATTAGGTGATTCATCGGTGAAGCTTACGTGGCTTGGGTACATCAAGAACCCAATGATGTTCTTGTGCAGGTAGGACAAAACTCATATTTCGTTTCCAAACATTATAGTTGTCACCAGTTAATTGGTGTTCTTTGAGTGTATATAACAGTGGATTAAAAGGTTGCGACATGATGAACTGAAATAAACAATAATATGCATAAGCACAAATATATCACAAGGTTCGATCACATGTTTCATATTAAAATCTCAAAAAAAATATGAACATGCATCAACCAACATCTCAAAACAGTTTAAATAAGCCACGTGGGGTGGGTCATTATTTAAACACATTCAAGCAGGTTACAAACAAAAACAGTTATTAAACCTTTAATATCCAGTTAATAGTTGGCTCCCACTTGACCCCAATATAAAATTGGCCAGGACTTGAGGGAAGTATATGCATATCAATTTTACACCTAAGTAATAACCATGATTAAATACAGAATCATTATTTCGCTTTGAACGAGCCTCGTGGGGAGGGTCATCGTCGCCACTAGTAATAATCCACAATCATCCATTTGGAATTCATTCATGTGAAAGCTAACTTTTGACCGTCCCGTAGGGAATTTTCTCCAAAAGAATTCACAAATAAATAAATCATGGAGGTCAAAATTAATTCAATTTTATTATCCTAATAAAATTGTCAATTAATTATTTAAACATACTTAGTAATTTTTGATGGTGAGATTTTTCATTGGGCAACTCTCATGCAAACACATTTAAACAAATTAAATAAAGCACAAGAAAACCTGATAATAAATCAAGCAAAAGCGGAAAAATAAACATATTGGGCACAAATTATCGATTATTCATGGTTTGATTTTCTTGGCTTGATTTTGAAGAAAGCATCGTCTTAAATTTCTCCCATTCGATCGTCTACCGAAACTCACGCCAATGTAGCTGCCAAGAGGGATCTGTCTTGTCTGGTAGAAGCCTAAGCGGCTCCTCAGCGGCTTGACAGCGCCTCGCGAGCACTTCGCCGCCCGCCTGCCAGCGGCCGGCTTCGTTAAATATCCATGCGCTTACCTCCGCCCGCGGATCTCGCGGTGACGCCCTTGGTCCCCAGCCTTCGCCGCCATCCGCCACCCGCCTTTCGGGCGCCTCGCGCATAGTCTGCGTCGCGTCGCCCGTCGCAGCGTCTTTCGTCTGTGCGTCACCGTCCGTGCCCGTGCGTCGGTAATCCGCCCGACGCCTAGCATCGCGCCCGTGCGCGTGGTGACGTCCGTGTCACGCGCGTGCCTCCCTTGGCACGTTTCGCGCGATGCACGTCGTCCGCGTACGGTTCTGGATCTATCCTTTAATTCTTCGTCTCCGCCTCCATTTCCGATCCGGTTACAATTTATTTACAAAAACTAAATAAACCTAGATCTAGACTAGTCTATTACATTGATCAAATCAAACAAATCCTAATCTACTCGTGAATTTTCTCACGAGGCAAAACGAATTTGAACGAATCGAATTAAAAACCACAATTTATATGTATGCATAAATAAACACATTAAATTCCATGACAATTGGATACCTGCAAAACAGATCTAGCAATTCTACTATCCAATTTCAAATTTAATGAAAACGAATTAAATTACAATTTAAAATTCAGAGCCCTAAACCGAGGCTCTGATATTAGTTGTTGGGGAATAAGTTGCACGGATCTATTCAGGATAAATATTTAAATACAAATTTAATTCTGATAATTATTACTAGCATGAATTAATCCTATATTAATTCAAATAATAATTCAACAACAAATCATGCATATAATTAGTTCACGTAAATCCTACGCATGCGGAATTACTACGAGTTTACGTAAACATACATCTTGGAATGGTAATGGCCTCGTTGATTAAACACACCGAAAAACCTTCCCAAGTATTCCCTTAATTCTTGCTCGACAATCCGGTGGTAGGATGCTCGCGAACAATTAACAAAAGGAAAATAAACTTTGTTGCACCACCTTTGTGGATTTACTAATTTTTTCAGCACATGGAATTGTACTTGAGAATGAAACACTCATCCCCTATTCGTAGAGGGTGTTGGTCGAAAATTTTGGGATAAAATAATATGGGAAAATCTTTTTCTTGATCTCCAAGAAATCTTGAATATATCTCATATATTCTTTTCTCCATAATTAAAATATTCTACAAAAATCCCAACTCCTCTTTGTTATGGAAATTTCGAAAAATATAGGGAACAAGAATCCAAGAATTGGATCTTCTTGAATTTATGAGATATTTTTGTATTTCAAGAAATACATATCTTTCATAATATCTTTTCAAGAAAATCAAGAAAATCTTTCTTGCCCTTTATATTCAAAATTTTCGAAAATACTATATGGATAACCAAGTGGGAGATTTCTTGAATTTAATAAGATAATCTTGTATTCCAAGAATACATATCTTCATTCCATAACAAAATTCAAAGAAAATCTTTCTCCCCTTTTAATCCATAATTTTCGAATTTATGAGGAAAAATAAGGCAACAATATTTATTTTATTTTAAACACCTTTTTCAGTTATTGGACTTTATGTTGGGCTACTTAGGGGGCCTTTAGGAGAATTAAGATTTGACCTTCCAATGGATCTTGAATTATCAATATTGAGCCACAATATTATTCAAGCCCATAAATATTAATTAATCCCACTACATAATTAATATTGCACTATCCATCTTAACCCATATTACAGTCAATATGGCTCCGATTATTATTTCCGTGTTTAAGATTATCTAGCCCATTAATTAATTCAAGCCACCAAATAGCTTTCCATTAATTAATATCTTTTGTCCTTGGTTAAGAAAACAGTTCAACATTATTATCCATACTGGAAACTAGTTCCACTTGCAAGATTTGGTATTATAAAGCTTATGAACCTCCCAAGGGGGCAAATCGAACAAAGCGTGCTTTTGCACGATTCTCGATATTAAATCTTAGCAATCGCATGTGATCAATAATATTGCCCAAGATAAAAAATATTGAATCTCGTTGATTCTCTACCCATGATAAGTCAAAGCAATAGTTACCAACCACACGTGATCCTATTTAAGGAACGAAGATTAAGAAATAACGAACCACTGAGGTCTAATTCTTCCTTGTTCAGTTCTGAAGAATTTGTCCTCCTGTAGGTCCTATTCAGTTCATCAGTCATGCACTAGTGTAATCTCTTGGTCAAGACAAGCCAATCTGAGCCTTACACTTCAACCTTTCACGATGGATTGTTCATTTCCATCTAGGTCGTGAATGGTGTACTTTTGGTTACAAGGGACTGTAAATTTAATCTTATGTGATCTGGTATCATTAAATTAACTACAATGTAACACGTACTATTTATTGAACAGTTATGCAATAAATATATGTAACATTCAATGATATTTAAAGCATCAGTGATAAACAATTTATTTCAGTAAATAAGTCCGAAATTCAGTTTTGATTATATAAAGTAAAAGCATACTTTCCAGTATAATCCCAACAAGGATATCTCATAGATTCTAGAAGATCCCAATCTTGGAAATCTTGACCTTAATTTTTTGAAAATTCCATAACAAGAGGAGTTGGGATTTTTGTGGAATATTTTAATTATGGAGAAAATAATATATGAGATATATTCAAGATTTCTTGGAGATCAAGAAAAAGATTTTTTCATCTTTGTTTCCACCTAAAATTTCGACCAACCCCTAGTATTATAAATAGAGGATGAATTTTTCATCCCCAAGCAATTCCATGTGTTGGAAAAATTAGAAATCCACAAAGGTGGTGCAACATAATTTTATATTTCCTTTTGTTAATTGTTCGCGAGCATCCTACCACCGGATTGTTGGACAAGGACGAGGGAATACTTGAGAAGGTCTTTTGGTGTGTTCGTGTGAACGAGATCCATCTTCTCAACTGTTGTCACTCCGAAAGGTTAGTTCACGTAAACTCCTAGCAATTTCGCATGCGTGGGATTATGTGACGAATTTATATGCATGATTTGTTGTTGAATTATTATTTGAATTAATATAGGATTAATTCATGCTAGTAATAATTGTGAGAATTAAATTTGTATTTAAATATTCATCCCGAATAGATTCGTGCAATTAATTCCTCAACAAAAACCAGACTCTAAATGTCAAACTCGTATGAGACGGGGAGCACAAAGTCCTAAGTTCATTCGTGTGAGTCCCAAAACAAACACAACCTTACTGACTGAGGGGTCTCCAATTTCAGAATTAATACAACATTAGTATTATTGAGATCAACCTGAAACTGTCCCATATTTAACCATTGCACCCCCTCTGTAAAGATAGCCTTTCCCACCGTCTCCCAACACTGTTGATAAAAAGCCGGGTTAAAACCGTCCGTTAATTGAGCCTTTTCAAGGTGTATCTATTTTATGGCTCTCTTGAATTCGTCCTCTGTAAATTCCTGGACAAGATCATTATTCTGAGGAGTTGTAACCATACTGCCAACAGGGTCAAGGAAACTGAAATTGCTCCCATCATTATCAGCTAGTGTAAAAAGTTTCGAGAAATAGTTACCCACGAGGTTACTCAAACCTGTTTGATCCTCAACCCACAAGCCTCCATCATCTTTTCACTTCACGATCTTATTCCTTCTTTTTTCGAGCAGTGGCAGATTGATGAAAGAACTTAGTATTCATGTCTCCATCATGGAGCCAAAATACTTTGGCTCGTTGCCGCCAGAAAGCTTCTTCATGTACAATGAGTCGTCCCAACTCCTCTTTGATTGCCAACAGTTCCAAACGGGCCGCCGCTGTACAAATATCTTGGAGATAAACAACTTTCGCCTCCAACATGAAAAATAGAGTGTTAAGAAAGAAATAAATGCGCAAACTTACGAGCCAAAAAAAAAAAACTTCTCCAAATAAATATCACTTCTATAAAAATTATAAGTTTTCAATAATTTGAGAGAAATATTTTTTAAATATAATTTTTACATAATAATTATATTTTTAATCTTTTAACATTAACAGATCACCTAAAGTTGCCTAACATCTGACAATTGCCACCATCGTCGAACCTCTAACAATCGCTGCCACCACCTTCAGCGACCAATGCTCGTGTGACATTGTAGGAGAACCTTAATTTATTTGGAGGATGAGAAAGCGGTCGGGGTAATATATATTTATTAATTTTTTTTTAAAAGAAAATCTATTATTGAAGTATATCTCAAAAAAATTATAAAAAATATTTGGCTTCTTCATATTTTGTTTTAGCCTAGAAAAGGTAAATAACTTATTAAATTTTATAAACTGTAACAGGTTTTTTTTTATCATTTAAAATAAATAAATATAAACTCCTAAATATTTTTTATACTGTTTTAAGAAACATTTTGGGCATGTTTGTTTTGGGCTTATAGTGGGCGTGAGAAATCCCGGACTTTAAAGTCATAGGATTTCAAAATCTTGATAAATAGTTAAGATGTATGTTATTGTGGGATTTTATAAGGTATAATGATAAAAAAAATTGATTGATATGATATTATTATATTATTTTGAGTGTATTGGGAGAATAAAAAAATAGATGATGTGAGTGTATAAAGAAAATAAAAAGTAGAGTAATTATAGGTGATGAAATAGAGTAGAGTTAATAGGATTTCAAAATTCTTACTTTAAATTTCAAAATAAAAAGGAGTTTTAGATTATAAAGTTCAAAGTCCAGCCGACCGGGATAGTCGCGAAACAAACGTACCCTTTGATACTTCCTAGTTCCCACCCGCATATTTTACCTTTTCGAATAATAATTTTATTGGCATTCACCAAAAATTTCCATTATTTTCACCTCCACCGATTTCCAGTTTACCAGCAGCAGTACATACGAATTACCGTGGAGGGAGCTCAAAAATTAAGGCGGCTGAACCGCCCAATTGGTGCTTCCCGCCAAAATTTGAAAGCAGTCCACCGCGCATATATACCACCTTCGTTTTCTGTCGAAATAAACCCTAAAGAAAAAGAGCGACGAAAAAGGGGAAACAATATCGCAATGGCAGAGATGAAGCAGTTGCTGAATCCATGCATTTTTCATCTACAGAAGCTTGGAATCGAGCTTAATTGCCCTGTGTGGTATGATTTTAGTTGCCATTTTGCATCTCTCTCTCTCTCTGTATAAACTTTTAGCATTAGCGCCCGATGTGTTCAGAGTTCCCAAATTTTAGGGTTTTTCGTGTTCTCTGTGTTTATATTTTCCTTTTTTTTTCAGTTTGAAGTTGATGAATAAGCCTATGCTGCTCCCCTGCAATCACATTTTTTGCAAGTGAGTTGATTTTTCCATTTGTTTTTATTTTTTTGTTCTGGGTAGCTCTGTTACCAGTTGATCTGTGCGGATGATACTTTTCCCCATTTTTAGGGTTTTTTTGTTGTTGATTTCTCATGTTCAATCGATGCAGTTTTTGTGTTACTAAGTCTTGCCGATATAGCAGCAAATGTCCCGCATGCCAGGAGCAATTTACCGATCAAGGTATGATTTTTACTGGTAAATTTGGCAATTTCTCCTGACATTTTAAGTGTAAAGATTAGCGCTTGGCTAGTTGTTTAGGTTTGGGGTTGTTAATTTAACTGTTGATTTATATAAATTTCATTCACTTTACAGAAGTCAGATCTGCTTCTTATATGGAGAACATTGTTTCCATATACAAAAGTTTGGATGCTACTTTTAACTCTGCTCTCTTGCCACTTTTACGCACTGGTGAGTTTTAACATAAGGCGCTAATGGATATCTTATTTACATTGTTTTGTTGAATCAATATTGAGTTTTACGGGTGATTATTTCGAAATATATGGTTTCTGTAGATTCTCCAAGTCAAGTCTCAAGGGAAACTGGTGAAACAGCACTTAAGGCGAAGAATAATCATACTAATACTTTGCAAAATGGTTGTGTTCCAAGTGGGTTTCAGTTAACTAGGTGCTCCATAACAGAAGAATTAGAAGTGAATCATGTTCCAGAAATGTCACCTGGCAGTTCTCCTTCCTCTGTTGATGCCAAAGGTGCAGGTCACAATAGCAATGCAGGTGTCAGAAATGGGGTAATATTAACAAAAAAAACTTCTCTTTTGAGCTTCGTTGATAGTAGTGTGCTTATCTCAAAATATTTTTCCGAGTTTTATTCGATCATTGATTGAGCCCGAAAGTATGGTGGCTGGTTCTGTATCGGTCAGATGACTAATCAAGTGACTAACCAGTATTAAAAAGTTCTCGTTTCTCTGATGCTAAGCTGAATAAGTACAAAAAATTCTTAATCTTGAATTTATAATGTTTATCTTAATATTATCTCTGCATGATTCACTATAACAAATTAAAAATCACAAAGCCAGTTCATTTGCAGATGTTTCATCTTTATAATATTTCTCCACATATAGGCTGCCTTTCAAATGTTCCTGAGATTGTTTCCGTGCTTCAAATGATAAAACACTCGTAGTTTAATTGGAATTTGAAGGGAGGAAAAACTGGAATGCTTTTAAATGAGAAGTTCAGTGCATTATGTTAATTCTTACTACAATGTTGGACATGTAAATACAAGACCTATTGTGTGCAATCTGTGCTTGTGAACTGATTTTTTTTAAACTTGTACTAATATTTATGTCTTTCCAATTCCAGGCTTGTTTACATTGACACAACTTACAAGATTATCTTTCTAAAATCAACTAGTTTTTGTGTTTTAGTAAACAAAGTGTAAGCTTTAAAACTATCAATTATTCCCCTCTCATCAAATGGTATGCCATCATCACATAGTAATGCATAGTTTAATGCTTCAAAATTTATCCTGCTGATGTCTTTGATTATTCTTGGATTGCTTTTATCATACAAATGCTTATTATCTAAAGCATGTCTATTCATGTGACCCAACAATCAAAATCTGACGATGTATATATAGATAAATTGAGTCATTTTTGTTATTTTTCCTTAATAAATAAACAGTAAATCATAAGGCTTAGAAGAGGAAGGGCGCATATCTGACAGATTCTGCACGTGTATTATCTTGTCTCACTATGTAGACAACATTCTTTGCTTACCTTTTAATTTTGAATATTGCAAATTCGAGAAATGGATTAATAGTTTGAACTCTCTTGTTTTGCATTTTTTTAACGTTAAAACATAGGTTGATTCTGCAAATGAATTATCTTGTTTCAGTTTTGCATTTTATTTCACTGGCTTGCACTTACTAAATACTTTTATGGAGTAGAGCATATATTCTTTTGAAAGTTGTTGGTACATATTGAACTGCTGGCTGTTAGATTTTTCCTTAGACTATCAAACAAACAATTTACACCTTTTTCAAACATTTGCTAAATTGATGTGGTGCCTCATCTATATATCTCTTTCTCTTATACTATTTAACTCACATCTGCAGGGTACGGAAAACGTTATAGTCGGGCCCTCTGTTGTAGGGCATTTAGGAAAACTTACAGATGGAGTGAATGCGAAAGACACTTCAAGTACAAGGGAACCTAAGAGGCAAAAAAAGCTAAATTATGGATCATCGAATGCAATTTTGCCAACCCAATCATACAGCCAGCAAATAGTGTCCCATTCTAACCCTGCAGCTTTCAATCATGGGGAATGCAAACCTAAGGATGACACTTCCATTAATTCTTCAACTGCACCCTATGATGCACCGTATGGGAATGAAAGTGTGTGTGCATTTTGCCATTCGTCTGAGATAATAGAAGTAATTTTCTTACCTAGATTTGTTGCTCAACTTTCATGTGAAGCTATCTTAGCTTATAATTTTATGATTTGATTTGTATGGGAGATTGCTTCTAGGTTTTCACCTTCATTTAACATCTCAGTATTTTTATTGATGTGGTAGGCGACTGGACTATTGGTGCACTATGCAAATGGAAAGGAGGTAAAAAGAGGTGAAACTGCTTTCTCCAAGGCCATTCCTGTCCATAGTAGATGTATAGAATGGTACGCAATTCCTTCTCACCAGCCTTAGATTGTGAAAATTTTAATAATTGAATGTGTACCTAGGTGGTTGAACTTGTGAATAGGAGACCTTTAGATGCCCCTAAAAGATGTATATTAAGTGGAGATCCTTTTATTCAATTAAAAGGGGGAGGTGAAGACTTGAAATAAAAAACTAAAAAAATGATATGTTAAGGATAAATGACAAAGGCTAAGTTTGTTAAGTAAAAACTATAAAACATGCATCGCGATCAGAATGATGTTGGGATAAAGGCTAAGTTTGTTGTTACTGACTGCCTACCTAGATAAGAAAAGAGTAAAGTCGTTCTGTTTTGAGCACTTGAGCTAATAATGTGTCAAGACTCCAGACAAATAACTTTCTCCTTGCATTTCTGATATATTTTTGTTTCTAATTTTATAGGGTATGGTTATTCTGCAATTAAAAAGTCTAATAGAGTCTTGTAGGACATGTCATTTTGACTCCTGTGCCTCTGATTCTGACTTTTGTTAATTTTCTTTTCTTAGTTTATACTACATTTCAAAAGTTTGCAACAGAGAATTCTATCAAATTCTGGCACATTTTGATATTATCTGCAGATTAAAAAGCTAATAATGCTAACAAATAAGTGGCCATGATCTAATATGTGGTCTTGAGTTTTTAATTGCAGGACCCCTCAAGTTTATTATGAAGGAGAAACTATTAAAAATCTGGAGTCTGAACTAGCAAGAGCTTCTAAGCTCAAGTGCACTAGTTGTGGATTAAAAGGGGCTGCGCTTGGTTGCTATGAAAAGTCCTGTCGAAGAAGTTATCACGTGCCTTGTGCTGTGGAAGTCCCAGACTGCAGATGGAATTGTGTATGTTTTCTGTATTTCTTGCTAGTTTGTCTCTTTCTGTGCTTCCAAGCTTTCCCCATCTCGAAGACTGAGACTTTTATATCTGCATGTTATTGCAGGAAGACTTTATAATGCTATGCCCTTTCCACAAATCAACTAAATTTCCAGGCGAGAAGTCCAGCTCTAAAAAGCGTAAAAGTGGAGAAAAGTCTTCCTTGTCCATTCAAATGTATGGAAGTGTTTAAAGCCATCATTTACTATTGTACTTGACATCTTACGGTATAAATTATTGCTACTTAACTAGAATTATAGCTTGCTCTTGAGGTTATAATTCAATCTCTAGCTTGCAAGCCACTAATATGTCCTTAACAGCAGTTGTTCCTGGTCTTTGATTAAGTGTTTGTTTGCTTGTACACACACAGACACACAAGAAAAGGAAAAGATGTTTTCACCTGCAACATTTAAGAGTCTTATGCAATTAGTTTGAAAATCTTATTAATTTCTTATGCATGTTATTTACAATACTAACACTTGCTAAGGTGACAAATGCATGATTATTGGCTTTCTAGCATGATCAGAAGCTCTTTTTTTTTTAATTATTTCTGAACAATAGTGCTTGATCAGATATTTAGACTCATGTTAATCAACTATTGATGACAAAATAATGTGCTTGTGTATACATTTGTAGCTAGAGGCATACTTATCCATTTTGTTATCATAATTGCAGCGCCTCTGATCAGTTAAACTTTTGGGCAAATTCTGTGAGTGGACCTCAAGAATGGGCTTTCTGTGGATCGGCTGTGTCTTCAGAAGATAAGGTTGATTTCTGTTTTATTTTATTTTATTTTAGTCATTTGATAAGTGAATTCATTTGCTCTTGCACTTTTTGTGAATACTCAAGCAAGTACCATGCAGTCTATTCAAACGACTAACTTCCTTTTTCTTTTTTCTTTTCCTGACACTCAGTGTTTGGTGATCAATTTAGCTACAATTTGTGGTGCTACGGTGTACAAGTTGTGGGATCCAAAAGTTACTCATGTGATTGCAGCAACAGATTCAAATGGTGCTTGTAGTAGAACTCTGAAGTTTCTCATAGCAATTTTGAATGGGAAATGGATTCTTTCTATGGATTGTAAGCTCTATGTTTTCTGCTTCTATGGTTAACTAGCTTATGTGAATTAGTGACCTTGAAGACGATTATCTAACTTGTAAAGTTTGAAGTCTACTAATAATTTGCAATGCATCTTTCATATTAGGGGTAAAAGCTTGCTTGGAAGCAAATCATCACGTGGATGAAGAACCTTATGAAGTTAATTTGGATAATCATGGCTGTCATGATGGCCCCGGAACTGGCAGAATAAGAGCGTCAGAAAATGTAAGTTCCCTAACTAAAGCAAGAAATTCTTTTTGATTGTTCAAGTGTCCTCTAGCTGCCAACAATTTGAACATGAAATATAAACAAAAGGAATCTGTGAAAATGTACACCTTATAGATTCCATGTCGTTGCATCAGAACTGTACTCATATTTTGGTAGCTCAGAAGAAAATGGACTTGAGGACAGTTTAGTCAGCTGAATGATCAGTTCAGAATAATACAAAATATAAATCTAACTATTTACTGTAATTTACTTGACGATCTTATTGATCAGTTGCACCGTGCAATTCAAGTGTATTTTTAAATATTTTTAATTGTTTTACTAAAACGTATTAGTTGGTCAGTATTAGTTGTGAACCAGTTGCACGGTGCAAATGGTGCACCCACATGTTATCGGTTGTTAGCTGTGATCTTATTGTTTATTCCTTCTTTTTTGTTAACACAGGCTCCAAAGCTTTTTGATGGTTTGAGCTTCTATTTCAATGGTGACTTCGCTCCATCTTACAAGAAGGATCTCTTAGATTTAGTTAGAGTTGGTGGGGGAACCACTGTTGAGAACCTGGGGCAGGAAATTGGAAAATCAACAAATTTTGTTGTTTACAATCATGATAACCCTCAAGGATGTGGCACATCGTTTCTGTCGCAGAGAGTAGCAGAAGCTGAAGATTTGGCTAAATGCATGGATTCTCAGGCCATTCCACACACATGGATCTTGGAATCAATAGCAGCTTGCCGAGTTTTGCCCTTGCCCAGTGTTGCCCTTTCCTTTAAGTAAATGGGAAAACACCTTTTCAGAAGCATGTGTTAAGTTTTTTTGGTTTATTTTTTTAAAGGAGAAGCACGTGTTAAGTTGAAACTGCTGTATTATTTGAATTAGGACTGTAGTGAATGGTTTCATGATTGATTCTGTAATTGGAATTATGGTATTAATGTGTTGTTCCAATTGTGTAGTTTTGAATATTGTAATGGCAACTGTGTCAAGGTTTAATTTTGGTATTAATATTTGAGAAAGAAATCAGTTCATGGCATTCCCAGATTCTGAGCTTTCTCAAGAACGGAAAGGAATGGGGCATCTTTTTCAGCTTTGAGCAATGCAAAATGTCAAGCTCAAGCAAGTTGGGAAACTCTTGGACAGAGAAACCTGCTAGCTCTTGGCACTCACTAATTGTCAGCTGTTCCAGGGCCGTCATTAGTACCTTGAATTCTTTAGGTTTAGGGCATCTCTCTATCGTAAGAAACTTGAGACGAGGAAGCCCCTCCACGGAACCAAGAGACCATTCTTCCCAGGAACGCATGTCTCTGAACTCCAGTGTCTCCAGGGATGGAAAGGGGGACCCAGTGCCACAGAACTCAGTACCGATATTGACAACTTGATCTATGCCCTCGATGCTGAGCGTTTTGATCTTGGGCAACTGTCCAAGCAGCGGCAGGCATTGACATCTTCTGCAGTTGCTGAGAGTGAGGTGAACTAGTTTGCGTGACAGTGATATCCAATCTGGAAATCTTGTCCAAGTTGCTGCAAGGTTTGAGATAGTCGAGTACTTGAGTTTCCACGTTCTTGTTGCGCACTGCAGTGAACGTAGCAGTCCACTCTAAAACTAGTTCAAGAACGTCTTTTTTTATGGCGAGGTTAGCTTCCCTGGCATCAGAAGGATCGAGGATGTATTGCAACCCTGAAATGGTCAGCTTTCCTGATAGATGCACCAGATCCCTGAGCTCACGTAACAGAGACTCATCCTGATCCCTAGTGCAGCCGCAGAAGCAAGAGGGTCCATAAACGCGCTCCATGCTGCACCGTAGACCTCCGCCTGCACCTGATCCAAAACCAAAAGAAATCTCTTGCCGGAGACGCACTCCTGCAGTTTCTGCTGCAACAGATCACGAGACGACGGGATCTCCACCTCCAACTCTTTCAGCACATCCTGTGTAACACGAACAGCGTCAAACTTATCGGATACAAGCACCCAAACTGACAGATCAAAGTCCAACTTTGCCCGATTGTACGCCTGACGAGCAAGGGTTGTCTTCCCAATTCCAGGCACCCCGTGGATAGGAACAACAGCTACAGCTTCACCACCATCATACACCAGACGATCCAGTATATTCTTTAAATCTTCCTCCCGTCCGTAAACAGCCGCCTGATCATCATCATGCTGCCCAGCTGAGGCGGAGAAGGGGATCGCGACAGGTTCCAAACGGCGGAATTCCAGCGTGATATTGGCAAGTTTCTTCTGAAGGTGAAGACAGGTGAAAAAGCTGGGATTGAAGCAGCCGACCAGCATACTAGAGAAGCTGCCGCCACTCAGCCTGACGCGGGCAAGTAAAGCTTCGTTAGCCAGACCATTCACCTCATTCATCAGCTGCTTTGCTGCTTCCTTTTCGTTTATTAGCCTCACGGCTGAAGGAAGCGCCGGGAGGATTGTGGACACAGTTTCTTCCAGAGACTTGAGCTTGGAGTGCAGCTTCGTTGCTTTCGAGTTTCGGCAGTGGTTCACGATCGGAGAGATCAATGGATCTCACCTGTTCCAACAACACCTCCACAAATGCGTCCATCCAACTCGCTGACACTACAATTAAGGATAAGATGCAGCAATGTTATGCAACTACTTAAATTTATTCAACATCACATATGAAACATTCAAAGTTCAAATACTGTTGTAAAGAAGAAAATCATTTGGAGATGGAGAAGTCGATGTTTTTGGATGAAAACAGGTAAATGATTAATTCACTTCCATCCAAAATAGACTTTTGTCTCCTTATTTAATTTTGAGGTCCCAACTAATAAGAGCCATTTTGAAAGATCAATCAGAAACTTGTCATAATTGGCTATTCTCTCTCCTCACCCATCTTTTCTTCCTACCCTACCTGAAATAATAATTGCTGTTACATATTGAGCATCAATTACATATACAAATTGGATACTGCTACAGGGATATAACAGTATAATACATTATGAAATGTGAAAAAGGACTATTTTGCCTCTAGTCATCAATGGATACGTAGTTGGCACTGGATCCTCTATTTTAATATGATCTTTAATCTTGTAATTCATTATCTTTAATGCACTCCATACATTATTGGTTTATTAAACACAGTACATTGAAAGACCAAATTTAAATAACGAATAATCGGTTCCCCTTTCATCGTCTCGATTCTTAATTTAATTTTTAAACCTTAGACTGTATACTTTCATTTATGTTGGTAGATTAATGAAAGCATGTTGCATTAGTCTTCTAAGTTTTTTTGTTTATGCTACTGAATAAAGGATTCCTACAACCCTTTCGCCACAGTAAAGAAGAACAAATTCGATCAAGGCAGAAATTTAAAACACCTCCTATTAGATGTTCATAAGTTATATAGATGCCACAAAACAAACATTTAGGGTACAATAACCTACAAGTAAATAGATAAGTAGCCTAGAGTAAGTTGCAAAAGATAACATACAGAAATATATCCATAACAAAAAAACAGTTCAAGTGTAACAGCAAGAGAGGAAATACAAATTGATGGAGGGGATGGATCCCTTCAAACCTTCAAGATTTGTTTGGATCAAGCCGATAAACAATTGAACGTCTCCAAATGTAGCTGTTGTGGAAACAACGATTTCAACTTCTCAAGGTCGATCTTGAGTTGTTTGAGATACTTGAGACGCACAAACTTAACTGATTCCCACCCGACTTGGGTATTATCGTTGTGATCCAGGGTGTTGAGTTTGCCTCCGTTGATATATTGTTGGTCTCGAAAAAACCGATTTAAAACTCGTAAAATTTCAATGGGAGGTGACTTAATTTTTTTTTTTTTGTGATATCTTGATTTTCTTTGCTAAAGTATATATGGCGAGTTAATATGAAAGCAAATAAGAACACACGATTTTATAGTGGTTGGGACAACTCGTCCCTACATCCACTCTTCCTTCATGGGGCACCAACTTAACCAACAGATGTTTACCGAGTTCTCACTCAAACGGGACTTATCACCCTCACGGGATCGCCTACCCTCCCTTTTCGGGATTGCTTGATGTTTACCGAGTTCACACTCAAAGCGGGACTTATCTCCTCACGGGATTGCCTACCCTCCCTTTCGGGATGCTAGATGTTCTACCGAGTTCACACTCACTTACAAACTTATCATATCAAAAACCGATTTGGGTAAGGTTTGTTTGGTTTCAACTAGGTTGAGATTTTCCTTACATTTGTTTAGCCTCAATCTGCTAAGGATGGAAAAATCTCTCTCTAAAACTAGGATATTACATTTGTGCTTAGATCTATTGAAGAACACTCTTGGGTAAATTTGGATATGTAATGCTCTGTGTTCTTGAATGGAGATGCTTGAATATTTGACTTTAATCTTCACTTTGCGACAAACTCCATCATCTTCTTTTGAAGATAATGCAATGATATTTTATAGTGTGAATTTGAATATTACCGTTGGAGAGTAATATTCAAATCCATACTAATAATCTTCCAAATTTTTCTTTGTCTATTCTTTGTTGTTTTGCGGCTTTTTATGTCACATTCATATATGTGTTGTTATCTTCTTATTGTCAAATTGCTTTTGTGTGTCTAATGATCCGATCGTCGGCTATTCGGATCTGGTATGCATATTTTTGGTCTCTTTGAAATTTAGTCTGCAGATTTGGTCCGGTCATGCAGTGCAGTGCATCGATTCGGCATATCGATCTTTGCATCGATTCGGCCTCGATCTTTATCGATTCGGCATCGATCTTGAATCGATTCGGCATCTCGATCTTTGAATCGATTCAACATCGATCTTTACGAGATTCAACATCGATCTTTTCGATCGATTCGGCCAAAGATCCAGATCGATTTCCAAAGATTCAAGCGAGATCGATTCAACCTGGCGAATCGATTACGGGCTGACGATCGATTCAGCCAAGACCAAAGATTATTGAAGCTGCCGAATCGATTCAACCTGGCCAATCGATTGAAGCTGCGAATCGATTCAACCTGGCGATCGATTACCGATCAAGAATCGATTCGACCTCAAGATGAATCGACCTTATATCAGATTACCTTTGCATCATTCTTTGCATCAGCACTTTCTCTTCACAAATTAAGACAGTTCTTCTTGTTCAAATTCATCGGTTTATATGGAACTCATCAGTCTCGTTTCGTTCTGATCAGCCTCATCTTCTCTTGATGAGTTCCCCCTCAACTTGTTACATGTAAGAATAAAACTAAGTCTAGAAACACAAGCTTTCTATACAAGATAGCTTGTCCTATTACAAAATGTTTTGGCATAATAATCAAAACTAAATTTATCCCAACATATACAACTTGTTCAAATTTGGCAACCTGCTGGGCCACAACCACTGGGGCACTGCAGCGAAAGGCACCAACCGCAGGTCCAACTTTGTCAAACTATCAGGAAGAGAAGCGCATGTCTCTGTCTCTGGAGCAGAGGAAATGAAGCCCCACGATATTGCTAAGATGCGGAGACCAGGAAGCGTGGCCAAGCTCCCAAGATGTTCTTCTTGTTGTGCTTCGTCCTGGTTGCCCACCCGGATGCTCAACTTCCTCAAGTTGTTTAGTCGTGCTAGATCACTGATTTTGCATGAATTTTTCCCTGCAGTGCCTACAAAACCTTTTAAAACTTGTAAAGCAGAGAGCTGGTCTAGCCCCTTGGGCATACTCTCAAGTAAGTAACACTCAGACACATCCAAGTATGTGAGATTCTTGAGTTCCGATATTCCTCGCGGAATGTTTTCAAGATTGTGGCACACTCGCAGATCAAGAATCTGGAGGCTGGTGAGCTTAGAAATGGAGGGTGGCGGGGTTTTCGATTAAAATCCTCTCGGTGAGATACTTAAGATGCTTCGGGAGCCAAGGCCGTCGGTTAGTACCCTCTCGTCCTCCACTTCTTGATGTGATGGGTAGCGAGAATCTTTATAACGCCTAACAGCGGGACCTCCACCTTTTGGTCCGTAATCCTCACTCGATCTTGTTCCCGAGATCTTTGCTCGTTCACATTGAAAACGGTTAGCAGATTCTCCTCCCACGATTGATCATTCCTTTGCCGCCACAAGAATGCTCGGCGTTTACCATTGCAAGGCGTCCACTAGGAACTGAAATCTAGGAAGCTGCTTTCTTTAGCTATCTGGATCAACATTCGGCGAATCCAAGGGCACCCCACAAAGCTTTCACACTACTCGCAGACTTGTTCTCACTGCTTGCCTTAATGAAACCTTCGCTCAATAACTCTTGCATGACTTGTTCTCCAACCTCCTCAGCTGTTGTATTTCCGTTCCTCGTGATAAGACCCTCTCCTATCCACCAATAGATGACGGGTTTTTTCTTTATGACGCTCTTCTCAGGGAATATTGACAGGCACAACAAGCACATTTTCACCTGGTAACTCTCTAGGCGGTGAAAAGTTGCAAACAGACTCGACATTGCCTCGCTCCTGAAAATTTCCTCCTCGATTTGGAGATCTACCCACTCCTGAGAAACCGTCCTAAGGTCATCCTTCATGGACCCCGAGTAATCACGGTGCTTAAATGTCATTGTACTCATCTTAATAGTGACCCCCCCTGTCAACCCAAGAAACCAAACTTCTCAACTTGGCGAGATCTTCTTTTATGAGGTCCAGCTTTTCTTCTTGACGAGATTGACGGCTTTCGCTGTCCATCTCCGGGTCCTTGCTGTCGAAGAAGATGTCATCATCGAGTTCTTTCTCCAGTACACACAGCTGTTCCAACACATTCTTCTCCAAGTTTTTGATCGTCGGGAACGTGTTTGTCATGCCTTTTATCTCCTCTTCAATCTCCTCAAATCTCGAAGCCAAATGATAGTTCTCTGCATCTTCCAACACAAACTCCTTCGCCGTATGGAGACAAGCAAGGAGCACGGGAACAACTTTATTGGGATTCCTACGGATCGACATTCAAATGTATACCAAACTACCTACAAACTAAGGTTCAAGGAATTCAAACTTTCGTATCAGAGTACAAGTGTACAACATCTTATGATGAGATTTTAGTTGGCTAAATAATACTATGTGCCTAACAAAGATGCATCATACGGTCATACCCTTCATGAAAATAGTACTCTCTGCGTCCCAATTATATAAGTTGATTATGTTTTGCACAAAGATTAAGAATTTTTTGGAAAGGTATATCACACAAGTAAAATTTCTATTATAACTCCAGTTAATAAGTGGTATGTAGTACTTTTTAACGTAATTAATGCATATAGAGTTATATTATTAAATGAATTAGGAAAGATTATAGCAAGCTCATACAATTGAGACATCCACGAAAGGAAATAAGCCTGTATAATTGGGACGGAGGGAGTAACATTTAGGAACAACAAGACATCCCTTCCAAATTAAACACAACCTTTTTTGTAAACTCCCCTATAATGGATCAATAAATACTTATATGAGCTCCAAGAGGACTTAAATGGATTTCAAAACGGCAAATTATAAATTCATCAAGAAACGGCAAAAAGATTCGAATGTCTGGATTGTACACTTGTTGTTCCTTAAACCTCTTCTTAATTAAGATGAAAATGATGAAAATAAAGCATGAAAGAAAAAATAGAAGTGATTATTTGTATGAGATATCGTGATTAAAAAATGGGATAACAAATTTTAATCATCATATAGTAAATTCGTATTGTGGACTTTAAATTCAAAAGCTAACAATTCGTAAAATTTGTATTTGATCAGGTAATCAAGCTCTTCTGCATGAAACCTATTTATACTGAACAAGATAAAGATTAAACCTTTTGGATGAAAATATAATAACATAGAAACAGTAAGAACACACCTTTACTAAAAGAGCTGAAACTCAATTCTGGATTTCTTGATGGCCGCGAGTTATGTTGTCTCTAACTACTTTTCTCGCTATGAATTTTTCTTGTTATTTTTTCGCGAAATATATTGAAAGAAAAAAAAAACGACAGCTCAACTGCTCTCCAGGGTTACTATTTTCCAAAAAGACTCTCATGTCCTTGGGAAAAAAAAAAAATAAAAAAAGGCATAAAGGAGAAAATTTTTATTATACCTAATTTTTTAAGATAAATACACGAGTCTCGTGTGCATCCTGATAACCTTACACTCATAATACATTTTGAAATAATTCAACTTGTTATACTGAAATATGCAGCATCCAGTTAATTGTACATTCATAATACATTTTAAAATCATATAACTTGTTATATTGAAATTTGCAGTTTGTTTACACTGAAACATGCAACTATTTTTACATATTATTAGTTGCACGCTTTAGTGTAAACAAGTTGTCATTCAGTATAATAAGTTGTATCATTTTAAAATGCACTATGAATGCATGGTGCATCTAAAATACATGCAAGATTTAGTTATACTCAATTGCATGATCAACATAAAATTCATGTAATATTTTCCTCGGTCTTTTTCTTTTCCGCTATCTTTCATGACAATTTTTTCTCCATTCCCATCCATTTTCCTCTTTCTTGTGATCTTAAATGGCGGTTTCTTCTTCACGTCCATCTGTTTCCTCTCCCTCGCAATTCCATGACGGTTTTTTCTCCACTTTTTCGGTTTCCTCCTCACAATCTGATTTTTATAGGTCCTTCATCTCTTCTATGTTCTTTTAAAAAAAATATATATAATTACATATTTTTATATTTATTATAAATATTAACTATGCACATAGTATATTATAGTCAAATTATTAATTATAATTTATATGAGTTATCTCGTAAGCTTACTAGCAAGCTCATTCCCGAGCTAACTGACTAAATATGATCGAACATGAAATAGTTCATATGAGGGAACGGGCCGCGGGCCACGCTATAGGCTGGCAAGAGGGAACGGGTCTTGGTTTCATTGCCGCAATGTCTTGGTCTTCCTTGTCCTGGTATATATCAATCAATCAACATTTTAGGTGAAACATTAAATAAATGAATTTGGAAAATTTATTTCCAAACTTCCAGTTCCAGTTCCAGGTCCCAGTAATTTGTTTTTTCTTACTAATATATCAATCAATCAACATTTTAGGTGACATAAAATAAAATTGACAAATTTATCATCAAAACCTGGGAATCCCAATCTACCAAGCAAGCTACTAATAAAATAAGCAAAGGTGATTTTTCTCTTTATATCTAGTTTCACTTGAAATATATTGCAGAGTGTTTTTGTGTATATAGTTTCTATTATTAACTTCGATGTGGGAAGCTTCACGGTGATTCTTCTCTTCACACTACTACTAGCATTTGAAACTTACACAACTTGACTTAGACAATCCTTTTTTTTCAAACAATTTCTCAAAGTAAAAAGGCTTGGAGAAGCGGTTTCTAATAAAAAAAAAAAAAAATAAAAACAGCGGTTTCAAACCGCTGTCTATCTATTTTTGCCTTGCAACAATTAAGAATCACATTGCCTAAATAAAATTTTGGACAAATGTTAATAACCGCTTTTTTTTTTTTTTTTTTTATATACATATATGAACCGAGACCTAGCTCTCAGACTTCATTAATTTCTTTCTCTCCAATTTCCTCTCCCCCCAAAATCGCCGCAAAAACCGAAGACCAAATCGCCGCGATCGGTTTCCTTTCAACAAATCACCGCCGATTCTTGGTTGACACCTTCTAGGCCGTAAGTGGTCGGCTTCTCCCTCCCTCCCTCTCCTCCTCTTTCCCTCCTCCCCTCCCCTCCCCTCCCCTACCGCCATCCATCCTCCCCTCCCTTGCGCCATAAACCATAACACTTAGTTGGTACAGATGATTGTACATCCCGGTTCCTTTTTTTATTGTGCGCAAGTTTTTATCCTAATTGTTTTTAGGGTGAAAATGTTTGCATATAGAATTGTTATTTATGATAGTGTCAAATTTGTGTATTATTTTGAGTTAGTTCACCTTCCTGGCGGGTGTCCATTGATCTCCATATGAATCATCTTTTTTTTTTTTTTTTTTTTTACAAAGGTTTACTTCTAAACAAGTGATCAGTTTTATTTTAATCCTTATTCATATTATATATGTTGCTCTTGTTGTTTTTTTGAACTGAACTAATCTTGTTGTTTATAACACTTAGTTTTGTTTATATTATATATGTTGCTCTTTTTTTTAGCTGAAATATTATATTTTGCTCCATACCACTTAGTTGCTCTTGTTGTTTATATTACTGGTCAACTTCAGAAGACAATGTCATTCAAGCCTAATACACATGTGTTCATAGTATAAGAGTATGCTATCAACTGAAATTTTAATTTATAAGTAGATGATGCAGATGTAACTTATAAGTAGATGTATCATGTACACTGCATAGATAGTTCTTATCATGTATGAAACATCCGGTTGTGAATATTGTTTGTTTTTTTGTTTATTAAATGTTGTTTTTCTTACGCTTTCTACGAGGATCATGTCTCGTTTGCCATATCCCTAGATGATGGAGATTACGATGGAGATCATGGCGCATATGATCATGGTGCATATGATGACTTGAGAGAGTGTGACACCGATGCTCCCACCACCACTAGCGACTCAGGGGAGAAGCGCTTTTCGAGTTATAGTTACAATGTCATCTATTAAGAGAGCTCAGTAGCAAGGGGAAAACACTTGAGGTAATTTTATTACAATTGAGCAGTTTGAAATCGATAAATATATTGATTGATCGTTGAACCTAATTAAATACTATATTATTGCGATTATCGTTCAATGAGTTTGGACAGAGGCAATAGGAAAAGAGAAATGAGTCGTTGTCCTTCTACATTGGAGCTGCTTTTGTCGGGGAGCGTGATCCCTATCGTCTTTGCCAGACAAAGATCTGGCGTAATTTCAAACCCGACTCCTTTGAAGGAAAAGATTATGGGGCGAGCTTACGGTATGTTAATTATATATTTATTGAAAGTTGTAGTATGACCCTTAAATTTACTAAATTGTTATGTTATATGTGTATAGACTACCTTGAGAGGTCTTGACCTCACAAAGAAAAAGCAAATATTGTCACAAGTGGAGTAATGGCCAAGAATTTCCTGGACTTGGTTGAGAAGTAACACGAGATCCGGAACCGGGTCTTTACTCGGCTAGTCCGCCTCTAGCGTGTCGAGAATAATAGCCCTGGTGGCTCCATCTTTGGGAGGAGTTTGTGAAAGCAGAGCTATGGAGGATGATTTCGGGTAAAATTGATCAATGTCATTTCCTCGATTTCTAATGCCCCAAGTTTTTTCGGTGTTTATCACATTTCTATTATCTTTGTAGGATCGAAGCAATAAAAATCGTGTTCAAGCCAAGTCGATAGAGGCGCGATATCGTGGATCCAACAAAGGTTATGCGAATAAGAGAAAATATGGTGAGATCAAAATCCTAACTTTTAATTTTTTTTATATATTCACTTTTAATATATCTAATAAAGGGACACGTTCATCACTATATCGTAAAAAGAAAAAGAAGAAAAAGATGGAGAGAGTGAGCCTATTGTTACCCGTTTAAACTTATTTGGACTACCGAAAAAAGTCGAGGCGGGGAATATTCACGATCCCAATGCACAACGCATCATCGAAGAAGTGGTAATCTATCCATTAATTTATCTTTCAATTACAAACTATTATTTATAAACAAATAATTAAATAATAATCTTTTGTTTTTTGTGATTCGGAGAGCGTCTATCTCGGACCATGGCGCTTTGGCGACATTCGCATGATCGTACCCGATGATCTGTTTGGGCCAGGCTATGGGTTGCGGGGAGCATCCCGACCGCTTCTGGTGTGTCGGATATGGCGTGTAAGACATCTTTAGCAATGGCACCAGTCTTCAAGCCATGAATATGGTGGGTATACTAACGAACAGGTTGCCAAGTTGGCTAAAGATGTGGAATGTTTGAGGTCTCGAGAAAAGATCGAGCCCGCGAGAATGTCGTCGAGTGGAGCAAGCTGTGAACATAGTGTCGCTTATGCTATGTTTTCACTAACCCCACAGGGGCGACTTTATTGAGGCACTTCAAAACGTCTCACGTGTATCGAGATATGCATGTCTCACATTTGTTTTAATTAAAGACTAGTGTATTAAATTTTTTTTTAACTAAATATCTTATTGAACGACCCAGCGACCTTTTTGCTACACATGTCACGGAGGATCCCGTCGGTTGGTGGCCACAGCTCGTTACCACGCTCCCATGGAATGATTCATGGTCATCCCATCACTCTGGTTTTTCGTGAGGGTCACACTTTCGATGTACCCGTGTCGGAGAGGAGGATTCAATGGTGCCAAAACCAATCGATGGCCGTCATCCGCAGTCGGAACAACGGTCGGGCACTTCATCGAATGGCGAGCAACTTGGTCTCTAGCACCATGAGGGTAAAATATTTGTTATTAAAGTTCATTATCTTATTTGTGGTTCTAAATAATATTGTAAATTAATTGTAGAAATCTGCCAGACCCCACATGAGGCTAAATCGGGGACTCCAACGCTCTAAGACTTGGTTATCCCATGATTGGAGACTTAGATCCACGATGATCATTTACGATCTAGGGTGCACCGGATGGTATCGTCTAATGCTTTTCGATATCGTCCACGGTTCCCATGCTTGCTCACTTTCATCGAGAATACTTTCCAAGAATTAAATCGAAATGAGAACATGTCTTGTGAAATCTTGAATGACGAGTGGTTGAGTGCAACCACCATAGCCCTTTACCTCGGTATGTGTTTACTAATTCTCAATATTCACTTTTCGTATAGTTTAATTTTCTTTTTTAAATATTAATTAGCATATATATGTTGGGTAAAGATATTTGGGTGAGCTATATCTCTCCAGAGATAACCGAGCAAGTGGAATGTACTCCTTCGTCTCCCCCCAAGTGTCTTGCATAATGGGTGATAGGGTACAAACCATGGATGGGTTCGTTAATCACATCTTTGAATCTAATGGGGAAGCGATCATCTCATTTTTTTGGCCAACAAATTTGGGGTTAGTGATAAACATTTAGTTAAAATTTGTATTCATGTTTACAATATTTGCACATATATATGCTAAATTTGATTAATTTTAATACTCTCAATATAATATAGGAACCATTGGGTCTTTGGTCGCCATACACATGAATACATTAAGTGTGTATTTTATGGACCCAAATTTCGTGATGAAGTTTATTCTAATCGCCCTGATCTCGTTTCATATATGGAAGCGTAAGTTCATTTTTAATATTCTATACAATGATTTGTTTTACTTTTAAAATTATGCATATTTAATCTATTTTTATTTTTTAATTATAATAATAATAGTGTGATGACGATGTGTCGTAGTCGCCTTCGTCGGCTCAAGATCCGGGTTAAATAAAGTGAACCGGATTAACATTAAAAGGTAAATTTAATTTAGTAAATTATCAAACTAATTAATAGAAAAGAAATCATAATTGTAATCGTGATTATATTGTTAATCAACGGGTTAGAAGAATGACGATATAATGACCATTGTGGTCATTTTGTTTGTTGCTTTATAGAAGATATAATCATGACCAAATAACGAACATTCCTCCCAATGTAAGTCAATTATTGATTTATTTAAATTATTATTGATTGAATAAAAAATCATACTATATTGATTGATTAGTTGTTTTGCGGTTTATCTATGAGCGTTAGCTCAAGTCTTACTCTAAGAAAAGATCGGAGAAATGGAAAAAATGATTGGATGAGGTACCTTTACAATCGTTTCTTATATTCATCTGATCAATATTGAGAGAATGTTGTTTGAAATATTGGTAGCATGTAATTAAATTATATATTTGTGATGATATATATTTCATGTTTTTTGGTGTATTGGACGTATGTTTATGATTGTATGTTTATATATTTGATGTTTTGGTATATATATGTGGTTTATTGTTTTATTATAGGATTTTTTGGTTTATGTTATATGGTATTTAACATATATATAAGTTTTGGTTTATAGTTTTATTATAGGATTTTTAAAATGTAAATTAATAATTAAAAAAAAAAAAAGATATTGGACGGTTTTCAAATCATTGTCTATGTAAAATAAAAAAGCGAATTAAAAAAATATATATCGACTTGGACGGTTTGATAACCGTTGTCCAAGCCAAACTTTCAAAAGCGGTTAAAAACATTTGTCCAAGTGTTTTTCTTGGACAACGGTTTTTTATCATTAATCCAAGTTTAGACGGTGATGCTTGGAGAGCGGTTATAACCGCTCTCCAAGGTCATTTTTCACAGCTGTCCAAGCCCAAATGTGTATTAGTGTCATCCCGTCTTTCCTCTGCAACAAAGAATATAGTAACCATTTACAACTTGTATCTCAGGTGATGTTTTCTCCTCATCATTTTTATATGGCAAAATAATTAAATTTAACCCATACTTTTGGGTTTTAATCAACTTTAGCACAAACTTTTTTCTCTCTTCAAATTTAAAACATACTTTCACTTAATACTTAAAAACATCATGGATCATCATTTTCGGTAAAATTTGTTTGATGTGGTCATCGGAGTTTACTTATCTTACTAACGTGTAAATAATAATAAATATATATATATATATATATATATATATATATATATATATATCACCACTTAAAATTTAAAAATAGTGACTCAAGATGTTTGTATATATATCCCTCATTTCTAATTTTAGGTGGTGATTTTTTTTTAATTTTTTTATTCTAATATTTACACGTCAGCAGGACATGTGGATTCGGGCGTCACATTAGACAGACCTTGTCGAAAATGGTGACTTGGGATATTTTTAAGTATTAAGTGAAAGTATGTTCTAAATTTAGAGAGAGAAAAAAATATGTGTTAAAATTAATGAAAACAAAAAGTATAGACTAGATTTAATTATTTGTCCTTTTTATATTATATATAATATACTGGGAATAAATTAATTGAGAGTAAAAGTTTAAAGGTGAGAGGTTAAAAGATTTGGAATAAACTAAGTTAAGTACAGAGTGTTGATAACAGTTGTATTGATTGTAACCAGGTGTAGCCCACTTGGCTCCTCAATTGAGTGGGAGACCAAGGTTCGATTCCCTTTGGGAACGAATTGAAGTATGAGAGTTATAAGGTGGCTTGGTGAATTTGTGGAGTGTTTTAGTGCTTGGTGTACTAACTACTAACAACTAACTTTGTCCGATAAAAAAAAAAAAAAAAAAAAAGAAACAGTTGTATTGATTGTTTAAATAAGGTGATTAATTAGTTGGGCTATGCCTATGATCATCTTAAAGTTGTGCGGAAAGCTTATGTTAGGTTTTAATTTAGTAAATGAATGCTGGTGATTGGTGAACATATATGAGTGCAGTCAACTTAATGGGAGAGTTGATCACGTTTGTTTGGTTACTCAGTTTCGGATTGAGGCTGGACATGCAAGAGCAAAACTAATAATTCAGAAATGAAGTTTGTAATTTGTGTCTCAGTTTAAGCTCTAAAATGTAATTTCTCTCTTTTGCTTGCTTGTAACTTGAGTTTACTTGTTCTCATTTTTTGGTAGATATCGTATTATTTCCTATCACCCTGTATTTTCATCGAGTGAGTTAATATTTTGTTATTGCTCTAGCATTGTGGAAATGATATACTTATTTCATTGATGTGAAAGGATTTGGTATTGAGAATTGTTTTGACATTGAAGATGTCAATAAAAGATCTCTCTCATGATCACTAGTATATACATACTACAATCAGGTATCTCGCTTCTCCACCAGTTTGTCAACACTATAATCGGTGCCCCATCTCCTCCAGAATGTCTGGCCGGCGATCATGGAAGATTGGGGTCTCAACCAGCCGGCTTCTCATCTTTCTCTTGAACCACAACACTCCAAATAAGACGCGGCACGAGGTACCAATATTCAGCATGAGGCAGACTACAGGTCTTGGTGAATTACTGAAATGTCTGAAATGTCTTTCTCTTACTAATGTACCAATATTCAATCAACATTTTAGGTGGTTGGCAAATTTATGCCCAAACTCCAGCTTCCACTACTTTTTATTTTTTCTCACTAATATATCAATCAATCAATAGTTTTGATGGATACATAAAATAAAAGACAATCAATCAATAGTTTTGATGGATACATAAAATAAAAGACAAAAACAACGTCTTGTATTGCATGTCTACTGATAAAAAGGATTGCATATTGCCCGATTTTTCTCTTTCTAGTTTCTATTATTTACTTATAATATAAATTTTGAGTATAAAGTTTAAATATCAAGGTCTTGTTCATATCTCTATTCAATCGATGTGGGAAGCTCCACAGTCATTGCTGTTCATCCCGTTTTCCTTTACAATAAACCCAGTGACGGACCCATATTATTATAAAATTGGGAATATGACCAATACATAATTACTGTCGAATCAATAACTTTTGCAATTAAATTTAAATTATAACGCATTTTATTATACTTGGATTAATAGATTAATTGTAAAAAATATTACCACCTTGGTTTGGGTGTATATCAACATATATTTTTTTCTCTGTAATACTATCTAATTTTTACACCAATTCACTTTCCATCCCAACTTAATCCTACAGTCCGTCATGCTTATCACGTGGGAATGGAATGCCAGGTTTTAAATCATTTTTTTATATTTATTCACGTTCACACTTTTTAAAATATTAATCCCAAATGAATGACTTTTCCAACAAAAATCACAATTCTTATAAAAATCTCAAGCCCTAAATCGCAAGCAAGGAAACCCACTCAAATTAGAATCGAAAACAATCACCAAAAGATGAATGGTCAAAAAACGTAATAATGAACCAAAATTGTTGTTTAGCATATAAAGTATCCCTACTTAAAATGTGATTTGATATGTTTGCTCTTCTTAAAATTACTAAGGTTATGTTTGTTTCGGAACTCATCCGGATGGACTTAGAACTTTACTATTCAAGTCACATACTAGTTGGGGATTTTCACATCCAGCTTTTAAATCCATTCTTATAAAATATATCTATACACCTATTTTCACAAAATTCAATACAATCATATCACTATTTTTCTCTCACCCACTTATTATATCTCATATTTTTCTCTCACCCAATACAATATAATAATATCACATTAATCACTATTTCATATTGATTTGACATAAAGTAAAAATTCCACCCTACCAATATCTCAAAACAAACACATACTTTTACTATTCATCAGGATTTTTAAATCCATAGGATTTCGAAGTCATGACTTCCCCCGCACACCTAAATTCCGAAGCATTGATATTTCGTTGCTAAGTCTTGATGCATCCAAGTGCACCGTACACTCATAATGCATTTTAAAATCATGCAATTTGTTATATTGAAAGATACAACTTATCCCTCATCTCTACCTTCAGCAAAACAGATCTTGTCTCCTTTGTTACCGATTCCCACCTCCGCCATCGCCTTCCTCAGCCCATAGTTATGCTTCTTATTAAGCTTCAACACCAGATAAGCGGAGTAGCTAGTCTTTCCTCCTCCACTCTATATATATACGATACATATATCACGTTGCTTTGGATAATGGAAAGTTTAGTGAAACTAGGACACTATTTTTATAGGCTTGCAAAATTTAGAGCACTATCTTTTGAGTTTGGCAAATTTAAGCCAAATTTCACCGAATTGGGGCCAAATCTCATATGAGGGCTCAAATCGGGCTTGGTGTTCCAGCGTGAGTTTTGTCCAGCACGCGGTCAACTTTGGCCTAAATTTGCCCAATTTTAAAGATAATATCCTAGTTTTGATTTTCGGGATTAGATAAAATGTGTGTGTGTGAGAGAGAACTCAGGAGGAAAGGAAATCCATCTCCAGTATCTGGTATCATTTCCCCAAGCAATATAAAGCTCGCGCGCTGGTATCCTGTAGCTCTACCAAAAAAAAAAAACATATACATTAACTAATCCAAATAAAATTATATTACATTATATTTTATAATATATTAGTATGTCTAGTGTGCAAATTTGTATAGATGAAAATCTATAAAATTGTCCTAAATCAATCAACTACACTCTAAATACTAAATAATTAACCCTAAATTATGACCTATTCGGTAGGGTGAACTATGGTAGTCGGTCGTAAGAAATAAACCAATCTTAACCACTCCATTTTGTATTACATTCATGAATTATAGAATTTGATTGAAAATTAAATTTTTTGTATCTATACAAATTTGCACACTAGACTTTGTCTAAATATATATATTAATTAGCATCATACGGATAACCCAACATATTATACGATACAATATATATGTCACAGAACAGAACGTACCATCGGGCCGGCGTTAGTCGATCTGAAGCCTTATACCTAGTCTTCTTTCTTTTTCCCACAGATTGATTTTATTCACAGTGAATCAATTGAAGACTTTGCAGGAAAAGGAAAACACCAAGTCAACTCGTCAACTCATTTTTTATGACGACTTGCCCCCACTTGTGAATTGTGATCACATGTGCATAATCTATCTACCCGGATTTAACTTAATATTTAATGGTAAAACTATCATTATTCGTCTACTGTATTTGTATATCTTTTTAAGTTGTTTCTGAAAGCAATTGTGTAGTACAAGTTTTTATATTTAAAAAACAATTGGGTAGAGTTTTGATTACAACTATGCAAACTCAAGTGTTGAATGCATCAGGTGTACTTTTAAGCAATATTTATAGATTGACTAACATTCATGTGAACAGGTTCACACATGAACTCTATCGTTGTTATGTGTAAAAACTATCATGGTTATGCACAAAAACTTTCACTGTTTAAAAAAAAAATATATAAAACATTTTTTAAACAGTGATTGTTTTTGTTCATAACAGTGATAGTTTTTATACATAATATTGATAATTTTTGTATGTAACAATGATACTTAAATAACCGAGTTCATAGCATAAACCAGGTCTATACAAATTTTTATAATATTTATATCATTGTAGTGAATCAGTTTGTTGGTATAAATTCGTTAGAACTATTTACATCGAGTATCATAATTTATGGAGTGATATATATAACTTGCTAGAGTTCTTGTTTTAAATTGATCGAATACTCTAGTCCTTAATGTAATATTGTTTGATCAAGAAACTAGTCCCTGTTTATTTAGTAACTTTTTTAAATCTCTAAAGATTTTCTTTTTTCGAAATTTATATGTTTATAATTTTATATCATCCAAAACCTTTTCTGAATGGAAGAGGAACGACGGGATCGATCTCTATACCGGTGAGTCTATTTTTAATCACTGCAAATTACTTTCAAAATCACTTTTGCTTACCTTTACACTTCTTGATGTCGTTTTTTCTTTTTCTCATTTACGTAAAAAAATTCGAAGCTACAATTTGCATTAAATCTTTGGAATATAGGGGTGATAATATATATATATATATATAGTAAATGTGTATGAGATAATACTATATGACTCAACTTGTAATCTTAACATGATCATGTTTCAAATATCAAAGTGGAGCTTTGACTCTTACATGAGATCGTCTCGCACAAAACTACCCTCAATCCGTTTTAATCACCTCTGATTCACCTTTGAGACTTTCCGGTAGCTGCTCTACCCGCAACCCCTAAAAAATTTCTCAGTAAAAAGGCAACTTTTTTAAATAAAACGTTGGGTATAAGGGATACCTTCAGAAAGTACAGTGAACAGTTTACAACGGCTTAGCTTCTGATAACACTTCTAGAGTTCCTAGACCATTCCTCAAAAGAAAAACTGCATAAAGACTCTTTCCCAGTGAAGCAACACCATAATCCTCTCTTAGCCTCATTTACATAAGATGTCATCTACACTACACCTAGTACCTTAAAAAATAGTAAATCCTTAGTTTCACAAATCCCCCACAATTTCATCTCTCTCAATTTCATCCAAGTTCACAAATCAACCATGGCCTTGAATCTCATTCCCGTCGGAATCTTTACAAAATTTCAAATAAAAAAACTTCCAATTTCATCAACCGAGTCTTGTCCTGAGAAAGAATTGGAGATTCTGTCCTTGACAGGATTCAAAACATGTTTCGAGTTGATATACATCACAAACTCTGCTTTAGAAATACTGGCGGTGGACGTAAACAACCCCCATGAGCCAACAGGGTGCTAAACTCACCAAGATTATCTTAAAAGGTTGAGCCCTCAACCAACTTAGGTGAAACAACAACTTGGTTGTCTGTCATAATACCAACTAACATATTTGTGTGATTACCACATAACAGTATAGCTTTTACTACAAAACTGCAACATTTTTTTCCTCCTACATATTACTGGCTACTCATAATATATACAATTTATTCTGCAATGTATTTCTTTTTCTTTTGCTATGTACAATGCAATGTGTTGTGGAATAAGTTGTGATGCTCCAAATATATTAAATGTTAAGGGATCAACTAAACAAAAAACAAATCCACGAAATTTTAAAAATTCATAAATCCACAAACAGCCACGAGTATATGAGTTAAGGAGTCCCATGGCCATCATCTGAACTCCAATGTAAAACAGAACAACTACAATGCATAGAAAATAGGATTATCGGTGCTTACCATCAAAGCCAAGTGAGAGAATAAAAAGAAGACAAATCTGACCCTTTCTCATCACTCCATTTTAGCCTCTACTGATCCATGTTTTTCATCGGCTTTCGAGTCAGCAGAACAGCACCCACCACCATGATGATGGTGGTGGTGGTGGTGGGGCTTCTTAACCTTCAATTGCTTCCGCATATCATAAGCATCCTCCCCATCGGCATAATATTTGGCCTCCACATCATGAATTTTGTACCCTAATGTTTCAGTGTACAAATTGAATGCAGCCCTGTTGCTTTTCCTGACATGCAGTGACACATACTCAGCCCCGTATACCTGTTAATGAGCCAAATCATGATAGATGTTATCCAAAAAAAGAAGTTAATTCAATTCAGATTTGCTTAAGATCATTGGGCCACAAAATTACACAACATAGAGAGGCTACAGTTTTGCAGAAAAATAGCCAATAATTACTGTAAAATATCCACAGCATGACAGATTCACCATCAACAGAAGTCAGCAACCAATGATCAATTCTTTATTCCAAATTATGTACTGTATAACTTCAACTTATATCACAGATAGAAGATACAGATGATGATCATGCCCAAAAACTTCTACTAAGGCACCATTCCACTTGTAAACTTTTCTTAGAAGATACAAATGATGATCAGACAATACAACCTCTAAGAGCGCATAACTAATCACCTCAAATTTCCTTTAAGAAACGCACAAGAAAACTACGATGGACATGATGCTAGAAACACTTTAATGAGTGATATGCCCCCTAATACATAAAATGCTTTATATTTCTTTCTTCATGATATAAGATTACTTCCCCAGGCATTTTTAAATTAGAAACGTTAAGGTAGTATATCAGCTTTCAGCAATTTGCTTTCCCTTAATAGCATGAAAGTACAGATCTCAATGGAGCATCAGTAAAATCATCCCAGCATACGAGCAATTCTTTTCATAGCACGAGTAACAACTATTCCAAAATACTTCAAAACGTTGTAGACTGATAAAAGCAACTCCGCATCAACCAATTCTAGCTAGAGATTACAAATTTACAAATATAGCAGATTAAGATACAATATATACTTAATTATTCTCCCAACAAATGATGAAATATGAAACAAATCACGTAATATTTATTTTCCTAGCTTGAGAATATCATCTCGAGTAGTAGATCGTAATACAGATAAATATACAGCCAGTCAATTACCTAACCAAAAAAAAACACACACAGACAGAGTGGCATTTGACCAAGGAGATAAAGCAAACAGAAAAAAAAGCTATTAACAAAGAATAATTTCCACAGCTTCAAATTGATCAAATTCCGCAACCCTACCTGCTCCATGGCGATTTGAGCAGCGGTCATGAGCTTAGTGGCGAGGCCGAGTTTCCGGTGAGTTCTGAGGACTGCGAGGGAGGTGATATGGCCTTTGCACTCCGTCGATTCCTCCTCCATTTTCGCCAAAACGTACCCGACGATCTTTCCGTTGTAATCCTCCGCCACATAGAGGAGCTGCGGCCAAGAGAGAATATGGTAAATATAGTATTTCATCTGGTAGTTTTCCGGGAGGCAGAACAAATTGCACTCCTGCATAGCCAGCAAGTCATTCACCGTTGCTTTCCTGATGCACACCATGGTTGATTTCAATCGGAGGGCTTTGAATTGGGGGAAGCGATTTTGAGGTTAGGGTTTTTGGAGCTTGGAGTCAGTATTATCGCTGGGTAATAAAGAGTGGTGAAAGACCATTCGCAAAAAGTTATCTTAGGGCAGGGTTGTTTTGAGACTATTCCGGATGGACTTTGGACTTTACAATTCCACATACTCATTTAATATAATATTAAAAATAGAATTTCAAAATTCAATTTAAAATCTAACATAAACCTCACATCTGCACCTATTCCCATTAATAATAGTATTTTTATCACTTTTACACAATTTCCAACACAATACTCAATCATTCAATCATTACTATAATAATATAGTAATATGTTGGTCCCGGTGTAAACAAGTCTTACACGTGTATGGGGGGGGAATACACGTGTTCAGTGTTTTTAAAACTTTTTCTTCTTGAGGTCGAACTTGGGTCGAGGTTGTCACGATGATTTGGTCTGAAAGCCAAATCGCTTCTCGAGTCAAAATCTCTTGAGGCACGTGATCTGAAAATGCTTTCGAAACCTCGGATAATCCCAATCGAGTCTGAGTTTGAGATCCCTGAGTTGCTTGGATCGGATAACTAACTTCTTGAACCCTCGGAAGAGTAAGTTCGGTTTGGTAGTATCTGTTCTAAATTTACTCGGGATGTCTTGAAATGGTTGGCCCTTAGTTTATACTTTCGTTTTTAATCTTTTCTTTGAAAACCTTCCTTTAATGGAATAGTGATTAGGTTGTGATTCAATTATATGCAACTTGATTGGATTGATTCCAACCCGAAATGTCGATGAAAATATGCTTTTCGAGAATATATGCAATAGTTAAGCAAAAGCAAAGCAGAAAAGAAAGAACACAAAGAATTTATAGTGGTTGAAGACTCAAGCTCCTCTTCCACTCTCTCGATCTCTTGGAGAAATTCACTAATCACTTCCAGAGCTTTTACTACCTCTGTAGTTTACTTCTTTCAACTTCGTACGAGTTTTTACGACTACCTCGTAGTTTACTTTACTCAACCCGGCCTTTAACTTTTCTACCTCTCCGTAGTTTCTTACTCAACTCACACAAGCTTTTCGAGACTCTCACAAGGTAAACTTACTAACTTCTCCTCTAGAGAACTTTACGACTACCTCCGTGGTTTACTCACTCTTTACTGACTCAATCTCACCAATCATCACTCAAACTACCTTCTAAAGGGTTTGAGGTTTTCTTGGTTGGTTTCCAACTAGAATGAGATATCCTTTACTGATAAAGAACAATCTGCAAATGCTAGGATATCTCGACTAAGCTTTGAATATATCTTATCAAGCTAGGCTTAGTTTAATGAGCTCTCTTCAATATAAAGCACTTGGGAAATTCTTGGGTTTTTGAGTGCTTCAACTTCTAATAATAAGTTTGAGCTCTTGAGTTGCTTACAAATTTCCGTAACCTTTCAATGTAGAAGGTCACAAGTATTTATAGGCATACACCAAGGTCACTCTTGAAAAACTATCCGTTGGAGAGATAGCTCCGAGAGTTTCCTCTTATGGTGTGTGAGGAACGGCTATATTTAGGGTTTGACACTCCCTAACACGTTTTAGGCAATAGCCTTTCATGTAGCCGATCTTCACTTTTTGCGATGGAACTTTGTACTTGACATCTTTTTTTGACACATCGTTGTCGATGTCGATATGGTGCAGTCTTTGTCTTCCTCTTTTTTTGATTTTTGTCTCGATTAAAAGGTAGACAACTTCAGCGGCTCTTTTGGTTATAATCTCTGAGTGATATAACCTTAGCAACACTTTGTCTTAGTTCCTTTTGTCTGCATTTGAATGTCTTGGCAAATATCTATTTTTCTAAGGAATCACGATCTTCTCAGTAGAGCATCCTTCAGATAGATATGTTCAGTGCCTCGGAACATTCAGGTTTATCTTGAGCATTGATGCATTCTTGACTCTTGATGAATTCTTTGTGCCTTGATATTCTTGATCTTCGATTCTTGATCTTACGTGTCTTGAGTCTTACGAGTCTTGAGGTCTTGAGTCTTGAGTCTTACGAGTCTTCTGAGATGTCTTGGTGATATCTCTTGAGTCTTCATCTTTGAGTCTTGATTCCTCGATTTTCATCTTGAGTCTTGATATCTCGATTTCTCCTTTGAGACTTAAGTTTCTTCGTTTCATCTTTGAAACTTGAAACTTCGATTTCATCTTTGAAACCGGTTTCTTGAAAACTTCTTGAGTTCTTGAAATCTTGAGATCTAACTTTGATCTTTATCTGTGACTATACATTTTGCGGATAACATCCTGAATCTCTAAAACCCGAATCGACTCAACTATCAAGATTATTCTGAACATGTCATACTCAGGGGTTTTGGGATCTAATCAAAATCATATCTTTATTAAATTCATCTCCCAACATAATATAAAGACAAAAACTTATATGCAATATTGCATACAAGTGATATGTACAATTGGACTTTTTTTTTCCGCTGGTCAAATAATAGGGTCGGTTTAGGGCAGATTGCTGGCGGGTTAATGGGCTTCCTCCTTCATCTTCACGACTTCATGCGATGCAGGCGATTTCTTCTTCTTCACGCTCGCGCACTCACACACAGATTTCTTCTTCTTCTTCCTCTTCTCGCGTTGCAACAAACGCGACCAGATCGCCGTTGATTTTGATGGTGGTGCGTATCTAGGTTTTTCCTCTTCTTCTCTTGTTCTTCCTTTTCTCTTTCTCTTCCATATTTTTTTTTTGTTTTCTTCAATTTTCTCATCCTCTCGCAATTTTACAGGTGATTTCCTATGGTTTTGTGAAAGCGATTTTTGAGATCATACGCACTATTTATGTTTTACAGAAATCTGTAATTTTGGACTGAAGATTTTTTTCACGTCTGTACTGTTTTTTTTTCATGTAGTAACACTCTTTTGCTCATATGGTAACACACCTTTTGTTCATGTAGTAACACATCAAGTTGTTCTTTAAATCTGTAATTTTGGACTGGAATTTGTTTTTGTTCTTGTACTGGTTTTATTTATGTGGTAACACGTTTTTCTTTATATGGTAACACTTTTTGTTCATGTAGTAACACGTATTTTTTTAGTAATATGTAACACTGTTCATATATCGTCGTAATACTATGTGAATACGCATGTGTTACCATATGTATAATAATGTGTTACCATGTGACCCATGTTACGTTATGAATATTTATGTGTTACGATATGTTTTATTAAATGTTACGTAAGATATGAAGTTTTTTCAATATAACAATGTAGTAACACTTATATATAGATGTAGTAACACACAAAAATTTGACAAAAAATAAATAAAATTTAATATAACAATGTAGTAACACTTATACATAGATGTAGTAACACATAAAAAATAAATAAAATTCAATATAACAATGTAGTAACACTTATACATAGATGTAGTAACACACAAAAAAATGACCAAAAAAAATAAAATAAAATTATGTGTTCAGTAGGATTTGAACCTACAACTAAATACATTAACAACAAACCTGAACCACTAAGCTACATTACATATTTGATAAATATATCCTTTTATTAATACATATTCGCCCGCCCAACCTGAAGCCCACAACCCACTGCCCGCGCCCTGTCCGCGCCCGACCCGACCCGACCAGCGCCCGCGCCTGACCCGCGAATTTTAAACCAATTTGCCTTGATTGTGATGTATTGCACATAACACTAGTGTGCAATATTTCACACAAGACCTTCTCTAATATAAATCAATCAATTTTTTTACAATCCTATATAATCCTACCCTATAAAATCTCAAAACAAACATACAATTTTACTATTCATTAGGATTTTAAAATCCTATATTTCAAAGTCCAGAATTTCCCCCGCCCACTATAAGCCCAAAACAAACATACCCTTATTTTCTCTGTTTAAACTCCTATTTAAATGAGTTTGTCTTCCATAAAATCCAATTTAAATGGGTTTGGCTTCCATAAATCAGATTTATGCTATAAACTTAGATTATTTGACTAATTTTACTTATTTTTAATACATTTCAAAACTATTAAACTTGACCAAATTATACTCTATGTAGAGTTAAATGTCATAAATTAAAAATAAGGTTCATATCATGAACAAGATCTATACAAATTTTTGTCTATTTAAATTTGGATTTCTATTTGTATTTGAAAAGTTAAGGTTGAAGTTTGAATTTAGTTGTCAGTCATTCAATTGATTGGTTGAATTCATCCTTAAATATAAGACAAAAACTGATATTAGACTGTCTCATGCATGAGATGTGGTATAATTTAGCACAAATCATACTCACTTCTCCCAAAGTATTAAAACACCAATGTCCAATTTATGCTCTGTCTCACCATGAGACCGTCTCATACAAATGTGCTTCTAAATATAATAATTAAAAAAAAAATAAGATTACGTCTGCAAATGTGTAAAACGTAATTTTTGTGCTTGACAATAAATTTATTAACTTTCAAGTAATTAACTTTAACAATAAGGCCCGATTAGTACGGTGGAATAGACTAAGAATAGAATCATCATTCAAGGACTTATTCTTAATCCTATAATTTGTAGTATGTTTTTTTTATTTGAAATCATGATTTCATAAAGAATGGTGATTCTAAAAAATAAACAATAAATAATCCTTAGCTATTTCATTATTTGATGAACCAATTTTTATAATAATAATAGTATTATTATTTAATAATAAAAATAAGATAACTATTTTTAATAAAATATAAATATAATAATCTCAATAATATAAACAACAGTAAAAATAAATAACATAAATAATAATATACCAAATTTTAAAATATATAAATAATAATATATTAATTTATACAATAGTAGATTATTTTTCAACAATGTTAATAAATATAAAAAATAATAAATAGATATAAAAAATTCTTATTTTTCATTTTCAATAATAATACTCCCTCCGTCCCATAGTTTATGGTAAAATTGTCATTATTTTTGTCCCATAATTTATGGTAAAGTTGATTTATCACTTTATCACATAAAATAATAATAAACAACTCTTTTTATTCTCCAACAACACATCACTTTATCACTTTAGCACATAAAATACTAATAAACAACTATTTCTACCCCAACACTTTATCACTTTATCACTAAATTCTTATGAACAGTAAGAAAGCCATAAACTATGGGACGGAGGAAGTAGTATTTTTATAAAATATAAATAATAATATAATAATTCTCAAAATTATAATAATAAATTATAAATAATAAGATCAATAATAATATAAATATGTATTAATAATAATAACTCTTCTATCCATAATCGTTATTAAAATACAAATACTATTAATTAATATATTTTTAACAATTTACATAACAACAATAATTAACAATGATAATATTATTAAATAATAATTCCAACCCTAATAATAATAATAAATTAAAATAAATTTACACACTTACATTTCATTCCTTATGAATACAAATCAGGAGAATGTTCATTCCTATGTTATTTCATTCCCGAGTTGGTATGCTTTGAAACTTGTTTATCGTGAAACTAGTTCTTTTTTTTTTTTCACGACCAATAACCTTTTGTGATATAAGTCACACCCTTCAGTTATCACTACTAATACCCCTGTTGTAATATAAGTCACACCCTTCAATGTTATGAGTAATACCATTTATAGTAAAAAGCCACACCTTCAGTTATCACAACTAATACCCTTTAGTAATATAATTCGCACCCCATAACCAGTTTCACCGATTTTTTTGTGAAACTTGTTCACCCTATACTTTGACTTCATTCCATTTATTAACTTATTTCATTCAGTCATAATTTCATTCAATTATAGGCGAAAGCGAAACAGAGGTGAATTTTCCTCTATTGTCACAAGAAAGAAGGGACTAGTTTCCTTGTGCAATCGAAGATTTGACTTCCCTCTTTACCCTGACTTTCGTCTTCCTTGATTGCTTAACACCTCAGGGACTAAGCCCGACTAAGATCTTTCTTTTCTCCCCATTCATTCATACAAAATCCACTCATTCGCTCCTTACGAGGTATCCTATCTATGTGTGCTTTCATGTTTGCCTTCACATTTTGATGAATTGGAAACATCTCTTTTCCATTTCTATTTACCCGGTAAACGTAGCGAACTGAGGTCAGTGAGCGAGTGCTAAAGCAGTCTTCTCTTCATAAGCGACTACCCCAGAGTTAGTAGCTCAGCTAGTTTCCCCGTTTAAAGCTCATTTAAGCGACCGATGGATAAGAGAACTGAGTTGGCCTAAAAATAGTTTGGGCACTCTATGTACAATGTAGACTCCATCAGATACATATCGATTTCTTTCTTTTCTGATGGATCATGTACCAATCATGCCCTAAAAGTCCAATTATTATTATTAAAGACAAACTCTAGGTTGAACAAGTGTCATGCTATGAAACTGGTTTTAATTTATGGGCATGTGAAGCTATTTATGATGCGGGTCAAGTTTTGTGAGTTAGAAAAGTGTGTTGAAATGGGTGAAATAATCCAATTTTATACTATGAAACTTATTCATGGGAGATCAACTCATTATTAAGTCACGTGCAATCGTGCACAATAAAATTCTTCGGTGGAAGTATAAGTTTTTTCATGAATTTATTTATTTAAATTACAATTGAGGCTCATATAAATGAAGAGGAAAACGTAAATTCTCTCACTATTATGTATAAAAATTATCACCATTATGCACAAAATTTATCACGTTAATTTTTTTATCATATTAATATTTATGATTTTCAATTATAATTAGATCTTCATAATTTAGTAGGATTGTAGAAATCACAATTCATTTTCTATTAAACTATTTTGGTTAACATAGATATTTCATAATTAATCTATAATCTATAACATATTAAAAAGTAGTTTGAGGTAGAGAATTATTTTTGGATCATTTTATCCCTACCAACTTTTATTTAGTTCAATTTTATCCCTTTTTTTATTTATTTTATTTTGTAATTTTATTTAATAGTTAGTTAGCTACTTTCGGTTCTTTTGCTTCTCCCATCTTTTATTTTATAACTTTACATAGTAATTATCTTTTTTTATTGGATTAATTGAAAGAAAACCACCCTTTTGGTGTGTTTCTTTTTAATACTATTTCCATGTTGGTTTTTGCTTTAGATGGATTATGTGACTTTCAGAAGTAAAGTTCAAGTTCTATTGGGCTGCTATAGGAGCCTGCTATACTGCTAAACATGGTGCAAAAAAGAATAACACCGGTCGACAATTTCTGAATGTGAACGTCCCTGTTCCGTGCGTGGTAGGGATGTCAACATTGGTCCGGCCTGCGCCGCCCCGCCCCGACCCGAGACATTCGGGTTGGCCCCGCCCCGTGCCCCCTAGCGGGTCGGGTCGGGTCTGTGTATCACTTTTACCCCGACCCGACCCGTTTGGACCCGTTTTCATATTAAATTTTAATATATATTAGATATTATATATATATATATATATATATATATAATTTATTACTATAATTTTCATATTTATTAGTATATATAACATGTAAGTAACAATAATTCAACTTCATAAATATATTTTAGGTCAATATATATTGATAAAACATCATATTAAATACAATATGGTAATTTAACAAAAAATCATATTGATATCAATATCTTTAAAATGTGAAAACAATTTTATAAACATAGTTCTAATAACATTTATTAATTCTTTCAATTAAAATCTTAAATTTATATTAAATATTTTAAAATATAATTATTTTTTATTTAGAACGGGTCGACCCGCCCCGCCCCGTGCCCCGCAGCGGGTCGACCCGGCCCGTTGACATCCCTAGTGCGTGGGAGTCGAGGTTGCTGTATGTGGAGGCCATTTGCGACTGTTTGACTGGCATGGCATCCAAGGTCTTGTTTCGGGAATGAATGGTTGAAGAAAAAGAGAGAAGACTGAGCATGAGTTGAAACGGAAAAGAAAAGCCTAACTTTCATTTTTTTTTTGGAAAAACTAATTTCTTCTATTCTACTATTTCTTGGCATTCTTTTATTTTACAATTTTTTTTTTATTTTGCAAACTAGCTAGTGCATAATCCTTGCTGCATATGCTGTTTTTAGTCTTTTTTTTTCTGATTAGTAGTGATGTGATATCTTAATCCTTGCGTTTCAAGCTCCATTTATATATAATTGATGATTGATCATGCTTACCCTTCAAAAAAAAAAAAAGATAGATCATGCTTTCTGCTTTTGTAGACTAAACAATTATAATTGCACAATTAATTTGTATTAAATTGTGAGTATTCATTAGATTGGAGAGAGAATGTCATCCATCCAATGAAATGAATTGAGAGAGAAAATGTTTTTTTTTTTTAAAAGTAAGTAGAAATGAGGTGGATGTGAGGTCCACAAAAGGTATATAGATGAATGAATGATTGGTAAACCGTAAACCAATGTTTTCATAACCGAACCGGTGATCGAACCGGACAGACCACCGGTCAGCGGTTCAACCGGTCGGACCGGTTCAACCGTTTTATATGTTTATTTTAAAAAATAAAATAAGTATACACCTAAAAAAATTTAAATATATATTTTATAACTTTTCATATCATATTTTATAAATTTTGTCCCACCTCATACATTTATCCCACATCGAAAGTGTTGGAGAAAAATGTGAGAGGAATATAGATTTAAAATTTTAAATATTAAATATAATTTAATAATTTAATTTAAAAAAAAAAAGAAAAACCGATTTTTTTCCGGTTGAACCGGGTTTTGACCGGTTCAACCCGGTTCAACCCTAAATCCGGTTCTATAGGGGTTTTTTAACCGGGTTACCGGCCGATTCCCGGTTCAACCCGGTTTTGAAATCATTGCCGTAAACCATTGTGAGAGTGTGTTTAAAAAATTAAATTTTTATAAATTAGTGACGTGGAGATGATGTGGAGGAGGGAGAGTGGATGAATAAATTTTATCCATCCATTTTGGATGGTCTAACATATTTCAAATTACACTACCCACATAATTAGTTACATACATTTTTTATTGATTATATTATTTGTTTACGATTTCATATCATGTTATTCATCGGCGATGATAGAACATAAAATGTGATGAAAAGAGGCGAAAGTTTGACTAAATAATGTAAAGAGGTAGATTTTCACGAGAGAGTCTCACGTGAGATTGGACATAACTTGAATATAATGTTTTAACATTTTAAAAAATATTAATTTTAATTTATGTTAATTTTTAACCGTTTCGTATATGTAGCTGGTTCATACAAGATTTTTTCTCTCTCTCAAATATTAATCACAACCACAAAATGAAGCTTCACGGTTGCGATGGAGTAATTATTTTTTAAATGATGTTTGGGCTTTGTTCCAGCATGTGATTACGAAGCTGTGAGATTGCGTGGGAAGTAAGCACACCAAGTGGGCCTAATGTAGGCCCAATACGTATGCATTGAAGCAACCTGCAAACTCACAAGATACGAGCATTGGACCTTGACCATCTTATTCCTCTTGCTTTTCCAGGGGCTGTATTTGCTAGTTTTCCTGCCAATTTACACAATTAAATAATACTAACATCTGCTACATGTTTCAGTATCACAAAACCACCACCACCCCTTCATATACATATATATATATATATATATAACAAAGATCAAACACAGACACATATACACACACCAAGAAACAGAACAAAAAAACCCAAAAACTTACACCAAACTTTCTTAGTTCTTTATTCTTCATTTCTTTGCCATGGTACTCTTAGTCGAAAAACTAGGCCGATCCCATAAATTTCCATCCAATATCCAAAACTAGCCCCTCAATTCCCAGACCCTGTCTGAATCTTTACTCAATTTTCGATCAAAAATCAGGGATTTCATCACTCAAACCATGTTGAACCCTGATCAAGAATCAGAGTTTCTGTCCCTCACAGGATTCAACACATGTTTCCAGCTGATTCACACCACCAACTCGGCTTTCGCAAAACTAGTGGTGGAAATAGAACACCCCATGACCCAATGGCAATGGGGTGGCAAACTCACAGAGGATTATCTCACTTACACCCTAAACCTGATGGAGCTCCTAAACGCCGTTAACTCCTCTGTTTCTCACCTCAACCAGGCCAAGCTGCCACTTCATCACGCCGTCAGCCTGCTCCAAAATTCACCCTCATCTGATCAATCCAAATACCTGAAGAAGATCCCACCAAAGAGTATTATCAAGGAATTCAAATTTGAGAGGCCTGTTAAGTTTCAAGAAAAGCCTGGTTGTAATCAAGAATCAGTGCTTCTCCAGGCTCTGATTGTGTCCAAGAAAGTTGGATTCTTGGCGTTTGGTTTCGTGGTATCAGGCTTGTGTGGTGATGCTAAACCGTACATGGATGTTAGAAAATTTGCGGGGGTGTTTGATGATTCTGTTGCAAGGGATTTGGATTCAAGGTTGTGCAAGGAGGTTGCAGGAATCATGGGAGAAGTGAAAGAGGTGAACAATGCAGTATGTGATGGAAGATGCAGTCAAACTGTGGATGAATTGAAGAGGAGATTAAAGGTGTTAGAGAGTTCAATCCAGTTCATTGAGAAACAATCCAATAATCTCTTCTCTCAAGTTTTAACTACAAGAAATAAGTTGCTAGACAACTTTAGATTCTCAGGATAGAATCCTTTTTCAAGTTAAAAGAGTTTTTAGAGTTGTACATACTTGTATGAAAATATCACGATATGTTCGCGATATATCCGCGATATATTCCATATTTCGTAAGTGCGATATGGATATTGAGGTACAATTTTTTTTACCGAGTATCGTGGATATATCGCGATATATCCCGATATATTGCGATATATCGTGATATCTCGCGATATATCGCAATATTGTAAAAATGTATTTTTGTTTTTTCCATCACAATTTTTAGGGGGTAATGTATTTTTTTTTATTATGGTGAATATATCGCGAGTTATCGCAAAATATCGATATAGTTATCAGTTGAGTCATAGTATATAATTGCATGGAAATCGAGAAATATCGCGGATAAATCGCAAAATACTGCATTTTTAAAAATATCGCGGATAAATCGCAAAATACTGCATTTTTAAAAATATCGCGGATAAATCGCAAAATACCGCATTTTAAAAAAAATATCGTAATTTTTTTTTAGGAAAAAACTCAACTATAAGAGTAATGTCAATAATAAAGTATTCTTATAATAAGTTATAAATTTATTTCACTATGTATTTTGCAAGAGATAGTATATTATATACTTTCAATGTAGTAAATTAGTAGTGCAATACATCTAATATTGTTTGGACAGAGATGTTATTAAATTTTTTATATTTGAACCTTATAAGTTATCATTTAGGTACTAATTGTATTGTAATGCAATTTTAGGCATTTTGTGTTGTATTATATATTATATTGTAAATTGTTTAATATACGCCAAACAATATTTATATAATCTATTATTAATATGTTTATTTTAAACATGTCATTTTGTTGTGATATTAAATGAATTATATGTGCAATAGTATTTTATAATACTCTATAAAATTTCATGTAAAATTTCCTAAATTTTAACATAATTTCCGTAATTTTTTTAAAAAATTTGCGATATCGATATATCTATCGATATATCCGTAAAATTAAGGTTGTGATATGTCTTGCGATAGCGATATTTTCATCCTTGCTTGTAACATAATTTGGAAATGAAATTCTAAAAAGTTTGCAACAAGTACTGAATATCATATTAACTCATTAATTCAAGATAATTTCTAAAAATTAATTAATTTAAGAAAATAAAAATATTAATGATATGTTTTCTATCCCATAATAAATTTTATAACATTTATAAAGTCACCGTAAATTTTAATGAATTTCAATTCTAACCATATTACTTAGAACAAACACTATTACATATTTTTATTATATTAGAGTTTAAATATTAGTATTGTTATGATCATTGATGGATTTAATTGTTGCCCTTTACTTCTTTACTTAATACTAGTAGGCTTTTTTGCTAAATTATTCTTTACCAAGTTGCATTTCCTGAATGAGTGATGCTTGAATTCAATTTTAATTTAGTTGAACTATGAACCCTAAACCATGTACCCTAAACATTAAAACCATAAACCCAATACCATTAACCATTCGGGTCGGGTAAACCATGAACCACTTGGGCCGGGTTCGGGTCGGGTTGGGTCCGGACCGGGTAAAAAATTGAAAGAAAAAAACTAAAAAAAAAAAGAAAAAAGAAACACCTAAACCCTAAATCATGAATCATTTGGGTCGATTGACCTTGAACCAGTCTGGCCGAGTTCGGGTCAGGTAAAATAACTAAAAAAACTGGGGAGAAAAAAAACTTAAAAAAAAAACCAATTTCACCAATTCAAAATTTGAATTGGTGCAAATGATGCTCAGAAGAATTGGCCTTCCTGAATACATACGTCTTTCAATTTTGAGTTACCGTTAATTTATATTATTCATTAGAGTGTTGAACACTTATGTCCTGAAATCCATTTTTGTTCAGTAAATAAATTCAAAAAATCTATTTGTTGTGTTGCAAATTTGAGATTTAACAAGGATATTGACAATGCTTGAATTATTTGCCAGTGAAACTTATCCTATTCCTTGCTTCAGCATTGGTTCAAAAATTGATAAAAGATTTGGATTCAAGGTTGTGTAAAGAGGTTGCAGGAATCATGGCAGAGTGAACTATGTATCTACTGTGGATGAATTGAAGATGAGACTAAAGGTGTTGGAGAATTCAATCCAGGTCATTAAAAAGCAATCCAATAGTCTCTTGTCTCAAGGTTTAAGTACAAGAAATAAGTTGCTAGATAATTTTAGGTTCTCAAGATAGAAACCTTTCAAGTATATTTTTTCTAGTGTTGTACATATGTTACACAATTCGGAATAGAGGATAAACTATAAAAAGACGTCAAAAAATAGGGTAGAGGATAGACTACATTGTAATTGTAAAAGACATATTCCAAAAACAACTTACAGTCTTGCCATGCACTTCATCTTCCTTTCTCAACTCTCGCACCAATTCCTCATCATAATCAGCCCTCAATTTTTTCCACAAGTAATTCATATTGAAACGTAATAAAATATTGTGGACTTTTTGCTTACTATTAATATTGTGGGTCTTTGTGGCCCATCGAGGCCATTGTTTTTTAAAAAAACATTCAGTCCATCTTTGACCACAAAGGGCCCACAATATTAATATTAGTAGTAAGCAAAAGGGCCCACAATATTTTTATTATGTTTCAATATGTTTAAGCAGAGAAAGATGCATTAGTGGAAAAAATTGGGGCTGAGTACGATCAAGAACTGGTGCGAGAATTCAGAAGGGACAATGAAGTGCATGACAAGACTGTAAATTGTTTTTGGAATTTGTCTTTGCAATTATTAATATAGTTTATCCTTTACCCTGTTTTTGGTATCTTTTTTATAGTATTTGTTTTTTGCTTTAGTTGGAGTATACCACTACAGAGTTCAAATTCAAGTCTTATTGGGTTCCAGAAATGATGTACAATAGTATTTGCCACAACATAACATTTCATTTATTGGTATTTTATTAGTGGTGACAAATGCTAGAGTTGAACTAGGGTGAATCGATAGTACGAACACCATGTGGTCGATCAAATATCAAATGCATGGAATTCAAGTCTGGTAACATAACACAAACTACAGGAATGACGTACAATGTTAAATAGGGTGAAGCGGTAGAACGTCATGTGCATTTGATCGAGCACATGGTGTTCCTATTGCACGTCATGTAGCCTCCATACATACATGAATAAAGATAATCCCGCTATTTTGAAAAAAAAGTAGGTTTCAGTATCTTCTAGTCATACCTGTATTCCAGACAATAATATTTGCAGTTGATATACATTTGACTCGGAAGCAGAAAGAAGGTCGGGCTCCAAGCACTTTGTAAGTATATTTTCCATTCTGTACGTATTAAAAGATGTTTGCATAACTGAAGAATCTTTAACAAGACACAATGATGTTTGCAAAACTATGAATACTTAAATGTATAAAACTATCTATATCTCTGCACACATGCATTTGATCGAGCACATGGTGTTCCTATTATCATTTCACCCCAATCTCAATCTCAACACCTTTCAAAACTATTACTATGACATCCCCACAATAACATAAATCAACCAGAAAATCCAGTATTAACATGTTAGATTCAAAGCATATTGATCAGAAACATGTCAAAAGATTCCTAACAACTATTTAATTCAGAAAAGGCAGAGAAAATAGGGAAATTCTCAATTATTGCTATAAACTAGTACAGATTAGGCATTTTCTTTTCCAAGAACAAATGCAACCACAAGAAACTAGAAGAGACTTGCCGACGACTACAAAATTCAAACCCAAGAAATTTAATTGACATCACAAGCAAACACCAATGAGACATACTAAAATCAAAACACATAAAAAATCCATCAAGAAATTAACACAAGGAGAATAACAAACGCCAGAGAAACAAAATCAAGAAACCAGATATGAGAGATATATTAAGTGAAATCATACTCAGAATTAGCGATTGATCTTCTTCTCTGCAAACTCAGTGTAGAATTGGTTCACGATTTTGTCTCTGTTACTTTCTTCTTTAAACTAGAGTGGCAGGCAGGCCTGTTTGGGAGAATTTTGTGGCCTGGTGCGAATTCTCAAATGAGACCTTAACTGAGGCCCTAAGTAAAAATATGAATATGAAACAATTTAGTCTTTATAGAAGCAATAATATTTTAAAAAACACCCTAAACAAGGTATTGAAGTTATTTTTTTAATTTGGGATACATGTTTATATGCACAGACAGACTAACAGAAGATCAACGATAATTTTATTGGAAAATAGAGAAATTGATGGAAGATCAACAATAATTTTATTGAAAAATAGAGAAATTGATGGAAGATTAATGGAGGTTGAGAAAATTAAGGATGAGAAGAAGAATTAAAAATTTTTTGCCGGCTATTGCGTATCCTTAGCGTCAGATTGATGATTTTGATTTTTTTTTTAAGCCTAGTAATGGGCCTAGAAAATTTGGCCTGGGGGCCTGGAAAAAGTAAGGCCCGGTGCGGGTGGACTTATTGAACACCCTTATAACCGGCCCTGGTGGCAGGAACATGTATACTTGAAAAATTGGCTAACTGAATCACAAAAATATATTTGCATGCATCACACTCACGCTCCCTCTCTGTTTTATTATATACTACTATTTCCAATGGTGCGATGCACGGTTTTATAATTAAAATAATATATATTTTAACAATCAATGATTTTTTTTCACAATAATTTATAATTTATAGTATAAAAATTTCAATGTTCAAATAATATTTTAATTATTTAATATTTTGATATCATGTATAATTGAAAATAAGACACGTTTGTCTGAGATAATCTCACGGTGAAACGACTAATATAATTTGAGTATTATGTTTTTACATTTTGAAAAAATTGGTTATTGATTTGTGCGGGTAAATTGTGCCAAACCCCCATGTGGTTTAAAAAATCGGCTTCAAACCCTCATGTGCTTTAAAAATTGTGTGAAACCCCTTGTGGTTTTATAAATATGGTGTAAAATAACCCCCATTTTTGTTGATATAATGGAAAGTGTAATACACAATCGTTTTTTAATATTTTTTCCACCATTTTTATTGAAAAATGACATAATTACCCTTCATTGACTATGTTAAAGGGGGTTTGACGTCAAACCTTCATATTTTTACAATTTAAAATTTTATATAGTTATTTAATTGTAAAAATATAAAAGCTCAACACCAAAATCCCCTTTAATATAGTTAATGGAGGGTAATTCTATCATTTTCCAACAAAAAAAGTTAACAAAATAACACTAAAAAGCGAGCGTGTAATACATTTTTCATTATCTCAACAAAAATGGGGGATTCACGCCATATTAAAAAACCACAAGGGGATTTCGCGTCATATTTATAAAACCGCACGGGGGTTTGACACAATTTTTAAAACATAGGGGTATTTGACACCAATTTTACAAACCACAGGAGGTTTGGACACAATTTACCCTGATTTGTGATATGATATGAGTTTATGTCATTAAAAATATCTCGAAAGGCTAAACTATAATGAGAGAGTAGATGCAAGTAAGTTATATTATATTTAACAAAGTAATTAAATTTAAAATTAATAATTGTAGAACAAAAAAACAAATATGGCACCTATTGTTTATAATATTTTTAAGAAAAAAAAATGGGCAGTGATATTATGGGTGTAAAATTAAGGAGTACACATGAGTGAAGTTACACGCGCGTTCAGAATCATCATCCCGTCATTCTCAAATCCTACCACACCCTTTGTCTAGGGTTTCATCTTAACTGACTGGCCGTAAAGAATCCGACTTCTTCAAAGCTAGACTGAACAACAAATAATGGCCGTAAAGAAGCTGTAAGAGAAGAATGGTCACTATTTCCATTTCTTGATTTTATTTTGTTTACAAGTCTTTGGTTTTTACTTTAATTCCATTTCAACTCATTTAATTCTAGATTGTCACAGTAAAATTATTACTGTGATGATGATTTAAGAGAAGATTGGTGAAGATCTATGAGATTTTAATATTTTCTGATAAATTTTAATTGGGACTATTCTTCAGCATATGTTTTTAGTTTCTTTTATTTTTTAATTCGACCCCAGAGTTTGGTAGATTAATAAGAAGTAAACGACCGATCAAGATGTTATTTTTCACAACAATGTGATCGTTCTGGAACTTTTTTACTTCCTGCTGTAGTTTTATAAATTAAAATCATCATTTCTTGACTAAAAAGCTAGTTATAAACTGGTCATTCCGATCTTCGGGATTGCAATAGTTTTGCATAAGTTTTAACCCTGATTAAACTTGATCTTTGCCCGTACACGAGTCATCTTCAATTATTTATTTGTAAGTTATTTTCAAACCTTAAGACCTGATCTAGAGTTTAAGATTCTTTTTTTTTCTACTCCAATTCATTCATATTGTCGAATAATTCAACAATAATTCATAAATAATCAAGATAAGAGTAACACTTGTGTGCCAAATTAATATTATTTAGTGAAAATAACTAATACTGTTCAAAAAAACAATTAAGAATGTTCAACAGAAAAAGCTAATTTTGTGAAGAAAAAAAACTAACTAATATTGTTGAATGAAAACTATTAATAATGTTGAGTGCAAATAACTAATACTGTTTAAAAATACACAAGAGTTGTACATTGCAACTGGTGTGCAAGATCATCTCCCAACTGCTTCAGCCTCTAGGGACACAACAAAAATTGTGGTAAGTTTTCGAAAAAGATTAAGAAGAAAGATTCAATGTAAAGAAGGATGTTTCAAGGAAGAAACAAGTGAAAGTGTGGTGTCCAACAAGTCTTCATCATTTTGTTGTGCTTGGCAAAAACTAGTGGATGCAACATATTCACTATCTCTAGCCCTGCTTATATTTGTTTTTGTTTCAGCAAGGGGCACTGCTTGACTGGTACAAGGAACTGAGCTTTGGTCATATGTTTCAACTCTTCTGTTTGTTCCTTCATCAACTGGTTCTGAAAATCACAACATGCTGTTAAAGAAACACAAAATGCAACAATATCCACATTATCTAATTAAACAACTTTTTAAAATGTTTAGACCTTCTTGTTTTTTATGTGCAATATCCCTTCCTTTAATCGTTGATGAAGCATAAGCCTCTCTTGTGAGTTCATTTGTCTCAGATCTTTGCCCACCAATTTGAAAATATACCATAAAAATTTCACAAACTTCATATTTGTATTAACAAGAGTGAGTGCATACGTTCAAATTTTCAATGGAAAAACAACTATTACTATTTAAATGTACAAGACTGGTATAAACAAGAATTTGCCTATCAAATCATAAGGTTGGTTTGATTTCAACTCTTGCTCGTCCTGTCTGAGAGTGCCATCAGCCTCCTCAATCGCCTGTTCCTCGAGTTCCTGCTTTTCGTTTTATCCACAAAAAAAGAAACCATATATTCTCAATTTTCTAGTTATAAGAGTAGTTGCGTAGTGTACACATGTATATGTACGTTGTATGCACATAACATGAATATTGTTTTTTAGGACAGGGCGTATAGTAGGGATCAAGGTTAGGACATTATGTCTTCAAAGCTCTTAAATAAGGACATATTTTTCAAGTTTATTAATTGCAGGACAAAATTGATGTTTTTGGATATTTTTTTTCTCATTTGATTTGCACGTGATTTTTTAATGTCAATCTCTTTCTGACGATTCAAGTCAAGTCATATATCATTCTCTTTATTTCTCCGAGTCTGTCAATTTGACACCCATCTATAAATGTTGTCCTAAAAAAATATTTCCCCAAATATAACCTAGCAAAGGCAAAGTGCGCATAAAAGATACCTCAATTATGATCGTTCAAACTAGACACTATTATATTTATACGTCGGTCAAGAATACTGAAAAATGAATTATGTATTTGATACGCATACCTATGGCAGGAACGACAATGTAGGACGATCTTTAGTCCTTAAGTACATGTTGAATCTTGTAAGTATTCTCCTCATGCTGTAGTAACAATAAATTAACATAGGAATTTATCTTAAAATGCAATAAATCGGGTTCATATGTTCTTCATTCTAAAATAAAAATATTAATACATTTTTAGTACTATCTGAAGTATAATATTTTAGCATACAAATATTATTATTTAAAAGAATATTCGATTGTATTTATTATTTTCTATACAAAATGGCTAGGTCTTGTATGCACCCGGGTCTCTTGTTATGTTGAAAAGTGCGACTTATTTACACAAAAAGGTGCAACTGTTAATATGGGAACATAGTTGCATGCTTCTGTTTGGAATAGTTGTACGTTTCTATTTTATATAGTTGCACGCTTTTAAAATGCACTATGAGTGCACGGGTGCACATGAGACCCACTCAGAGTGGAAAAACAGAAAATTATGATATCAGCTAACTCGTTACTTGAAATCTTCAAAAATAAAAAGTATTCTCCATGTATTTTGACAATACACGTAGGCAATACTAGGAAAAAGTATTTGTTAATGAAAATTTTGCCTTTGTTGAATTCACATTCACACAAAAAATAGACAATTTTTTTTAACAGAAAAAGAGACATATTAAAAATCAAGAACAGACGAATAAATTGGGAAGAAAAATAAATAGAGAAAGAAGGAATTAAAAGTATATTCATTGATTTTTGCATGTGCAGTTAAATTAATAAGAGCAACGTCAGCACCACAAAGAATTCCAAGTTCACGAGCTTTTTTGAACAGGCAATCACGTACGCCTCTTTCTCAATGCATTGCTATGCATCTTCTTCATACCTCTCTATCGTACGCATGCTACATGTGCTTTTATTTTTAATAATCCACCAAAGGTTTCAATTATTTCTCTCAAGAATTTATAGAAATTGAAATCGGATTTTTCTTTTTAACGGATGAATTTCATTCGATATATCATATATTGATTTGATATTTGTGTATATATATATATATATGGATAGCTGTAAATCCCATATATACGATTCAGTAGATATATTGGACGCACAATGCACCTGGTTTCCTGACTCACTCGTTGGTTATTGAATCAAATTATAATACATTAAATAAATGGAATTGTATTAGATTTATAAGTGTAAATAATATTTCAAATTTTCCACTATAGTACCAAAAGTTTGGGAAGTCCGAAAACCTATTATACATATTATGAAATTGGTAAATTACATTTATAAATTGATACATATAATATTGTCTAATTTATAAATATAATAGTTAAAATATCATAACAAGGTTCGAAATTTCACCGCAAATCTATTCTTCATTTATATATAATAAATTCTACATATTTACTTTTTATATATATTTTTTTATATATTATGCTACATTAATACATTTTTCATCGTTATACTTTGATATATACTATATCATTAATATATATTCATATATTATTAATTAATATATATATCTTCCATTAATTCGTTACAGTTTGATATACTATATAATCAATACATATCTAAATATTATTCATAATATTATAAATTAGTAATATATATTTATCATATAGTGTTTTCGTTTAAAGCAAAAAAATATTCATCATAGGTTTTTTTTTTAAATTAAGGTAATCAATTACAATAGTTTTCTAAAATAATTAATTACAATAGTTCATTCTACCACTGGACACATGACACATCGTTTCGTCTCGCTATAGACTGGACCCATTTATCTTTAGTATTGTGACAATTAATGAAAAAAAGACCAATTTACATTTTTTTACTTTGTAAATCCAAATAAATTAATCATCAACATATTTTATTTTATTACAACTATTCTTTTCAAATAAATACTCCCTCCATCCACGAAAATCATGCTCACTTTTTTGGGCACAACATTTAAAAAAAAAAATAGATAAAGTAAGAATATTATAGGGTATTATGAGGTCAACTAATAAATAATGTTTGTGAGTAAAATACAATGACAAATAAAGTAATTAAATGATGGTTATATAATAAAGATAAAATGTATAGTTCCATAAAAGATATAAGAATATATTTGGTGGACAAACAAACAACAAAAGTATTATTAATCTAGATTCACGTGAACTCTAGTTTTTAAGTATAATTGTTATAGTGTTATACACACAAGATATCACTATTATGCACAACAATGATACTTTTAAAAAAAGTTCATATAAACTTGAATTACAAAAGTTTTTGCCTTGAATGACTTAATTTATATAGGCCCTTGAAGGATAAGTCATTAAAATAAATTAGATCATTGAAGTTATTTTCTCAAATTCTTCATCAAATATTCAAATGCAAATAACTAATCTAAATAATTTATTAGAGGTTGGGCTGAAGTTCTAAACTTTATTTCTCTAATAAAAGAATTGGAAATTTAAATGGCCCAGGTTATTAGCACCCCCCATAATTAGTAAATACACCTACGAAAACTTCTAACAAAAATAATTATATTGAAAAAGACAATATTACTCTTAAAATTTATAACCCTAATTCTACACCTTTCATTCCTCCGGTAGACAAACTCGGCATCAACGATTTTCCCCAACCTCTTATCACGAATAAATCCAATAAAAACTAAGACAAAAACTTGTATGCAATATTGCATATAAGTGTTATGTGCGATTAAGTTTTTTTTTTTATTATTCTCGCGGTCAGAATAGCGGGAGTTAGGGCAAATCGTTGGTGGGCCAATGGACTTCTCCATCTTCTTCCATCGTTGCCTTAGGCCACACACGATCAGCCCGTTCATACGCCCAGGATCGCCAGATCGCATCCCGCGTAGCCTCTTACCTCTCCAAAGCATCCGGTGCCTCACCCCCGCTTTGCATCCAACACTTCACCAGTCCTCGTCTTTTGCAATATGCAAGCAATATGGCTGATAATTACAACAATTAGGTCACAGCTCCTCAAGCAGGATTAAATTTTGTGATTTTTCAACTAATTTCAGACTGGAAAATTGTGTGATGAAATTCAAATCATTCTGCACTCTTTTCACGTTGTTCTGTAAATCTTTAATTTTATACAGATGATTTTTTTCGCGTTTGTATTGGTTTTTGTTCATGTAGTAACACTCTTTTGCTCATAGGGTAACACTCTTTTGTTCATGTAGTAACACTTCAAGCTGTTATGTAAATCTGTAATTTTGGACTGGGGATTTCTTTTCGCGTTTGTTCTGGTTTTGTTTATGTGGTAACACGTTTTTCTTCATATGGTAACACCTTTTGTTAATGTAGTAACACATGTTTTTATAGTAATATGTAACAATGTTCATATATCATCGTAATACTATGTGAATACTCATGTGTTACCATATGAATAATAATGTGTTACCTTGTGACCCATGTTACCTTATGATAAATCTGTAATTTTATACTGATGATTTTTTTCGCGTTTGTACTGGTTTTTGTTCATGTAGTAACACTCTTTTGCTCATAGGGTAACACTCTTTTGTTCATGTAGTAACACATCAAGTTATTATGTAAATCTGTAATTTTGGACTGAGGATTTCTGTTCGCGTTTGTTCTGGTTTTGTTTATGTGGTAACACGTTTTTCTTCATATGGTAACATTTTTTGTTCATGTAGTAACACATGTTTTCACACAAAAATTTGAAAAAAAAATAAAAATTTGTACAGTAGGAATCGAATATGCGACCAAATTCATTAGCAACAAACCTGAACCACTAGACTACAAAACATATTTGATAAAGATATCCTTCTATAAATACATATCTTGCCAACCAACTGAACTCCACCGCCTGACGCCTGCGACCAGCACATCTGACCCGACCCACCGCCGACCATGAAATTTAGAAAACTTTTGTCTTATTTATATTGTATTGCACATAACACTAGTGTGCAATAATTTACACAAGACTTTCTCTAAAACCAATTAGATTTGAAACACAAACAAAAATAACAATAACAATATAAGAAGGAACATATTATATTGAACCACATGCAAAATAACATAAACATTGAGAAAAGAAATAACAAAAATAAGAACCATATTGAACTTAAAAAAAAAAAACGAGATTGATTCGAAGAACCAGTTCCGAAAATTAGGCCCTAATTCGGAAAAATAAATCGAAAAAAGTAACAAGTTTCGGCAGAAAATTTCAAAAAAAATCAAAATTCCGAAGAATATCACAAATTTTGGTAATATTTTTCGAAAAATACCACAAATTTCGACAAAATAATTCAAAAAAGGTTTCGAAAAAAATAACATGAACAAAAGCTGAGGATCTAAAAATTTTCACGTGAATTAAAAATAAATGTTCCCAACATATGGTGGTGGACGACGGCGGTGGGGTGAGACAACAAGCGGCCAATACCCTGCAAATCTTCAAACGGAAAAAAATGAAAATGAGCATGGATCTGTTGTAATTTTTCAACTGGGCTGCAATTACAGACGCGACATTGGGCGGCGATGTTGCCACGGTGGTGGCCGGAGAGGTGCGGCGTGGTGGCGATAGTGGCTGCACGGTTTTGCGTAAAGAAAAATTCAGAAACTACGTGGGGGTATATGAATGTTTTTTTTAGTGAGGGAAAGGTTACGAGGAAGGACGGGTAATTTAGGAAGTGTAGAAGGAGTGTACTAATCTTGTGAGGGGTAAAGTCATCCAAGTGATGTATTTCCTAAAAGTGGGCCAATTTAAATTAGCAAATATATATACACCTCATTTTTGCTGATCCACCATTAAGTGGACCTTGGGCAATCCCGAATCAAGAAAAAAAGTCTTATTGGGCCAAGATCTATTTGGGCCTCTCAATATGAGCATTAATTGGGAATTTTTGGACATTATAATTTGTAGGCATGTAATGAATCAAAAGACCCTAAACTATCGGTTGTTATTTTGAAATGTTCCTAATTCTTTTTAAAAACGAATTTGATCATATGACAACGGTTGAATACAAATTTATATGCCCACCGTTTATGTGGCGCACTATATATGCAAGATTTTCACCATTATTTAATTAATTTATTTAATTAATTCAATCTTCATATTTATATGTGTTTCATATTTTACCTCATTTTATTAACTAGTATTTCACCCGAGCGATACTCAGTCTAATTTACAATATAATATAATACATCATGAATTTGTAGAGTTCTAACCTAATCTAAAAGGTACTTTCATGACCCAAATATTAAGTAAAGGTTGAAGTGAATAAAAAATGTCTATTTTTGAATCTGTTTAAAAGGCTTTTTGATACGATTTTTTCTCAAGATTGGAGCAGGAGTAGCATCAAGGAAGATGAAGAAGAAGGAAGATGAAAGAAGCGGTTAATTTTTTACTGAGACAGATAAATGTATTTATTAATTAATGACGGATGCATCAAATTGTGAGACTTTGATTTAATTAAGGGCCTAGATTATAGGAAATTTACAATAACTAAACTGGAGAGATGAAAATTATTGAAAGTGGAGAGAGAGAGCAAGTGAGTGTCCTAGAAAAAAAAAATGGGAGTAAAAAGGAGAGAGAAAGGGGGTGGAGATATTGAGTGGGATAGACTTTGCAAAAGACTATTATGTTTTTATATGGATTTGATCTTTCTTTATATGTATTTGATCTTACGCCTTGGAGATAAACTTATATATCATGTCTTATGTATGTATTGTACATATCTGAGTCCCACCATTATTTAATTAATTTTTTTAATTAATTCAATATTCTCATTAATTATATAAACCTGAACCCTAAACTATGAACCCTAAACCATGAACCATTCGGGCCGGGTGAACCATGAACCACTCGGGCCGGGTTCGGGATCGGGTCGGGTTGGGTCCGAGTCGCGTAAAAAAAATTAATTATATAAACCTAAACCCTAAACCATGAACCATTCGGGCGGGTGAACCAAGAACCACTCGGGCCGGGTTTGAGTTCGGGTCGGGTTGAGTCCAGGTCGGGTGATTTTTTTTAATATAATTAATGAAATTGAGTAAAATATGAAATATATATAAATGATAAGATTTAATTAATTAAAGAAACTAATTAAATGATGGTGGAGACCTTGTATATGTGGCGTGCCACATAAACGGTGGACATATAAGTTTGTGCACACCTGCGGGCATATGATCAAATTCGTATTTTTATATAGTTATAGATTAGATCAAATATCTTAAGCTTCGGTTTTTTCCTATTTTATATTTTTATTCAAAATGTTTGACGTATATTTATTCTATTCTTCTTTTCTTAATCAAAATAATATATTTTGTCCTATTTAATTTTTACTTTACTTCTTAGTCTTAATAAAAATACATACTTAAAAATAATAAAAATAAAAAGATGCGTTTCTTAAAAAAAAAAAAGAGTTGGTATGCTGTGAAACTTGTTCATCGTGAAATTGATTTTTTTTTTCAGACATACTCTTTAGTAATATAAGTCACATCCTTTAGTAATATAAGTCACACTCTTCAGTTATTACTATGATACCTCTTTGCTATAATATAAGTCACACTCTTTACATTTATGAGTAATACTTTTTATAATAAAAAATTACACCCTTTATAGTAAAAAAATACACTCTTTTAGTAATATAAGTTACACTTCTTAACCAGTTTCACTGTGAAACTTGTTCACCTTATCCTTTGCAAAAAAAAAATTATTAGGAAGGGAGAGAAACACAATATCTGCATCTATTTATATTTCGCTCATAATAACGCTGGTATAGTTTTGAATTTTACAAAATTGAAATATATTCTTAGTTCAAATTTAAGAAATCTACATAGAATACAAATCTCCCAATAAATTTTGTTCAAATAAAGGGAAAAAAGGAAAGAAAAGAGAAAGACCAGCGTTTAATTCCACCGCCAATACTGAATTTTAACTTGCCTCATACAAAACAAAGATAAGTAATCACTAATTATTCTCCTACAAGTTTCTCTTGTTTTCAGTAACGATTTTTTGTTTTCAAGAAAGTTCACTCCGATGTCAAGAATCGATTTGGTGGGTTTGATTGTAGTTTCGGTTTCATTCACTATAAGAAAGGTACTTGATTTCTTGGCGTTTCTTTTTATCTTTTGTATGTTATTACTGAAAATGAATTTTGCCTCCGTTATGTTTTAAGGTTTTGTTTTCTTGAATTGCTAGGTCAAGAATTGAACGTGATACACAGTGAACCCGACGGGGCTTGATTACATGGGTTTAATTTGTTAAGGTATGTAAGTTTAAGAATCGCATTGTCTATTTTTCAAGAATTTCAAGAAACTTGCCTACTGATTTTTACTGCAAGATGAAGTTTGGAGAATCTGCGGTTGGGGGTTCTTGGCATTCAAGAAATTGATGGTACTTCTTGATTCTTCAAGTTGACTACTAGTGTTGACTCTCAATACTGAGTTTTCTTGGTTATTTATATCCTCCGAAGGAGAATCTTTCAGTTTTAATATTTCATGTCCTGATGCTTCAATTAGTGAAACTGTGTGAAAGTTTTGCTATGAGTCCTCTGTTATATGAATCAAGAAAAGGGTCCTTTAAACGTGTCTCATTGAATTTCAAGATTTTCACTGATTTTTTACTATGATCTCTTTTTGTAACTTTCCATGTCTTTCGCTGATTTTTGTGTTTTAGGTTTTTTTTACAGGCCAATTGAAGCAGGTTTAAGGTTAAAATGGCTTATCAGAGAAGGGGGTCTGGTATACAGCCGCAAAGGCGGATTTTGCAGACTCATACCGTCTGTAATTTAGGGGACAGTGAGGTGGTGCCATCATCTTTAGTTGAGATTGCACCAATTCTCCATATTGCCAATGAGGTTGAGCCCATAAATCCTCGTGTAGCTTACCTATGTAAGTCCTAATTTAACTTATATTCCTGTAGCATGAATTGCAGTTACTTTCTTTTGTCAAAGTGTGTACCCTGGTTTTTAGTGGCGTTTTCCTATTCCTGAGCTGTAAATTTTACCCTAAAGCTTAAACATTCAATTTCCTGGCAATTACATATTAAAAATTTAATATTGGAAGTTCTTTTAGAATATTAACCTGCGGAATCTGCTTTGCTTTTTTGTTGTTGATAGTCTTTTAGTTGGATATTTTATGATATTTAGTTGAATCAGTCCCTCCATTTAATTCTTATGTCTTCTCTTTCTCTTTTTCATCTTATTCTTGTGGTTGCCTCTATCCCCTCGGTTTTTCTGTCAGATTCTGTATAGCTGAATCCATTGAGGAGTATCTGATATTCCATTCTTCATTTGATTCCTCTTCTTTTCCTTCTACGAGTTGCCTCCTTTGCCTTTTTTTTCTTCTGCATTCATATTTGTCCTCTTTATTGTTCTTGCTCGTTTTTTCCCCGAATCTCTGCATCTTCTCTCCATTCCTCCCATAAAATCTTCCCACTCCAATTTGTTCCTCTTTTAAATTGAAAATTCCTCCTTTTCCTCTTGTGCTTGCGATTGCGATTGCCATTGTCTCTATCTTCTTTGTTTTTAGTCAAATTCCGAGTAGCTGACCTATTGAGGAGGATCTGATATTCCATTCTTCAGTAGATATTCTCTTCTTCTCCTTTTTCTAGTTGTCTGCTTTGCCTTTTTTTCCTTTGCATTCATTTTCCCTCTTTACCATTCAACTTTCTTTTTCCCTATTTGTTACTCTGTCAAATTGCTTCTCTATTTTAGCTCTTATTCTTGTGATTGCCTCCATCCCCTTTTTTCTCTTTCAAATTTTTAGTAGCCGACTCCATTGAGGGGATTTGATATTACATTCTTCATTCATTTTCTATTCTCTTCCTTCTTCGAGGTGAGACACTTCATAATTCCTTGAGTTCGGCCAAAAAGTCAATGTTAGTCCACGGTCTGCGTTCATTGTTTGTTCCTCCTTTTGAATTGTTTCCCTCTCTTCACTCTTGTGCTTGCGATTGCCTCTATCCTCTTGGATTATTATCAATTTCTGAGTAGCTGGAGGATCTGATTTTACAATCTTTTTCCCGTTCCAACTCATCTATTAGACTTTGTTGGTCATTTTCCATTAGTACAGCCAGGGTCGTTTCTCTCTTTATCTAGCTTCCCACTGTTGGCCCAATTTGACTGAATCAATAACTACATTTTTGGGAGCCCAAAAGTCATTCTTTGTTTTTTAACACCCCCTACATTACCAACTGTATTCAACTGTTCTTTAATCCATGATCTGCGTTCTTCATTCACCACCTCTGATTGTCATGTTTCTAACCACTGATTGATCATTCTACATTTTCATGGATTAAATATTTGTGTTTCTTCTTCCGACTTATTAAAAATTAAGATGCTCACTTTCTTAGTTATGCAGATTTGCTTATTAATGAAGTAAGCCAAAGTGACAGTTATTAACTGAAAAAACTGAATAAAGATATCTTGACTTTTATCATATATCTTAATTCCAGTCACACTGACCTTTTTTCATGTCAGAAATTGAGACGGGGCAAGAAGAATGATTGATCAGGATGTTGAATTGGTGAGTTTTCTGCCTTTTAGCTTGATTTTTGTGTTTTTTCTCATTTCCATGTTAACTGGCATAACATCCTTTAGATATAATTTTCCGCCTACTTAATGGTTAGTCAAACTACTTTTGTGATTTGAAGTGAATATCATTATTTGAGTCGTTAACTATTTTTGCCAATTCTTGTGTAATTTTGAAGGTGTACATCAGTAATCCTGTGTTCTGAGAAGCCCTAAACGTCCCGACATGGTAATACAACTAGACAGCCTTGAGCCAAAACTATGTGCCACCATGTGAAGCGTGACAAAAGGAAAAAGGTCATGAGCCATCCTGATTGGATTTTGGATGACAAGGCACAATATTCATTATGTACTTTGTCAATCTTTTGCCTTTACAGGGTGTAACAGTGTATTAGTGTTTTCTTATTTGTAAAGGTGAGTCTTTCCTCTTGCAACGTGCTTTATCGCACATCGACGTGCACCATTATTGGTGATGACAAGGAGCAGAAGAAGAAATTGAAGAAAAGGTAGAATGAATTGAGAGAGGGGAAAGTGGTCAAATTTATTGTCTTTCATTCTTGGTAGGGCATATTAGACCCAAATTATGGATTAGCACGTTCCTTGGTAGCCCATAAAAAAATGTATATTCGACCCCTTTAATATGCCCATCAATACTAAATTAATAAATTTTACTATTCCCCAAAAAAATGTTTTTCATCCAATTAGAATAGGGCTGAAGGGTTCCTCAAATCTAATTCTACAATTATAAAATGTAGTAATACATTTTAATGAAAAAAATTAAATACCAACTACATTATTTCATAAAAACAGTATAATACTATATTATTGAAATATATTAAACATGTTAGTTCATGTATGTAAACATATTAACACATGAACTATTTTAGGTAATGTTTTCAACCACAATTTGAAGATTAGATTTTTTTTAAAAGGATAGATCTTAAACAGTGGCGGATTTAGACCAAGTTTATCGCATGGTTCATGTGAACACCTAGCAGCAAGAAGATAAAAATAAAAAATAAAAGAATAATCAAAATTCAAGCAAATTCAGATGAATCGTTCGGTCCTGCGAACTTGAAGTGTCACAGTTTTCAATGTATTTGGCTGATAATGTTTGCCACATGTCCCATTATAATTGGATCTCATAATATTTATTAGATAATTATTAGATTTTATATTTTAATATATTATCAATAAATTTTTTTTATTAAATTCATAATTTTTTTCTCTATAAATAGAGACCAATATTGATACATTTTGAATCACAATCTCATATTTTATCTTTTTTCTTCTAATTTCTATCATTGTTATCATGGATCCAAATTATCCAAATTATTTTTCTAACTCCCCAAATTAACCAAACCCCCAAAATTATCCAAAATTTCAATCTTTTTTTTAATCCAGAAGATTACCAAAGCTCTCAATTTCTCCGAATTTTAATCCCACAGGTGGTGAACGTTTTAAATACTCTAGAGTACACATTGCAAGTCTATCCACTTATATGGTTAATAGGGAACAACTTCGCAATAGAGAAACTCACACTGCTCTTAAAAACGACTTGATTGAGCATATATGACAAAAAATCGGTATTGATAATTAAATATGTAATTTTATCTTCCCAATTGTTGTATTTTGCGCATCTATTTGTATCTTGATATATTTATTTACAATTTTGTATTTAAATTTATGTAATTTAAATTTTATTATTGAAATTGTAATTTTATTTTAAGTGTATGATAATTTTTTTTATTAGAGTTACACAATTTGAATATCAAATAATTTAATATATCATCTTTTAATATAATAAAAATTGATTATAGATAAATATAATTATTAAATAGTAAAAAAGAAAAATTATTTTATTAAGAGATTGAGTCATGGGTGTTTGTTGATAAAATATGAAAAAAGATGAGGATTGGTTGAGTTGTAGAGACTGAAATGAATTATTTATTAGGAGATTGAGTTGTGGGTGTTTGTTGATAAAGATAGTCTTGTACCCCCAAATTTAAAAATCTCAATAATTTTCTCGTGTAAAAAAAAAAAAAAAGTTTATGTATCTCAAAATAATAGAATAAATCACTAATTAGCTCAAAATATTTTACTTACTATTTTCCGTATCTCCAAATCCAAAATTTTAGATCCACTACTGGTCTTAATAGCTTCATAAAAATAATAATAAAAAAAAAATCACATTGTGTGAAAAGAATTTGAGCTTCATAAAAAGATAATCTCAATGTGTGTGCGCATGTATTCAAACGCTGCTCATACACGAGAGTCATTTTGTAAAGTTAAATCAAACTAACTTAAAAAAATAAAAAATACTCGTACAATGTTTGAATAGAGTTTGAAAACAGACCATAATATATTAACTTGCTACATAGGATCCGTAGTGTAGTGATGAATATGCAAGTGTTGCTACGAATGCATAGCCTTGCTCCATAAAGCAAGAAGTCTTGAAGAAGCCCAGAACTGAGCACCATTGCACCACGTAGAGTCTCGACCATGAAAACCAAGTCTAACTAGATTTGGGCTGGTGAACTGACCTCAAGTGTGAGATTCTTTGCACTCTTAAAATGCTAAATATATTTACATTTGTAACATTTCAGTTAAATTTTGACAAGAGTAAGTTTTCGGTGAAACTTGTTATGATATGAAATTTATACTATTACACTTACAAATTAATATCACTATACTTATCAAATAATATTATTACACTTATAAATTAAGATAATAATATTAAATGTTATTTGTGTTAGTTTATAATAGTAGTGTAGTAGTATCAATTTTATACTATAAACAGATTTCACATGCGAGTTTGTATTTGGATAAACATGTTTAGAAAGTAAAAAAAATACCTCTTATTTTTTCTTCTAATTTCTGATCTTGAAAATGTACTAGAGCCTAAATACACTTATTCTATTAAGGAAAATGTACAAGTGAATTAATTCTACACATCTCTATAAGTTTGTGCTTTTGGATGAGACTTAATTCTTTTATGGTATCAGGCTCACGCTCACGTCCTGTCTCCACCCATATTAAATTATATATTTGTTGGGCTTCCTCATGATTGAGTTGACAAGCCCGGGGACAACCCATCTAACAAGTGAGGGAGAATATTAAGGGAACTATATAAGTGAACTAATTTCACACCTCTCTCCATAACTTATGGGTTCAAACCCCGCTAACATCGCATCTCTGCCCACATTAAATTATATGCTTGAAAAGCCCAGAGGACGCTCACAAGTGAGAAAGAATATTGAGGAAACTGTATGAGTTAATTAATTTCACACTTCTCTATAAATTTGAGCTTTTAGATGAGAAATAATTTGTTGGTCCCTAGAAACGAGTCTACACACTTCACTAACTTTAACGAGTGCAGAAGATGTAAGCCCTACTTGTTTATACTCATTTTACTTTGCTGAAAAGTGAAAACTTTTTCTTTATAGTTCATAAAACAATGATTAAGACTGTGATTCACTTAATGCAGATTTCAGGTGAGTTGGACTCTGAAATATTTTAACACAAATCTTTAAAAGCTTTTCTGAAAACTATGCAAATGATAACAGTAATAAATGCATCACATAAAAAAATAAAGAACACAACAATTGTGGTGGTTCAGAGAAGCAAACTCCTACATCCACTTTTCCTAATTCAACAAGAGAATTCCTTATCATTGGAATTCCTTGTTTTATAGTATCAAGGTGTACTGAACAAATCAACTTATTCTTTCAGGTGATCTCCTCCCTAGGAACGACTCTGAGTCCTAATACTCAGTCTACAACCAACTAGCTTTCAGAGTGACAAACTTCAACTTACTTACTTTTCTACACACAATCTAAACCTCTAGCACTTCTCTCGGGAATATGGTTTGGATTTGGGTTTATCTTTTCCAACTAAGTTGAAATATCCTTTACAATGAAATCAGTAGTAAAGTTAGGATATCTTTTTCTAAGCTTAGGATATACATGAATAGCTTAGCTTAGAGCGAATACAAATTTTAGGTCTCTTCGAAAAAGAAACACTTGGAAAATTCTTATGGCTTCGAGTGTTTCAGAAAGTTGCTTAAATAAGCTTGAGCTCTATGGAATTTCTTAGTTTCCCATAACCTTGTTGGGTCCAAGGTCTTATGAATTTATAGAGTTTTCAAATAACTATTTATTGGCTAGATCCACCGAATTTTGTGGTTGGGCTACAAGACACCATTTGTTCTTGCAATAATGAAGACTAATTCTCTTTGTTTTTTTAAAAAAAACTAACTAAATTATGAGTATACTTAATGATTTTAGTAGTGCAAATAGCCCCACCCTTAAATGAATTTAGTAGTCAAAAGACAGTTTTTTTTTTAAAACTAGTAAAAGATATAAAAAAATGTACATATAATTTTAAAAAAGTTGACTCTAGAAAACGTTATTGGTGTTTGTATTTTGTTTGTAAATTCTAAATTGTGTATAAAAATATAACTACATAATGTACATTAAGTGCAGAATAAAATTTGATACATAATTTGGCAATTTATTTGTCAAATATCACTAATATTTGGTCAAAATTTAAAATAAAATGAGATGTCAAATATCACTAAAATTTGGTCAAATTTTAAAATTTATTTGTCAAATATCACTAAAATTTGGTCAAAATTTAAAATAAAATGAGATGTCAAATATCACTAAAATTTGATCAAAATTTAAAATAAAATGTTCATCTCATGTATGAAACTGTTTTTTTTTAAGTTGTTAATTAATAACATGATAAATCTTTTGTTGTGACCGAATAATTTATCTGAGCGGGAGGCCTAACATCTAGGGGTAGGTCGCATAATACACCCGAGGAAGCCCTAGCTCTATCCGTCAGCGACCTAGACAGGTCGCTCATTCGAAAGGGATCGGACTCTATCTAGGTCGGGGCAAGATCTAGTCTCACCCGAGCTGGATGACCGCGACCTGATAAGACCCCGGGTCGCGACTTGGGGGAGGCGCATGTCCCCAATGGCGGCACCTGCGACTCTGAGCCTCGGGAAAAAAGTCGGACCAGAGAAGACTTTCTCCAAACGGGAAACTGTTTTCTGGCTTTCAGAAAACAGTTAAACAAGTTACCCTAATAAGGGCGGATCAGATGAGCGACCTCAGATTTTGGGTTCGCGACCTCGGGAACAGTACCAGCGACCTCCAGCGAACAATCCCTAGGAAAGAGGTTGCCCCGTCTTTCCGCCCGAGCACGCTACCCAGTAACCAGAGCCGACGTCATTTAATGCACTCTGCGTGCCATTAAATGTCTATGTCCTAGGTCCCTAGGGGAGCTATACCCCAATGGTTTGTAGTATAAATACATGTAATTAAAGCTCATTTAAGAGTTCCAACATTCACATTGAATACAAAGACTTTATTAGCCAAAAAAGAGGCCATTTGACCCAAACACTCTTGCAATTTATTACTTTCCAACACTCCAAATATTAAGCATTAAAGCACATCATCATCACTTTAATGAAGAACATTCCCTTTGTTCTTCATTAATTCTCACCAACTCCAAATCATAAATAGTTTGATGTTAATCATAGCCACATTAATGCCTTAATCATCCTATCATATTTTTGGTATCAACATCTTTATGTGAGAAGAAATCCAAAATAAGTGTATTCCATTACTTATTTATCCATTAATTCATACCAATTTTCCTTTTAATTATTTAATAAATTTACACTGTTTTACATGCAACGATTTCAAGAGAAAATCTCACAAGAGGATTTCAGAAAAGGATGTCTCAATTCTCAAATGAAATATTTCGATTTCACTTCAAAATATATAAAAAAAAAAGTTGGATCTCAATCCAATTGAATTTCCGTCCCTGTAAGTCAGTATGTAAATATAATAATTGACAGTTTCATGTAATAAATGGCGAAATTACATTTTCAGGTATTTCATTAATAAAAAAAAATGAATAAAGTAAGTTATTAGGTTAGATATTATTGTTTCTTGAGCTGCTGTAATAATTTAATATTTATTGATGACCATAATTTTAAAGAAGATTAAACAAATAAATACAGGCGGTCTGTGTATGTCAAATTCTAACGGTCACTTGCTTTTATTAAAACAAAGCGCACACACATAAACCCTACCACCCAAAATCGACCGTTTTCCCCCTCACCAGCTCTCCTTTTTCTCTGCAGAAAAAAGATGGAGATTTTTCAATTGAGTCCATAATTCTTTCAAATTAACAAAAAGTTCTCTGGGTTTTTGGGAATTTGTTCTTCGTTTTCAGAATGGGTTGTTTTCTAGGGTGCTTTGGTGGTGAAAAGGAGAACAAACGCCGTAAACCGAGGATTAACCGAGCAAGCCCCCAACGCCAAGTAAGGATCCTTCTCGATCTCTCGAACTTGTGTTAATTTGAGAAAAAATAATTTATTTCTTAGTTATTTCTGGTGGATTTTGGTGGTTTTGTGATTTTGGGGGTTTTTTGAATTTATAGTTTGATGAATTTTTTGATGCATACTCACTAATGAGTTCAGCCGTAGATATAGCTTTAGTAGTTGCCCTAATTTATCAGATTTATTCGATAAATCAAGTGCAATTCCAGTGGTTCTCACGCTTTATTGTTGATGTTGATCAATAAAGCTTTTTTTTTTTTTTTTCGATATGTATTGTTTGTTTTGTTATTTTAGTTGCATCTTAGCTGAATTATTAAATTTGTGATACAGAGAAACAGAGTTCAGAACTTTCAGCAGCAGGAAATTGCAATAACTGAAGAACAGTCAGTGATAGAAACCACCATTCCCATTCTTACTCCTACCCAAACCCTCACCGACTTGGTTCCGGAGTTGAGGTGAGATTTTGATTCTTCATTAACTTTTTGTTGAATTGAGAACTTTGTTTGCTATCACTAGAGGGTTTAGATTAATCTTGTGAATTATATGCTTTTAACCTAAACTCGAAGCTTATTTTTGGTGTGCAGAAATAATAAGCCCGAGGGAATTGAGCAACTGAGCCCGTGCCCGAGCCCTAAAAAACGAGTTGAGCAACTGAGTTCGAGCCCTAAAAAACGAGTTACGTTTAACTCAAATATCACGACGTATGAGCATGTTTCGGTCCATGAAAGTATCGAGTCGTTGCCAGATATAAAGGATGAAGAAAAGAAGGGCGATTTGAATGCGTCGAGCCATTCATGTTCGATATCTGAAGATGATAACTCCGTCACATCAAGTGTTGGATCCTATCCTCCAAATCATAGGTACCATAATGCCAGAGAAAGTGACGATGAAGGCGAAGTGTATGGTGATAGTGACTTGGAGGATTTGGATGACGAAGATGAAGATGACTACTATGATGATGATGATATTGATGTTCGGGTTTCGAGCCATGAAGTGTGGACAGAATCGGTTATAACTTCATCAATGGAATCAAGAACTGGAACTCCCTCGCCACGAGCCATTACTCAGGAGGTAGAGAGCTTGCCTTATAACGAAGTTGCGTCAAAATATGCGTCAAAATATGGTAATGCCAGAGATAGAAGTGGTTATGTTAATTCGGTGCTGAACCCCGTGGAGAATATTACACAGTGGAAAGCCGTAAAATCGAAAGGGACACATCTACCGAAGCCCCCACAGAAGGAAAACTTCGAGGCAAAGAATGCAAATCAAGAAATAGCAGTTGATGCAAGTCTTTCAAACTGGCTGGTTTCTCCTGAAATCAAGAAGACCGCATCAGAAGGTTGTACGCCTGTGAGGAGTTTCGAAGATAGACCGATTTTGGGTGCATTGACGGTTGAGGAGCTGAGACAAATGTCGGCATCTAGTGCCCTCCCACGGAAGTCTCCTAGCAGAAGCCCTGACGAGATGCCCATTATAGGCAGCGTCGGGACCTACTGGAACCATTCAAGTTCGACAAAGCAAGGCTCGTCTTTTAAAGGCATACCAAACACAACCAGCAAGTACAGAGAGGTATCATCTCTCAAATGAGACAGTGACCATAATGATGTTTCATTTGTATCGTTTGGTACTAAAGCCTTGTGATATGCAGGATAAGAGAGTGAATTGGCATTCTACTCCTTTCGAGACGAGACTTGATAGAGCTCTCAATCAAGGCTACTGCTGAAGCCTGTAATTCTTCTTTCTTTTGTTTCTGTTGTGTTTCTCATGTCGGAGAAGTTTGTTTCCCGTTTGTGAATTCTACTGCAACTTGTATGGATATTTTATTAATTTATTTTTTCATGTCTATTTTGTGTGTATCCTATTCCTGGGATGATGTAATACCTTCCATATGAATTGAATTGGTTGATTGGATTGATTTGTTTATATGTATAAGTTCTGCACTTTCCAATGTAGGCTGAAATCAAATGCTTAAAATAATAATGTTGCTGCCTGTAATAACTTGATGAATTATGATGCTTGTTCCAAACCAAAAACTAGTAGGCAAAATTAGCACTCAGATGAGCATTAAGATATTACTTATTTGTTATTATTTTGAAACGAGTGTGCCTTGTTTTATAAAAAGTGGAACATAGAGATATATTTGTTAAAAACACGAAACATTGAAATATATATGTGTAGTTTTACCCTTGAAACAGGTATTCATTAATAATGAAAGGAATTACTAGATAGAAAATTCCAACAATAATCATTACCATTCCAACAAATTTAATAATTAATAATAGCACTTAAAATATTAATCCTTTACAATAATTACACCTAAACCACACTGATTTTGATAGGCAGGACGTGATAAGAATAGCCCCACACACCCCATGTGACAAACTATTAATTTAAAATCCAGCTACCACACCTAATTCAAGTGACAATTTCTCAACATTAATTCATTGCACCTCTCTCTCTTTCTCTCTAATGGCAAGAAACACGTCAACACTCCTATTGGTTTTGGTAACAAGCTTGCTGATTGGCCTAGTATCAGCTGACTGGAACATTCTGAACCAGAGAAAGAAACAGGTTTCTGGCAGTAGCTTGAAGAATTACTGTGAGAGCTGGAGATTCAATGTGGAGCTGAACAACATTAAAGGCTTCGACGTAGTTCCACAGGAATGCGTCGAGTACGTAGGAAAATACATGAGCTCGACTCAGTACAAAGCCGATTGCCAAAGGGCTGTCGAAGAATCTCAGCTCTTTCTTGCCAACTCTTGCTCTCTCAAACGAGACGGCAAAGATGCATGGATCTTTGATGTCGATGACACCTTGATATCCACCCTCCCTTACTTCAAGAAACACGGCTTCGGGTTCGTTCTTATATACATTCTGCTATCAATCTCTTACATTTGCTGAATGGCACCCCTTACAACTCTTTGAAATGGCAAATTCTTTTTGAACAATATTAGTTGTGTTCACTGAACATTATTAGTTGTGCAGCAGTTGCACTGACAAGTGTTACTCCTTTAAAATATATAATTGCATAGTATTTTTAAGGCAAAGTCTGGTTTATCGTGCAATTGTTGAGTATTTTGCGTGTATTTGTATACAGTATTAGTTGTTTCATTAAAAGATATTAGTTGTTTCATTATAAAGTATCAGTTTTTTTACTATGAGGTGATAGCTGCAAACATATTGTACAATAAAACTGTTTTACATAAAATTAATTCAAAATTTAATTCAGGGGAGATAAGCTGAACATTACATCTCTAGAAAAATGGATGGGGAGTAGCAAAGCACCAGCACTTGATCATACACTAACACTATTCCATGAGATCAGACAGAAAGGTTTCAGCATCTTTTTGATCTCGACCCGAAAAGAGTCTCTAAGAGATGCCACTGTAAACAACCTGATCAAAGAGGGGTATCATGGATGGTCTGGTCTTATACTCAGGTAGGCAAAGTCACAAGTAAACACTTTTTACCATACCACTTGCTTGCATTTAGTGTGCATTTTTAAAAAGTATTAGTTGTTTCATTTAAAGGTATTAGTTTGATAGTATCAGTCCTTTCATTAAAAAGTATTGGTTGTTTTACTATAAGGTGATAGTTTTAACCACATATACAACTTGCTTGCATTTATTGTGCATTTAAAAAAAAGTATTAGTTGTTTCATTTAAAGGTATTAGTTTGATAGTATTAGTTCTTTCATTAAAAAGTATTACTTGTTTTACTATAAGGTGATAGTTATAACCATAGATACAACTCGCTTGCATTTAGTGTGCATTTTCAAAAAGTATTAGTTGTTTCATTTAAAATATATTAATCTGATAGTATCAGTCCTTTCGTTAAAAATATTAGTTGTTCTACTATAAAGTGATAGTTGTAACCACAGATACAACTTACGAATCTAAAAACTGCGGTTTTCCAAAGTAAAAGGGCAAGATATAAAATTATTTCTAGCATCTAAGTGAGAAGTTAGTATTTGAATGATCATTAAAAGAGTGTAACATAGATTTTGTCAATGTGATTGAATGGTAGGGGTCTGGAAGATGAAGATAAGCATGTTAGTATTTGAATGATCATTAAAAGAGTGTAACATAGATTTTGTCAATGTGATTGAATGGTAGGGGTCTGGAAGATGAAGATAAGCATGTGCACAAGTATAAGGCAGAAGCAAGGAAGAGATTGGTTAAGGAGGGGTACCAAATATGGGGCATCATAGGTGATCAATGGAGCAGTTTTGAAGGATCCCCAACTGCCAAAAGAACATTCAAACTCCCTAATTCCTTGTACTACATAAATTGATCTAATCTTTGTTGCATGAAGGGGGTGTTTTCAAACACTACTCCACTCCTAGAAGCACTTTTTTAAAAAAAAAAAATTGGGTCTAACCAACTTCTAAAATCAATGCTTCTACACTATTCAAATGAGTTTGCAACACCCCCGAAATGTTGTCATAAGTTCAGATGCTTTGTCAATAAAGTAATTTATTATGCTCTTTTTTATGTAATATTTTGCTTTTGAGACTGTAAGTGTGAAGTAAGTGGGGGCATTTCTTGAAATGTGATATGAGTCCATTCTACAACTTGTCTTTGGAAGAAATATATGCCTGACATTTTATTCCTTGTAACAATCTAAACATGTTGATTAGGATTTACCATCCACTTATGGAGGAATAATTTTAAATAAAGTCTAAATATATGCAGTATTCATTTTACAAGTGTCTCAATTCAAGGCTCAATTTTTACCTTTTTCTCAATTCAAGTTCGATTTAAAAATTGTCTCAATTTAAGGCCCAACAATTTTTTTTTTTGAGTTAAAGTTATGAAGAATTTTATTTCAAGACCCAATTTTTAAGTTGAGTCACAATATAAGTATTCATTTTACAACTATCTCAATTTAAGGCCTAATTTTTACTTTTTTTTCTCAATGTAAGGTTTCATTTAATTCTTAAGCCTCAATTTAAAGCTTTTTTTTAAAAAAAAAAAAATTAAATTAAAATCATACAAGATGATAAATGTAAAAAATAGAGATGTACGTTATAAATAAAAATATTTTAATTAATTTAGAACAAAAAATCGTCAGAATTATTATTTGAGTGGATTACTATTAGGTTCCATCCTACCACTTTTATTGCAATAAGATTCCAACTTTTTCAAACATTATTATGAGGTTCCAAATGGTTGTTGTAATTCCATAAATGCCCTTAAATGAGTCTTTCCTTTCAATTTTTTAAACTACTTTTTTTTTCCACAAAAAAAAGCCTTTTTTTTTTTCCACATCAAAAATCTTCTATTTTATATCACATTTCCTATTTTTTTATGGTAGTCTTCTCTCTTCATTTTATTTCATTTACAAATTTCAAAAGATCATTTTATTTCATTTACAAATTTCAAAAGATCATATCTTAAAGACAAAAATACCAAAATTTACATATCTAAAATCCGAGTGTTTACATATTTTCGTCTAAAATTAAAAAATTTACATATTTTCGTCTTCTTCAACATGCACATATGCACAAATATACATATTTTTGTCTTCTTCGACATGCACATTTGCATTAATACATGAACATATGCATCCATACATGAATATATGCATCCATACTCATTTGAACGTATGCATATAAATCTGAAAATAAAAAAAAATCCAAAAACTAGCAAATTCATCTTCATCTTCTTCCTCCATATTCAAATCTTCAAATCTGCATCTTCAGCATCTTTAAATCTTCAAAAAACCAACAATCAAGAAACTCATGAATGAACCACCATCAAATTTCTTAAATATGATCAACCATCATCTATAACCTCCTCATATAAGCACAAAAAATCCCAAAATAATAGCAAAAAACTGAAAACACATGCACAAAAAATTAGCAAAACAACATCCAAACACAAAACACAAACCCATTTATAAAAAATCTTTGCAACATCCAAACACAAAACACAAACCCTTTGATTTCATCAAAATCCCCCAAAATTACCCAAAATAACTCAAACCCATTTCAAAAAATCTCTGCAAAATAACTCAAACCCATTTTGAATTTATTATGCAAAATCTCTGCAAAAAATCTTCTTCTTTCTCTTTCTTCTTCTTCATGTATATCTCTACTGCATGTCTGCTCAAAATTCGAATCAATGACGGGTCCTTCGTTGATGGACTCCCTTTTCCAGCGCTCAATCGACGACCTAAATAAATCCCTCCGCCATATCCTGGGCCGTCTTCCACTTCGTCGAGCTCTCCTTCGCCGCCGCCCATTCGCAGAAGCGCAGCCGTCGACCAGAGCTGCGAACACATTAAAGACCGCAAGCTAGAGAGCCGCCATAGAGGGCAGTGGTTATGCCTCAAAGAGATTTGAATTTTTGGGGTTGTGGGGAGCGGCAGATTTGGGTTTTCGTCGTCGGAGGGGGGAGTGACGGGAGTTCAACGAGGATGGTGGTGGAGCGTCTTCACATAGGCCTGGTTTTTGGGTTTTGAATTGGAATTTGATATGGGATTTGAAATTTTGGGGGTGGGGCGAGGGGGTTTGAAAAAAAGCAGATTTATTTTTTGAGTTTTGGGGGGACCGATTTGGGTTGATTTTAATTGTGTGTAATTAATATTTTTTTGATTTGAGGGTGTATTGGTAATCTCCTCATATTTTTTGCACCTACTAGTAATTATTAAAAGTGAGTTGCACCTAATAGCAACATTTGCTTGATTCTAGCACCTCTTAGTAATCACTCTTATTATTTTTAATTAATAATGTATGTCTATAATTATTTTTTATCATTGTATATGAATTTAATTTATTTGCATTATATGAATTTATACAAGGAACTGTTAACGTGATCTTCATGATCTGGTATCACCACGCTAACTACAGTGTAACGCTTGCTAGGAATGGTTTGCAATATATATATATATATATATATATAACATTCAATCATATTTAAAGCAACAATGATAAACAATTTATTTCAGTAAATAAGTATTTAATACATAAGTTATACAAAGTAAAAGCATACTTTCACGTATAACCCCAACAACATCTCGGGTTTGGAACCAATGTTTTGATCATGTAATCAAATCTTATGGGTTTGATCAAAACGATTTCGAGAGTTGTGTTTATAAGAAGTGTGACGGAACTGCCTTGATATTCCTAGTACTATACGTAGATGATATTCTGCTCATCGGAAATGATGTAAAGGTTTTGTCAGACGTAAGGGTATAGCTATCAAAACAGTTTGATATGAAGGACTTAGGGGAAGCCGGTCATATTCTTGGGATCAAGATCACTCGAGATCGAAAGAAAAGAATGATCGGCTTATCGCAAGCTTCATACATAGATACCGTTTTGAAGCGTTTCAACATGTAAGATTCCAAGAAGGGTTTTGTACCTTTCAGGCACGGAATCCATCTATCGAAAGACATGTGTCCTAAGACACAAAGAGAGATAGATGACATGAGAGGTATTCCTTATGCATCGGCAGTAGGAAGCCTCATGTATGCAATGTTGTGTACAAGATCGGATATCTGATACGCCGTAGGCATGGTAGCAAGATATCAAAGTAACCCCGGAAATCAACATTGGACTGCTGTTAAGAACATTCTAAAGTATCTAAAAAGAACTTGAGATAGAATGCTGGTTTATCAGTCATACAGTTTATTTCCAGTGGGATACACGGACTAGGATTTCCAATCAGACCTAGATTCCAGACTATCTGCCTCAGTTAGTGTGTTTTCATTTGGGAAATGTAGCCATGAAATGGACGAGTGTGAAGCAGAAATGAATCATTGACTCAACCATGGAAGCCGGGTAAGTAGCTGCTTGTGAAGTAGTGAAGGAACCAGTTTGGCTCTAGATCTTCTTAGTGGACTTGGATGGAGTTCCGAATTTGTCTAACAATATTTGCTAAGGGCAGTTGCAAATTCAAGGAAACCAAGAGTCCACGAGTCAAACAAACACACTGAAGGAAAGAAATCTTAGACGAAAAATCGTTAAGAGAGGAGATGTAGAGGTGGCTAAGATCGCATTGGAGGATAACCTAGTTAATCTTTTCACAAAGTGTCTGCCTCTGGAAACATTCAAGAGACATGTGGGAGGAATGATTGTCAAGTGCGTAGCCAATCTGCTTTGAGTATAAGTGGGAGAGATATTATTAGGTTCGTGTAGGTGGAGTTAGATGTCACGTAGAACTACACGAGACGTGTTGTGGTATACTTAAAAGTAGACTTTGAGTATAAGTGGGAGATTGTTGGGGTTATACGTGAAAGTATGCTTTTACTTTGTATAACCTATGTATTAAACACTTATTTACTGAAATAAATTGTTTATCATTGTTGCTTTAAATATGATTGAATGTTATATATTTATTACAAATCGTTCATAGCACCCGTTACATTGTTAACGTGGTGATACCAGATCACAGAAGATCACGTTAACAGTGCCTTGTAAATGAGTGCGTGTTTCACAACTTAGATAGATCCAAACAATCTATTGGTAGAAGTTGATGTGTAAGGCTCAGATTGGCTTGTCTTGACCAAGAGATTACACTAGTGCATTCGATTCGCTGAAGCGGACCTGCAGAGAGGATAAACTCATTCGCACTAACTTAAGGGATGAAGAGTTAGACCTCAATGGTTGTTGATTTCTTAATCTCTCTCACTTAATAAGGACTGTGTGTGATTAATAGTTATTGCTTTGACTTATAAATGGGAAGAGAATCATTGCGACTTCGATACCCTATATCTTGGGCAATAATATTAATTGCACGACAATTGCTAAAATAATACAGAGAATCGTTTGCTTGCAATGTCTTGCGTGATTGGTCCCCTTGGTGGGCCCGAAGCCTTTATCATACCAAATCTTGCAAGTGAAATTAATTTTCCGGTATGAATAATAAAGCTGGGCTGTCCTTACTCCAAGGATAAATATATTAATTAATATAAAGCTTTTCAGTGGATTAATTAATTATTTGAATTCACTTAGGTTAATTCATGCTAGTAATAATTGTTAATTTAAATTTATGTTTATGAGGTCATCCCGATAGATCCTGGCATATGTTATCCCAACAAAGATAGCTCAACATTATTATCCATACCGGAAATAAATTCCCACTTGCAAGATTTGATATGATAAAGCTTCTGAGCCCACCAAGGGGACAAATCAAGCAAGACACACTTGCACACGATTCTTCGTATTAAATCTTAGCAATCGTCGTGTAACTAATAATATTTCCCAAGATATAAGGTATCAAATCACGTTGATTCTCTTCCCATCATAAGTCAATGCAATAGTTATTAATTTCACACGATCCTATTTAAGGAACATAGATTAAGAAATAACGAACCACTGAGGTCTAATTCTTCTATATTCAGTGCTGAAGAATTTATCCTCCTGTAGGTCCTATTCAGCGCATCATAATGCACTAGTGTAATATTTTGGTCAAGACAGGCCAATATGAGCCTTACACTTCAACCTTTCATGATGGTTTGTTCATTTCCATCTAGGTTATGAATTTGTACTTAGTTACGGGAAACTGTTAATTTGATCTTCCGTGATTTGGTATCACCAAATTAACTACAATGTAACACGTACTATTTATTGAACATGTATGCAGTAAATATATATAACATTCAATCATATTTAATGCAACAGTGATAAATAATTTATTTCAGGAAATAAATAAGAAATTCAGTTTTGTTATACAAAGTAAAAAGCATACTTTCCAGTATAACCCCAACAATCTCCCACTTATACTCAAAGTCTGCTTTTAAGTATACTACATCACGTCTCGTGTTCTACGTGACATCTAATGTCACTCACACGAATCTAATAATATTTCTCCCACTTATACTCAAAGCAGATTGGCAATGCTCTTGACACCCTTCCTTCCACATGTCTCTCGAATGTATTCTGAGGCAGACCCTTTGTGAATGGATCTGCTAGGTTGTCTTTCGACGCAATCTTCCACCTCTATGTCTCCTCTCTTAACGATTTCTCGTATAAAATGGTATTTTCTTTCTATGTGTTTGCTGGCTTTGTGGGCTCTCGGTTCCCTTGAATTTGCAAATCGCTTTCGATTATCACAATGAAACCGTGATTGTCTTTGGCAAATCCGGAACAAGTCGATTCGTTCTTCGCTTCTGGCGACTACATATTCAACTTCCATGGTAGAATCGGCGATGCATTTTTGCTTAACGCTTCTCCATGTCATGGCTCCTCCTCCCATGCAAAACACACTACCCGAGGTTGACTTCCTGGAGTCTATGTCTGATTGGAAATCTGTGTCCGTGTAACCGACAGGGATTAGACTGTTTGACTGATAAACCAACATTCTATCCCGTGTACTCTTCAGATACTTCAGAATGTTTTTAACTGTAGTCCAATGCTTTTTTCCGGGGTTACTTTGACATCTTGCTACCATGCCTATGGCGAAGCAGATATTTGGTCTCGTGCACAACATTGCATACATGAGGCTTCCTACAGCTGATGCATAAGGAATGCCCTTCATGTCATCTATCTCTTTCCGTGTCTTGGAACACATTTCTTTGGATAGATGGATTCTGTGTCTGAAAGGTACAAAACCTTTCTTGGAATCTTGCATGCTGAATTGCTTCAAGACAGTGTCTACGTATTAAGCTTGTGAGAGGCCGATCATCCTTTTCCTACGATTTCGAGTGATCTTGATCCCTAGGATATGACCAGCTTCTCCCAATTCCTTCATATCAAATTATTTTGACAATCATGCCCTTACGCCTGACAACATCTTTACATTGTTTCCGATGAGCAGAATGTCATCTACGTATAGTACAAAGAATATCAAGGCAGTTCCGTCATGCTTTTTATAAACACAACTTTCGAAATCGTTTTGATCAAAACCGTAGAATTTTATAACCTGATCAAAACATTGATTCCAAGCATGGGATGCTTGCTTCAGTCCATAAATGGACTTCCTCAGCTTACAAACCAGACGCTCTTGGCCTTTTTCAATGAAGTCCTCGGGTTGTTGCATATAGATTTCCTCGTCAAGACTTTCGTTATGGAAAACTGTCTTGACATCCATTTGTCAGATCTCAAAATCTAGGTGTGCAACAATCGACAAGAGAATACAGGATGGACTTGAGCATGGCTACGGGCGAAAAGGTCTCTTCATATTTGATCCCTTCTTTCTGAGTATACCCTTTCGCCACGAGTCTCGCTTTGAAGGTTTCCACCTTCCTAACCGGTCCTCTTTGCCTCTTATATACCCACTTGCATCCATTGGGCTTCACCCCATTAAGTGGTTCGACTAGCTCCCACACTTTATTGTGATCCATTGAACCCATTTCGGCTTCCAATGCAGTTTGCCAAGAATCTGCATCCTTGTCTTGGATCGCCTCGTTGTACGACCATGTATCTGATTCTTCTCCAGAGATCAAGTCCGAAGACTCTCCTACCCCCAAGAATCGCTCGGGTTGTCTAACAACCCTCCCACTGTGACGAGGTTCTGGTTTTGTAGGTGTGACACTTGATATATCGACTTGTACAGTCGGCAAAGGAGTTGGCCCTCTAAGTTCTTATAAGGCAATCTCACTTTTAGGCTTTCTATCGTTCATACAGTCTTCTTCCAAAAATCTAAAGTGCGTACTTATTACGACCTTTTGATCTTCGGGACCATATAACATGCATCATTTAGTTCCCTCGGGGTATCCTATAAACAACCTTAATTTTGAACGTGCATCCAACTTACTGGCTTCCTTGTCCAACACGTATGCCGGACACCCCCAGATTCTCATGTGTCCCACGCTGGGCTTGCGCCCTGTCCACAATTCTCTAGGGGTTTTGGGAACTGATTTGAATGGCACTAGGTTTAGAATGTAAGCCATTGTTTCCAAGGCGTAACCCCAGAACGATTTTGGCAAATCCATATAACTCATCATTGATCTGACCATTTCTAAAAGTGTTCTGTTTCTTCGTTCTGCAATCCCGTTTTGTTGAGGGGTACCGGGTGCAGTCAACTGGGATGCAATCCCTTCGTCTGACAGGTAGTTTAAAAATTTATCGCTGAGGTATTCGCCTCCACGATCAGATCGTAGTAACTTGATACTCTTTTCCTTATGATTCTCTGCTTGAACCTTAAATTCTTTGAATTTATCAAAGGTTTCAAATTTATGCTTCATTAGGAAAACGTACCCATAACGTGAGTAATCATCGATAAAGGTAACAAAATACTCGTAGCCTCCTCTAGCTTTGATTTGCATTGGACCACACACGTCAGTGTGAACTATTTCCAACACTTCTTTAGCTCTAAGCCCCTTGGCTCCAAATGCCCTCTTGGTCATTTTACCCTCCTAACATGATTCGCAGGTTAGAAATGGTTCAATCCAGAGGGACTCCAATGAACCATCTTGGACCAACCTTTGAATCCTATTCAGATTAATATGATCTAATCTTAGATGCCAAAGAAGTGTCTCATTCACATTACTCGAACGTTTTCTTTTAGTGCTTGAAACAGTCGATGTGTTACAGGATGCATTTTGTGAGTGGTGTGCACAGTTAATAGTATAGAGATTGTTCCGTAAAGTTCCATGACATATAAACTCATCGTTACAAAAAATAGTAACATGTTTATTAAAACGAACAAAATATCCATCAGCAAATAGTTTAGAAACAGAAATAAGGTTTTTCCAAAAAAAGGAACATAAAGAACATCTCTTAAAATTAAACTTCTATCTTCAAAAGATAGGTGCACGTCTCCCACTGCTTTAGCTGCCACTCTTGTAGCATCGCCTACCGTGATGAGGATCTCACTCCCACTAAGTTGCCGGGTCATCTTGAACCCGTGAAGCAAACATGATCAGTGGATCCCGTATCAACTACCCACGAATGAGAAGTATACACCGCTAAACAAGTTTTAACAACTAGTGTATGAGAATTACCTTTCTTTCCGGCCCTTTTGGGCTTGGAACAGGCAAACCTCCATTGTCCTTTTTCACCGCAGTTGAAGCACATCCCCTTTGGATTTTCTTTGACACCCCCAACATTTCTCATCTTACCATTGCCATTGGCAACAGTTGAGGTTGATTGCTTATGACTTTTGGTCCTCTTTTTCTTCTTGCCTTCCCTTGTCCTAGAAGATGAAGACAAACCACTTGCCGTCAAAGCATGAGTTTGGTTCCCCATCAATGTCTCTGCTAAGACCAAAGCTTTCAACATATCATCTAGCGAGGCTAAAGTGCTCAAAAACTTTTGGAGAGAGAGTGGAGTACCAAATCGATCTGGGTCTCCAGATCATAATTTGTACCAAGAATCTCAAGTTTGTTCAGATGGCCATCAATTTTTGAGGACGTAATCCCTTACGGGGTTGTCCTCCACCATTTTCAGCGACGACATCTCTCGCAAGGTGATCTGACGAGCCCCGTGTTTTTGACTCATCAGTTGGCTCATCTGATTTTTGGTGTGTCAAGAATCCACTTGCGCATTTGAGCAGTTAGGACAATCATAACTTTTCGTTTCCAATCAACATAGTTTCCTATACAATTCTATTGACTTTAAGTATATTAACAGTGGATTAAAAGGTTGCGACATGATGATACTGAAATAAACATACATCTTGTGTCAATATCCGGATCAACACGAAGAAAATCACATAATTCGATCACATGAATCATATTAAAATCTCAAAAAAAATATGAACATGTATCAGCCAACATTTTAAAACAGTTTAAATGAGCCACGTGGGTGGGTCATCATTTAAATCACATTTAAGCATGTTACAAACAAGAACAATTACAAACCTTTAATTAAAAAAAATTAATTAATAGTTGGCCTTGACCAATATAAAATTGAGAGGACTTCGGAGAAGTATATGCATATCAATTTTATACCTAAGTAATAACCATGATTAAATACATAATTATTATTTAATTTTGAACGAGCCTCTTGGGAGGGTCATCTTCGCCACTAGTAATAATTCACAATCATCCTTTTGAGAATTTATTCATGTGAAAGCTTTCTTTTGGCCGTCCCCTAGGGGAATTTCTCCAAAAGAATTCACAAATAAATAAATCATGGAGGTCAAAATTAATTTGATTCAAAACCAAATTAATTATATAAAACATACTTAGTAATTTTTGAGTTTGAGATTTTTCACAAGCAATATCCCATTCAAACACATTAAACGAATTTAAACAGAAGCATAAGAAAGAAAATGTATCAAAACAAAATAGAAATTAAACATATTGGGCACAAATTATCCAATTGTTATGGTTTAATTTTTCTTGTCTTGATCTTGAAGAAACTCCATCTTGATTTCTCCCACTCGTTCGTCTCGAAAAAAATTTGTCTCGAATTGCCACGCCAAGTAGCTCACAGCCGGGATGCTCGTCTGCATCCGTGTGCCTAGGCGCAGCACGCATCATCCCTACGGTTCTCGGTAGCCTCGACAGGCATCGGGCCGGGATGAGCCCATGCCCGCGCCTGCGCGCGCTCGCTCCCGCCCATGCCTCGGCCGCCTTCACCAGTCCGCCTGTGCGCGTCCCTTCGCGTGCATCCGCGCGCCCGCGCCCATGTGATGCACGCATCACTCGCGTCCACTAGCTTCGATCCCCGCCCGTCGCCCAAATAGCCGAGCCACAGCTTGGCGATGTCCGCGTCGCACTTTCGTGCCTCCCTTGCACATTTTCGTTCGCGATGCCGCGTCGCCCGTGTGTCTTTATTTGAATCCATTTTAACTTCTCATCTCCGTCTTTGTCTTCGATCAGGTTATAATTTATTTTACATAAATAAACAAACCTAAATCTAGACTAGTCTATTACATTGAACAAATCAAATAACCTCTACTCGTGGATTTTCTCACGAGAAAAACAAATTCGAACGAGTCGAATTAAAACCAATCATATGCATGAAATAAAAACACATTAAATACCATGACAATTGGATACCTGCAAAACAGATCTAACAATTCTACTATCCAATTTTCAATAAAATTTAATGGCCAACAAATTTAAATAATAATTTAAATACAGAGCTCGAAACCGAGACTCTGATACCAGTTGTTGGGAAATACGGGGTGCCGGATCTATTTGAGGTGTATTTAAATACATATTTAAATTATTCGATTAATTACTAACATGAATCAATCCTAAATTAATTCAACATAATAATTAAATAAGTGTTGGTCCCGGTGTAAACGAGTCTTACACGTGTATGGGGGGGGAATACACATGTTCAGTGTTTTTAAAACTTTTCTTTTACTGAGGTCAGCTTATCTTGAAGATTTGGTCTGAGAAGCACAAATCACTCACGAGTCAAAGTCTCTTGAGGCAGTGATCTGAGTTGCTTTTCGAAACCTCGAGATAATCCCAAGCCCCGAGTCTGAGTTTTGAGATCACGAGTTGCTTGGATCGAGATAACTAACTTCTTGAACCCTCGGAAGAGTAAGTTCGGTTTAGTAACTATTTGTTCTAAATACTTTCGGATGTGCGGAATGGTTTGCCCTTTAGTTTATACTCATTTTAAGATTTCTTTGAAAACCTTCCTTTGAATGGAATAGTGATTAGGGGTGTGAATCAATTATATGCAACTTCGGTGGATTGATTCCAAGCGAAATGTCGATGAAAATATGCTTTGATTTAAGTCGATCTGACGAGTTAAGCCGGATAAAAGCGATAAACAACACAACGGTTTATAGTGGTTCGGAGACTCAAGCTCCTCGTCCACTCTCTCTACGATCTCTTGAGAGAAATTCACTAATCACTTCAATTTTACGACTACCTCGCGTAGTTTACTTACTCAACTTCGGCCCTTAGCTTTACACTACTCCCACGTAGTTTACTTACTCAACCCGACCTTGAGCTTTTACACTACCTCCGTGGTTTACTTACTCAAACAAAAAAAAGCTTTGGGACTACCTCGTAGCTTACTAACTTCACCTCTAGAGCTTTTCGATTACTCTCCCGTAGTTTACTAACTCTTTACAACTCTTCTCACCAACAATCACTCCAAACTACCTTCTAAAGGTTTTGGGGTTTCTTGGTTGGTTTCCAACTAGGATGAGATATCCTTTACAATAAAGTACAATGCAAAGGCTAGGATATCTCGACTAAGCTTTAGATATATCTTATCAAGCTAGGCTTAGTTTAATGAGCTCTCTTCGATTTAAAAGTACTTGGAAAATTCTAAATTTTTTTAGATGCTTTAACTTTAATAATAAGTTTGAGCTCTTGAGTTGCTTACAAATTTCCGTACCACCCCCAATGTAGAGAGTCACAAGTATTTATAGGCATACACCAAGGTCACTCTTGAAAAACTATCCATTGGAGGAGATAGCTTCGTGAGTTTCCTCTTATGGTGTGTGAGGAACTGCTATATTTAGGGTTTGAAAACTCCCTAACACGTTTTAGGCAATAGCCTTTCATGTAGCCGGTCTTCACTTTTTGCAGTCTGGAACTTTTGTACTTCTGACATCTTTTTTGAAGACAAATCCTTTGTTAGTGTCGATATAGTGCGATCTTTGTCTCCTCTTTTTGACTTTTGTCTCCGGTTAAAGGTAGACACCTTCAAGCGACTCTTTTGGTTACATTCTCAAGAGTTGATATAACCTTAACAACACTCGACTTTGTTCCTTTTATGCGCATTTGAATGTCTTGGCAAATATCTATTTTTCTAAGGAATCAATATCTTCACCCGGTGATGCATCCTCGAGATAATATGTTGATGCCTCGGAACATTGAGATTTATCTTGAGCATTGATTCAAATTCTTGAAAAGGAACTTAATTCTTGTGCCTTTGTTATTCTTGATCTCGAACTCAGATCTTACATCTTATGTGTCTTGAGTCTTACGAGTCTTGAAGACAAAAGTCTTGGCGAGGAAGATGAGTCTTGAGTCTTGACAGTCTTAGTCTTGAGTCTTCTGAATATCTTGTTCCATCTTTGAAAGTATTCATCTTGAAAGTCTTGATTGTCTCGGTGTTGGGAGATGAATTTAAAAAAAATTATATGATTTTGATTAAGATCCCAAAACCCACGGTATGACGATTCCAACGGATAGTCTTGATATGTATGCCTATAAATACTAAATGAGTAACATAGTAAGGTTACGAAATTTATACGCAACAAGAGCTCAAACTTATTCTTTGAAAAGTTAAAGCACTCAAACACCTTGAATTTCCCAAGTGCTTTTATATTGAAGAGAGCTCAATTTACTAAATTCAAGCGGATAAGTTTTATCCAAAAGCTTAGTCCTAGATATCCTAACCTTTGTATTGTGCTTTATTGTAAAGGATATCTCATCCTAGTTGAAAACTAACCAAGAAACCCCAAACCCTTGAGAAGGTAGTGCGGAGTGTTTGCTTGGTAAGAGAGTTGTAAAGAGTTAGTAAACTCGCCGAGTAGTTCTAGAGAAGAAGTTAGTAAGCTAGGTGGGTAGTCCGAAAGCTTGTGTGTGATTGAGTAAGTAAACTACGAGGTAGTTTCAAGGTCTTGTTGAGTAAGTAAACTACGGAGTATTAAAAACTCAAAAAGTTGAGTAAGTAAACCACGAGGTAGTCAAAGCCCAGCTTGATAGTGAATTTCTCTCAAGAGTCGTGAGAGTGGATGTAGGAGCTTGTCTCCAACCACTATAACTGAGGTTCTTTATCGCTTCTTATCTCGTGCTTAATTGTTGCATCAACTTGATTGTGAAAGCATACTTTTCATTGATATTCAGCTTGGAATCAATCCACCGAAAGTTGCATAAGTAATTCACAAATTTAATCACTATTTCATAAGAGGAAGGTTTTCAAAGAAAGTTTAAAACGAGTATAATCTAAGGGCCAACTATTCAAGACGATCGAGTAATTTAGAAAGATAATTACCAAACCAACTCTCATCCGAGGATTCAAGAAGTTAGTTATCCGATCCAAGCAACTCAGGATCTCCATACTCGTGACTCATTAGATTATCTCGAGGTATTCCAAGCACCAGATCACCGCCTCTCGATGAGACTTTGACTCGAAGCAATCTGTGCTTCTCGTAACCTAATCTTCGAGATTTTTGACCCAAAACCTCGGTAAGAAAAAAAGTTTTAAAATCAATGAACACGTGTATTCCCCCCATACACGTGTAAGACTCGTTCTCACCGACCAACAAGTGGTATCAGCAAAGGGTTCAACTTGACCACTACTGTGTTGACCAAAGTTTTATTTTCAAAAATACTTGTGGGTCTATCCGAATCGATCTTATTTGGTTTGAAATTCGTTTCTTTTCAAAAAAGATCGTAAAAATGTCTTCTAAAAACTTCCCATGTTCTCGAGAGAACTATGATCTATGGAGATTGAGAATGCAGCACATCTTACTCCAAACATGAGCGTATGTGGAGAGTGGTCTCTCAAGGACCATTCAAATTTCATTGTGGTGAATCCTTATTACGAAGAGGAGAGAATTGACCCTAGAGAAGAATTTCCTAAGTCCGATGACCAACTAACTCTGAGGAGAGGAAGTTAATCAATCTAGACTACATGGCAAAAGACACACTATATAGTACAATTGATGATGGTGTGATGGGAATGATCTCTCACCGAATATCTTTGCTAAAGAGATATGGGATACACTATCGTTATGTGCGAAGCCACGATCATATAAAAGAAAACAAACTTTCGGTGGCAATTGGAAAGTTTGATTTTTGAAATGGATGATGGTGAATCAATAGACAAATTGGAAGTCAGATTCACTAGCATCATGAATGATCTAAATGCACTTGGAAAGAAATATCCACAAAGAGAAGTGGCATTAAAAATTCTTAGAGGTCTTTCTAAGAAATGGGATATTCATGCAAAGGGTGATTGAAAACACCAAGAACATTAGCTCAATGCCATACCAACAAGTATTCTCTCGAAATGAAAGCCTATGAATTTGTAATTGATAAGAAATCCAAAAAGGTGACAAAGAAAGATGATTCTTCATCAAGTAAAAATGTAGCTTTAAAAGCAAAAGATAAAACACTCAAAACTAAAAGTCTCGAGAACCCCCTATGCCAAACATCGGGATGAGCTTGAGGAAAAGCTAGCAATCGATGGCAAGGAGGTTTGACAGACTTAATAATAGATTTGGAAAATACAAAAGCTTCTACAGAACAACAGTACCGGAAGAAACCCGAGGACAGATCAACCGAGAAGAAGAAGGACACGAAAAGGGAAGGATCTTCATCCGGAAGAAGGACTCCAAGTCCAAAGAAGAAAATGATCGGGATGATGATGCCAACAGATGCTATAATTGTCGGAAGAAAGGTCACTTCCAAAGATGATTGTCCGAGAGTTGAGTCTTTGGAGAGAAGAGAAAGACAAGCTAAAAGAGACCGTAAGTTCTCAAAGGCCATGGTTGCGTAAAAGAACATTCCGAGGAAGAATCTAGCTCTTCGGATGAAATATTCTCGCATGCCGGATATAGTGATGACATCTTCGATGGCCATTGAGGAGGTAAACTCTTCTGTCTCTCATTATTGCTCCTACATTAGCACAAGAGTTTTCAAGTTCCACCGAAACAAATCATTTTGACTTGTTTTGAGAATCGATAAAGGACTATCTTTGTTTTTGCAAGGATCGCTAAATAAAACTCAAGAGCGAAATAAAGAATCAATCTTTGAAAATCTAAAATGGAAAGACTCTAGCAAAACTGAAATCACTTCTCAATTTATGGGAGCTATCTTGATGAACTAGATGTTACGAAAGTACAACTCTCGAGAAAAAGAGAAGTTGATAGAGACCCCAACCGAAAAGCTAGAAATCCCAATTGAAGAAACTTCGATAATCGTAACTAAGTTCAATGACCTCTCGAGAAGCATGAAACTCTACAGAATCGTGAGGATAGTGCATGTAAGAAGTTAACTCTATTGAATAATGCATCTAAAGTAATAGATGAAATTCAGAGTTACCAGAGATCTGTAACTATAAAATCGGATTGGGATACATTCGGGGGGAACCTCACAAGGTCATCCGAATCTTTGCATCATGTAGCAAGAAGACAATCTTTGTAAAACCCGTGGCACCTACACTTCAAACTGAAGTAATGCCCAAGGTTGTAGATAAGGAAAAAGGACCTATGGTTTTGATAAAATCGAATGATCAGGTTAGAAAGCCCAAACCTCAGGTGAAGGCTAGAAAACCTGAGCAGTCAGTTAGAAAATTTCAGGCAGGTATTTCAAAGCCTCAGGCTAAGAATGCAAACTTGAAAGGATCTACACTGAACCATCAGAGGAATCTTCAGAAGAGAAACACTCAAAGAGATATTTCTCAACCCAAAGAGACCAAGTCCTCAATCTGATTGAAAGGCCCAGATTCTGCATAACCTAAACCTTACTTGCCTAAAGGTAAAGGTTATGCGAACCCGAATCAACAAAGATTTAGACCGACTGCACAAAAGCATAAGCATCTGAACAGAAGGCCTGAACCAAAGAAGAATTCAAAGGCACATGTTCAAGCTAAAGCTAGCACACATATACAGAAAACTGCTAAGGCACCCAGAGTAGTGGATGTATATGTTGATGTTTACTGGAAGACGATCGCCCACTCTAAAGTAATGAGAGTTGTCGAGGTGATTTGGATTCCGAAAAGGTATCTAACCTTGTAGGACCCTACACAAATTGGGTACCTAAGAATTAATTTGTTTTTCAGAGGAAAAACAAGGGCACTAAATCGACTAAAGATCACATGGCACCGATGAGCGAGATGTAAAAACTCCCGATATATGGTATCTTGACAAAGGATGTTCAAGACATATGACAGATACAAGAAGTTACTCAAGGACTATGTTGAACATAGAGGCCCACAGATCACTTTTGGAGATAACTCCAAGGGACGATGATCAAGGATATGGAACTTTGGAAATCGACTCGATTCATATCCATGGTGTTTCATATGTATCGGATTGAAGCATAACCCCGCTTTCAATTAGCCAATTTCGTGATAAAGGTTTTAATGTTGAGTTCTCTAAGAACTTATGTTTTGTGAAGGATGATACATCACGAAAAGTATTACTTGACCGCATACAAGAAAAGGGAATGTGTATCTTGGCGATTGGAGTTCAACTCCTAAAGATACATGTTTAGTTGCTAAAAGTTCCACAGATACCGATTGGTTATGGCATAAAAGAATGAATCACCTAAATTTCAAAACCCCCGAACAAGCTTGCAAGATTAGCTCTTGTGAGAGGGTTACCTAACGAAGTGTTCAAGAAGGAACATATTTGTGATGCGTGCGAGAAAAGGCAAAAGATAAAAGCATCATTTAAAAGTAAAGTTGAGGTTTCTCTTGAAAGAATACTTCATTACTTCATATGGATCTCTTTGGTCCTATAACACCGTGTGGAGTACAAATGGCGAAAATACACATTGGTAGTAGTTGATGACTACTCGAGATATACTTGGGTCATATTCTTACTTAGTAAGAAAGAGACTCGGAATAAAAGCGCCAGAGCTTTGAAAAGGCTCGAGATTGAGAAGAATCGAGTGTGGTCAAAATCGAGATCGACAAAGGAACCGAATTTATAAATCATATTATATCGATTATTGTGCAAAGAAATGGAATTTCTCATGAAACATCACCGCAAGGACCCCTCAACAAAATGGTGTTCTTTGAAAGAAGGAACAGGACTCGAAAAGAAGTTCGCAAAGGACAATGATAAATTGTCGATATTCCTAAAAGATTTTTTTGGTTCTCAACACTTTGCATGCTACTCACGTAATAGATCCATGTTGACTAAGAGTCAAGGAAAAACACCTTATGAGCTTTGGAATGAAAGGAAGCCTCTTGTTTCTTTCTTTTCGTGTGTTTGGTTGCAAGTGTTTCATACACAATAATGGTAAAGATCGGTTGAAAACTTTTGATAGTAAAGTCGATGAAGGAATATTCTTAGGATATTCTCAAGTCAATAAAACCTTCGAGTTTACAACCGTAGGACTCTTATTGTGGAGGAAACACCTCATGTTGTTTTTGATGAAACTATTTGTGTTCAAAGAAACAGAACATGATCTTGAGATGAACCCGACTAAGAGGATCACCAGATTAAGCTCGAAACAAAAAAAAATCATCTACCTCGAAAAGGTAAGTCGGTCACAATCTATGATTGGGTGACTCGAACTTCGATAAAGAAGTTCGGAATGGAAATCGGGATGGTGAGACTCGGGAAAACCAAAGACTCCAAAGGTAACCAATCTGAATGACACAAGTTCGGACTCGGTATGTGATGCCAATGAAGATGTGGTCACAAATGAGGCAAATTCAATCTATCAACCAAAGGGGAACAAATGTTTCTTAATGTTCGAATAGAATTTCCCCGAGGAAGATGATTCACTTTCTCCTTTCTGTTGTTCCCCTCGAAGTTTCTCGACATAATGAACCTAACATTTCAAATGTTGAGGATACTATTGAAGGGGGAACATCAAGAAGGAAATGGTTAGATAGTCATCCTACAAGTCGATTGTGGGTGATCTAAAGAAGGTGTTAAGAGACAAGAAGTTTCCATGGCGAAAAAGTGCACTATTCTGCTGCTTCCTATCGTAGAAAGAACCCGCAGAGATTGGTGAAGCTCTACAAGATTCAGATTGGATTCTTGCTATGCAAGATGAAATTGAATCAATTCTCAAGGAATGAAGTATGGGAGTTGGTAGATAGACACGGAAGGCACAATGTCATTGGAACCAAGTGGGTTTTCAAGAATAAAAGAGATGAAAACAACAACATTGTAAGAAACAAGGCAAGGCTAGTTGCAAAGGTTATTCCCAAGAAGAAGGCTTGGATTATGATGAAACTTTTGCACCGGTTGCAAGACTAAAGCCATCAGATTGTTTCTTGCATATCTTGCCCACATGAAGTTCACAGTCTATCAAATGGATGTGAAAAGTGCATTTCTAAACGGTGTACTTAAAGAAAGAGGTTTATGTGGAACAACCTCCCCGGGTTCAAAACAGAATGACCAAGTTTACTGTGCTCGAAAAAGCCTTGTATGGTCTCAAGCAAGCACCCGTGAGCATGGTATGATACTCTTTCGCGGTTTTTCTCGACCATGGTTTTGTCAAAGGAACTGTTGATAGAACTCGTTCGGGATAGAGGATGGGAAAGATATATTCTTGGGTTCGGATATATGTTGATGACATCATTTTTGGATCTCCAAACCATCACCGTGTGTGAAAAGTTTTCAACACCGATGAAAGGCAAGTTTGAGATGTCAATGATGGGAGAGATGAATTTCTTTCTAGGTCTTCAAGTGAAACAATCAAAGGAAGGAATATTCATCAACCGTGCAAAAGTACACCGAGAGATCCGATTGCCAAATATGGTGTACAAAATTGCAATGCGCTTAGGATTCCTATGAATACTAACTACAAGATGGATCCCGATTCGGAAAGGCGTCAAGAAATCATACTTGATTATAGAGGAATCATTGGATCATTGCTCTATCTCACGTTAGCAGTAGGCGAGATATAACATTTCTTTGTTGGGATATGTGCAAGATACCAAGCTAATCCTAAGACTAGTCACATGGAGGTCGCTAAAAAGAGACTCGAGATATCTTAAGGGCACAAAGGAATAGAGGATTATGGTATCCAAATGATGATAACCTTGAATTAATGGTTACTCGGATCTTGACTATGGAGGTTCTTGAAATTGATGTGAAGTCCACAACAGAACTTGTCAATTTCTAGGAAGCAAACCGATATCTTGGTTTTCAAAAGCATGACCTCGATAGTAACCAAGATTATCGTCAATACATGGTCTGCGAGGAAGTCAGTGGCTCGATTTAGCTCGCACAACAATTAAGGGATTATAAAGTTGTGGCCAATGAAGTACCAATATTTTGTGACAATAATAGTGCCATTGCTATTTCACAAAATCCCAGATTGCACACGGATGCAAGCATGTAGATATCGATATCACTTCATCGAGAGATCATGTCGAGAAAAAAAGACATAAGGATGGAGAAAATTCATCTTGATAGGCAAAGAGTCGATATCTTGACTAAACCTTTGGTCAATCAAGATTTCGTGAACTTTCGATTGAATTAGGGATGTTAGAACCAGTGTATAGAGTAAATCAAAAAATTGAAGATTTTCGATACATGAAGCTTTCTCGAATTCTCTTCGAGAAACTTCGGGATAAAATGAAATCTTGAACTAAGTCTCAAGAAACTCGATTTCTTGATAAATCAGTACTTTCGAAACATGCTAAACCCTTTCAATTTTCGATTATTATATTGACATTTTATCAAGGTCAAGATTAAGAAGACCGATAGAAGAAAATTAGTCCAAGAAGTAATGACTCATGTGAGCCATTTATTGCTTAAATAAAACTTCGATAATCATGTGCAATAAATACAAAACACCGAGGAATGTTTTTGGGGCGGGATCGTTTTAAATTCCAAGAAGGATCATTTAATGCTCTGCCACATTATTGACCACGAGAGGATATTTTGGCGGCTTACTTTTTCGGAGATCGTCGGTTCATATAATTCGATTAATCGAGATTAATCTCAATCGTTACTTTTCACCTAACCTACACGATTCCCCACGATCTCGGCTATCTATACCTCTTCAAGCCATTCAAGCCAAAATTTTATCAAACCCTTCGCTCCCAAATACTCAGAATTAAAAATCCCTTTTGCCCGGAAATAGCAAAACCCTAAAGCTTCAAATTCTTCAATCACATTCTAAAATGGCTCCAACCATGTACGAGAGATTGGTCATAACCAATAAGCCATGGTACGAGTTCATTGTCCCACTTGAGAGCTCAACCAACTCAAAGCCGTAAGTGGAGGCTCAAATATGATCCGATGGCCAAACTCACCCATCTAGTCGCAAGTCGACCGGACCAGAGTTCGCAAAGAGGTAATCAATTCATCTTTTGAAAAATGATGAAGAAGATTGTATGCACTCTTCGACATCAGATCTCATCTAGATCACTCATCAAAATACGCCGATTTTGAGAGGGAGGTGTGCATTATTCCTAAAAAATCAATGATGTGTTTGAGCTATGTGATAGAGGAGAGGATCCTGCAATGTATATGTCGGGAAGAGAGCAGGAATACCTAGATAGGATTGTTGAGAATCCTGTGAAGTTTGAGGCAACTTTGAACAAGAAGCACCTAAAGCCACAATATCGTGTGCTGATGGATATTGTGAGCAAGAGCGTCATGAGTCTTCTTGGGGAGTTTTGGAGCGATTAGTTCCCGCTCGGATCGATGATCGGCGATCGAGGCATCTCCCACCACCGACTTCAACCGGCTGAAATTCTTAGTCCAGATGGTGTCGAAACAAGCCAAGATCATAAAAAGAGTCAATGGGGAAATCACAATGAAAGGCAAGATCCACCATGCCACCAAAATTGCCTATATTTTGGAGATGTGCGAGAGGAAAGAGGATATCTTCGCCAACTCAACCCCATTCCCTAAATCCAAAATTCTCTTCAAACCCATCACTTTGAAGAAGCGTGCTATTCGAGGAAAAGAGAAAAGAAGGTAGAATCACCTTCCAGCTATTGCTGAGAAAGAGATTCAACAAACCCGGGGAAGGTTACTTGAAGGCAAAAATAGAGCAAGGAGCAAAAACGTTGAGGCGAAAGAACCTCGCCCAAAGCGCGCGAAGATTGGTGGTTCTCACCGACGATGGTAGCAAATGATTCCGCGGAGAGACAACCCGAGGGGCAAAGATACTCAAAGTTCACCATTACAAGTCTTCCGACCGGGAAGATCTCCGAGGTCTTTGGAGACATCACTTTCCTAGTAAAATTTCTCGGGAAATTTTTAAAGAGCTCGCACCGAGAAATGCCTACCTCGAAGATCGCTCGGATCAAGAGCTTTCGAGTCAACGAAGATGTCGTGCTCAAACCGCAAGGTTAACTTTCGATAAATGCCACCAGTCTCGGAACCCCACTCGGATCTGGCCGAGGACAACCTGACAAGCTTCAGATATCGAGGCTCGGGGAGCAATGTACTGAATGAGCTCTGGTGACCTCTTCTTGATCCTCGCGAGCCTCTCCATCGAACCGATATGAAGAAAAGGCGTAGGTTAAGAAGAATGGAGGAGCAAGGGGAACGGTTCATCCTTGACCGATACCCCGAGCTCAAATTTCATACCTCGATCTCAAGATATATTCTTTACGACAAAGTATATCCTCAATCGACTCTTCCCGAGATGCTTGATATTGCTGCATTGAGGGGGAAGACCGGAATGAGGAGACAACCTTCCCGACCGACTTCAGGTCCGTATGACAAAGCTCGATTGAAAAATTCCATTTTGATGAGTCGTTCAGAGGAAGGCGAGAAGAAAGCAAATGAGGTTGGTTTGGCAATGGAGACAAATCCAAAGATGGAGATGGGGACCAACAGGAGAAGGCCGAGGATCGGCCTCAAATGTAAATAGAGACTTCATTCGTCGATCAACCTCAGACTGAAGCTAGCACTCTTCAGGTACCTTTTGGCACTATTGATAATGATGCCAGAGTTACTGAAAGTACTATCTTTAATTCTGAAATGTCTGATAAACAGACTGAGGCTCAACTGGAGGATGGAGCTCAGGATAAAGCGAAGCTTCGGATGATCAAACAAATGCTGTTTGCGAGAAGGTTACGAGATTGATCTCACTCTGTAATGGAGAAACTTGAAAAGATTGAGCCAATGGCAATCAAAATTGCTCACAGATGGAAGAAACATTGGCCAATCAAGCCCACACAATGGAAGGACTTAGTCATTCTTGAACTGGTGCAAATACAAAACACTCGACCACTTTTCCCCTCCATGAAAGAAAAGCTAAAAGAAAAGCTGGAGGGAATCAATGCAGAGATAAGTGATGAAATGAAACAAAAGCACCAGGAGTCGACTGAATTACTAGAGGAGAAACTGACAGAGAAATCTGAGGTGCGAATCAAATCATTGTTGAGGAAATGAGCTCGGTGCTCATGACCAAGATGACAGAGATGCTTAAAGATGCACTCTTCTGCCGCGGTTGCTCACATTTCAAGAACTGTCAAGGCTAAGAACCACATTAGAAGAATGGAAGATGAGCAAGATCATTAGGGAGAGATCCGGCCATAGAACGAAAGATCATATGGACATGACTCTCTCCGACTTCTTCCAAACTACTTGGTGCCAAGAAGGGGGGAAGGTCTGGCAACCTCGGGGAGTTCATGGCACGTACTTTGGAAAAAAGAAGGCTCTTAAAGATTTGAAATGTACAATTTAGCTCAAGCCTTTAAAAAGAAGTCGATGCTCTTTGAGAAGTTAAAATTTGCTCAAGTAGAGAAGCTTCTACATTCGAGTTTCTAAGCAAACCAAGCTTGAGGTTGCAAGAGAGAAACCGAAGTGATAGAACTAAGGTTGGAACAAGCCCGCCGGTCTTTGAATCGCCTATGAAGAGGAAAGCCTTGGGCGTTGTTCAAACCAAAAAAGCGTATGAAAGATTCTAAGCCAACCCAGAGAAAACGGATTCGGAAAATGAAGAAGAATCTGAGTCTCAACCTCGAAAAAAAGTCTTCAACTCGAGGCTCGATGACACTCCAAAAAAAACAAGCTAAGAAAAAGCTAATGCTTGGGCCTCGTGAACTTTGATCGAAAAGAGATAGACGAAGAGTAGAAACGAAGAGTGACTTGAAAAGTTTTGCGAGCAAGAGGAAGGAACATCGAAAAGCCGAGGTGGCCCCATGTTGATAAATGGATGCCCATTAAACTCAACGACATGTGGGAAGAAGTGAAGAGAACCTTTCGGTTCAATTTCGATGTTCTCGAGGGAATGGAGAAGGAAGGCTCTGATCGTAACGGTTTTCATTGAACATCTTCTCACCTTTTATCCAAAGTATCTACAAAGTCGATTAATCTTGCGGATGAAGGTGAGTACGATAGTAGCCCCCGGTCCATATTCCTATCCTCCTCCGAAATTTGGTAATGGCTTGGTAAATGAAAAGGCCCATTACGCAAGAAATTGCTCAAGATCTGGTTCGATGGGACTAATCGAAATACCATCCGGACATCATCGGGGAAAAGAAATGAGTCAAGAAGAGATACTTCGTAATGTTTGATCCGGAAGTACCCATCGATGAAATCGAAAATGAAGCAAAGAGAGCGTAAGATCAAGAGTCAAATCAAGAACAAAAAAAATGAAGACTCGAAAGATTTTGTGTTTCTTCAAGTGTTTGTCTTTTGATTTTGTTTGATAAATTCATTAATCAGAAAAGCAACACTTATCATCAATGAAGACTTATCATTATGCTCAAAAGATAATACCTCATTATCTTATTTTTACATGTCTTTTGATATGCCCGATTCTTGATTGTTTGGTGATGAAATGCTTGGGAGACTCTCTCAAATTTTTTTTGGGAGATTCTCCATTCAAGAAATCTGTTGGGACATAACCAATCTTGTAATAGATAAAACCAAACACGAGAATAGGTTATATACTTGTAACAAGATAGGTTTTGGCATCATCAAAAAAAGGGGAAATTGTTGGGAGATGAATTTAATAAAAGATTATATGATTTTGATTAAGATCCCAAAACCCCCGAGTATGACATGTTCAAGAATGATCTTGATAGTTGAGTCGATTCGGTTTTAGAGTATTGAGGATGTTATCTTTGTATAAGTCGGCAGATATAGTTTCGAATAGTCTCTCAAGACTCAATATGAAACCGAGAGATCAAGACTCAACATGAAGACTTCGGTAAAAAGACAACAAGATAAATCTAAAGACTCGAGAAGACTCAAGATGCAAGATCAAGACCGAGAGTATCGAAGATCAAGAAAACTTAGAGCCGCGAATTTGCAAGACTCAAGAATATATCGATGCTCGATATGAACTGAATGTTCCAAGGCAATCAATATATCTATCCGGAAGGATGCAATCTTTGAGAAACGCGATGCCTTAAAAAAAGTTAGATATTGCCAAGACATTCAAATGCGCATAAAAATGAACTAAGTCGGATAGTATTGTTAAGGTTATATCAAACTCGAGTTTGTGATCAAAAAAAGCCGTTAAAGGTGTCTACCCTTAATCAAGACAAAAGTCAAAAAGAGGAAGATGACCTTTGTACCATCTTGACAATGACGGTGACAAGCCTCTCGAAAAAAAAATGTCGGATGTCACGAAAGTTCCGGCTGCAAAAAGAAGACCGGCTACATGAAAGGCTATTGTCTAAAACGTGTTAGGGAGTTTCAAACTCTAAATATAGCCGTTTCTCACACACCATAAGAGGGAACTCACGAAGCTATCTCTCCAACGGATAGTTTTCAAGAGTGACCTTGGTGTATGCCTATAAATACTAGTGACCCTCTACATAGTAAGGTTACGGAAATTTATAATGCATAACAAGAGCTCAAACTTATTCTTCGCAAAAGTTAAAGCACTCGAAACACCTTGAATTTCCCAAGTGCTTTTATATTGAAGAGAGCTCAATTTACTAAGCCTAAGCGTGATAAGTTTTATCCAAAAGCTTAGTCGAGATATCCTAACCCTTTGCATTGTGCTTTATTGTAAAGGATATCTCATCCTAGTTGAAACCAACCAAGAAACCCCAAACCCTTGAGAAGGTAGTTGGAGTGTGTTTGTTGGTAAGTAGAGTTGTAAAGAGTTAGTAAACTACGCGAGTAATCGAAAAACTCTAGAGAAGAAGTTAGTAAGCCACGGGGGTAGTCCGAAAGCTTGTGTGTGATTAAGTAAGTAAACTACGGAGGTAGTCGAAAAAACTCAAGGTCGGGTTGAGTAAGTAAACTACGTGGAGTAGTCGTAAAACTCAAGTTGAGTAAGTAAACTACGAGGTAGTCGAAAAGCTCGGTTTGATAGTGAATTTCTCTCAAGAGTCGGGAGAGTGGATGTAGGAGCTTGAGTCTCCCGAACCACTATAATCTTCTTTGTTCTTTATCGCTTTCCTTATCGTGGCTTAATTGTTGCATCAACTTGATTGTGAAAGCATACTTTTCATTGATATTCAGTTGGAATCAATCCAATCGAAAGTTGCATAAGTAATTCACAAATTAATCACTATTTCATAAGAGGAAGGTTTTCAAGAAAGTTTAAAAAGCAGTATAATCTGGGGCCAACCATTCATTGCTTAAATATAGAGCGAGATAATTACCATCTCACTCTCATCGAGGATTGATTTGAATCGATCCAAAAACTTCGAGGATCGACACTCAGGGACTTCGATTGGGATTATCGGGGTTCATTTTAAATCAGAATGTCGAAGGAAAAATCGTGCTTCGAGAACCTAATCTTGAGGATTTTCGACCTAAAAATTTTTAGAAAAAAGTTTTAAAATCAGCTTTGAGTGTATTCCCCCATACACGTGTAAGACTGTTCTCCATAGGGACCAACACTCAGTTTCATACCAGTTTTCAGATCTCGGTTTTCTGGCTGACTTGGTAAACTTCCGGTTTCCATAAACTTGGTTTCATCACAAACTTCAGGTTCATCTTTGAAACTTTCCGTTTCTTGAAAACATTCCTCTTCGAGATCCTAACCTTGATCTATATCTGTGACTATACATTTTGCGAATATCATCCTCAATACTATAAAATCAATCGACTCAACTATCAAGATTATCCCGAACATGTCATACTCGGGGTTTTGGGATCTAATCAAAATCATATATCTTTATTAAATTCATCTCCCAACAATTTCCCCCTTTTTGATGATGCCAAAACCTATCTTGTTACAACCATACAACCTAAACTCAGGTTTCAGTTTATCCTATTACAAGATTGGTTATGTCTCCAATAATTTCCTGAACAGAGAATCTCCCAATAATTTCTGAGAATCTCCTCAACAATTAATCATTCAACAATTTCTTCAGTAATGAATCTGTCAAAGGATTCATCACCAAATACGTAATAAACAATTTCCCATAAATAATTAATTCAGAGACATCATTCAGCATATCAAAAGTAAAAGACATGTAAATAAGATAATGAGATATTATATTTTGAGCATAAATGATAAATTTTCATTGATGATGAGTAGACTGTTACAGCTTATAATGAGTTTATCAAAAACAAAAAATAAAAGACAAAAAAGATAGAAAAATTACAAGTGTCTTCAGGTAAGTCTCCAGTCTTCAGATTTGGCTCTTCAGTCTTCTGCTCTTCAGTTTGCATCTTCTTCAATTTCATCAGCGGGCACCTCCAGGTTGAACATTCCGAAATACCTCTTCTTCAGTGCATTTCTTTCCTTGATGATATCCGGACTGTTCCCTGTCAGACCTAACTGAGCAGCATATTGAGCAATTTCTTGAGTAATTACTTTTTCATTCACCAAGCCATTTTCAAGTCTTGGAGGAGGGTAGGTATATGGACCGGGGCTACTATCTGCACCTTTCCTTCATCCGCAAGGTTTATCCAGCTTTGGAGATATTTAGGATAGAAGGTTAGGAGATATTCAATAAATGCTTCATTTGGATCTGAGCTTTCCCCTTTCCATTCCCTGAGCACTTCATAGTAGAACCAGAAGGTTCTCTTGACCTCTTCCCAACTGTCGTTGAATTGGATGGGCATCCATTTGTCAATGTGTGGCCATTTTTGTGCTTTTGATGTCCCTCTCCGTTTTCTCGCAAACTTTTTGTATCCACTCCTTCGCTTCTGCTCTTCATCTATTTTCTTCCCGATCACAGGCACGCCTGAGACCGAAGCAGCAACTTTCTTTGCTTGTTCTATCTGGAGTGACTTCAGAGTATTCCTTGTGTTGAAGACTTTTCTCTGAGGTTGACCTGCAGACTCTTCTAATTCTTCAACCAACTTTCTTTGCACTGGCTTAGAAGCCTTAACATGCTTGCTCTCAGGTTCAACAATGCCCAAGGCTTTCCTCTTCATAGGCAATTCAGCAGCAGCCTGGCTTGTTCCAACCTTAGCTCTATCACTCAGTTTTTCTCTTGCAACATCAAGCATGGTTTCCTCAGAAACCTGAGTGTAGATCGGCTTCTCCACCTTACTGAACTTCATCTTCTCAGTAGCTTCGACTTCCTTCAAGGCTTTAGATAGGCTATTCATTTCAGCTTCCTTTTGCGCCTTTTTCTCCAAAGTACGTGCCAATAACTTCCTGAAGTCTTTTGGAAGAAGTCTGGAGAGTGCTGTGTCCATATGGTATTGCTCTTTGCTTACACAACGAACCTCTCCTGCTAACTGATCCTGTTCATCTTCTAGCCTCCTGAGGTGGTTCTTAGCCACAGAAAATTCTTCAGAAAGTTGGGCAAACTAGCCAGAGAGAGCATCTTTAAACATATCTGTCATCTTGGTCATGAGCATTGAGCTCATTTCCTCAACAACAGATTTGATCAATTGCCGTTCTTTCTCTCGCGAATTTCACCTCTAGAAACTTCGGATTCTCCGGTCTTCGTTTTAAGTTCAAGACTAATTTCGGCTACTTGACTCCTCGAAATTCTCATTCAAATGTCTTCCATGGAGGTCATCTTTGAGGTCGAGTGTCTCGAAGTTGCACCCGATTAAAGATGAACTCACTCAATCTTCTAAGCTTGGCCGGCCAATGTCTCTTCCATCCGAAAGATCTTGTTCAAAGATTAGCTCAACCTTCTCAAGCTTCTCCATCAAGGGGAGTGAGGTCGATCTCGGGAACATTTTGCACCTTCAGGCCGATTGATCATCCGAGTTCGAACACAACCCCGAGGGTCGGTTCCTTTTGAGCATCGCCTTCATCCTCGAGCTCCGCCCTCTAACCGAGCCTCGATCAGACATCGACAATTCAGAGTTAAAGATAGAAACTTCAGAAACTTTGGCATAATTGTTAATAATGCCAAAAAGTTGAAGAGTGCTAGCTTTCATCGAGGTTGAATGATTTCGGTTGATCGAAGACAAGGAGTTTCCTTCTCCATCCGAGACCGATCTCAAGATCTCCCTGTTGGTCCCCATCTTGAGATTTGTCTCTCTGTTTTAGGGGCACCAACTTCATAGCTCTCCTCTCAACGATCTTCTTAACTAGCTCATCAAAATTGGAAATTTTCATCCCGAGCTTTGTCTTTCCGAATCCCCGAGAATTTTAGGAAGGTTGTCTCCTCCACTCCACCATCTTCCCTCCGAATGCAAAAATGTTAAGCATCTCCGGAAGAGTCGATTGAGGATGAAAACCGTTCATATCTTGCGGATTAAATTTTGGTCAGGATGAGCCGTTTCCCTTGCTCCTCACTCGGTTTCTTCGAAACTCTTCTTCCATCTCGGGCTTTTCTGGTTCGTACGAAGCATCGGTGAAGGATCAAAAAGAGATCCTCGAGAGCTCATCAAAATAAACATCATCTCAATCCAGTCGGTCCTCGATAGGTTAAATTTTTTGGTAGAGAATCCTCGATTGACTCACATCTTACATCTGAGCGACCCATCTTCGTAGGAATCTCGAGGATGAAAAAATTTCTTTGAAATTTTATCAACTTAAAGGATGTCTCAAGCACCTCGTCTGCTCCTCCGATCTGTCCTGCCTTAGAGATAACTTTAAGACTTGTAATGGTGATTTCTGAGCGGTTTGACCCTCAGGTTGAATCTCTTCAGAATCACTACCATCTTCATCGGTGAGAACCACCATTCTTTTGCGCTTGGGAGCGAGGGTTTTCTGCTTCTTCAACTTCTCACCCTGCTCCATCTTGGCCTCCAACAAAACCTTCCCCACGGTTTGTTGGGTTTTTTTCAGCCGACGTGATTCTTGATGATTCTCGCTTTCTTTTTTTTCTTCCCGATGGCCTGCTTTTTCACAGCAATGGGCTTGAAGAGCACCTTGGATTTAGGGAATGGGGTTGAATTGGCAAAGATGTCCTCCTCCTCTCTGCACATCTCCAAAATAAATGCTATTTTGGTGGCATGGTGGATCTTGCCTTTGATCGAGATAGCCCGCCTTCTCCCTTTTTATGACCTTGCTTGTTCACTCACCGTCCTAATCAAGAATCGAGCGGTTGAAGTCGGTGGTGGGTGAAGCCTCGATCGCCGCCATTAATCGAGCTTGGGGTACTAATCGCTCAAAACTCCCCGAATGACTCATGATGCATTTGCTCACAATATCCAACAAAACTCTATATTGTGGCTTCAAATGCCTCTTATGCAAAATTAGCCTCAAATTTTACAGATTCTCAAAGAATCCTATCTAAAAACTCCCCGCTCTCTACCCAACATATACACGGCAGATCCTCTCCTTTTCACAAAGCTTCGAAACATCGTTTAAATTCTTTGGAATTATATACAATTCCTTTTTCAAAGTCGATGTATTTAGACGAGTGTTCTAAATGTGATCTGAGAATCTTTAATGTATACCATCCTCTTCATCTATCTTCGACACAGATGAACTCGATTACCTTTTCACAGTATTCTTGGTCCCATTTACTTATGATTTAGATGGGTGAGCTTGGCCACACGGATCATATGGAGAGCCTCCTCTTCTGGTTTAGAGTTGGTTGTGCTATCGAGCGAGACAACGAACTCGTACCAAGGTTTATTGGTTTCGGCTAATTTGTTAAAAACGGTAGGAGCCATTTGAGAGATTAAAGATTTAGGGTTTAGGTTTTCGGGCAAAAGGGATTAATTGCAGAGGATTTTGGGAACGAAGGGTTTGATAAAATTTGGCTTGAATGGCTTCTTAGGGAATATACAGTTTCGAGATCGGGATTTGCGTTAGGTTAGGTGAAAAGCAACGGTTGAGATTAATCGCCGATTAATCGAGTATGCGAACAGTCGATCTTCCGAAAAGTAAGCCGTCAAAATATCCTCATTGGTCATTAATGTAACAGAGCATTAAATGACTGTTGACCTTCTTTGGAATTTCAAAAGATCCTGCCCAAAAACATTCCTTAGGTGTTTTGTATTTATTGCGAATGATTACTGAGCTTCACTTAAGCAATAAATGAGTCACATGAGTCATTACTTCTTCAGACTAATTTTCCTCTATCAGTCTTACTGAGTATTGACCTTGATAAAATGTCGAAGATGATATCGAAAATCTTGAATGGGTTCAAGATGCTAAACGAAAGTCTCGACCTTCAAAGAATCTGAGTTTCTTGAGACTCAGTTCAGTATTTTCATTTTATCCTGAGTTTCTCAGTAGAATTCTGAGAAAACTTCATGCATCTGAAAACCTTCAATTTTTCAGATTTACTCTATACACATGGATCTAACATCCCTAATTCAACTGAAAGTTCCTGAAATCTTGATTCAGCCAAAGATTTAGTCAAGATATCAGCTCTCTACTTATCAGTATGAATTTTCTCCATCCTTATGTCCTTTTTCTCGACATGATCTCTGATGAAGTGATGTCTGATATCCACATGCTTGCATCTGGTGTGCAATACCGGATTTTTTGAAATAGCAATGGCACTATTATTGTCACAAAATATTGGTACTTCATTGGCTACAACTTTATAATCCCTTAATTGTTGTCTGAGCCAAAGAATCGAAAGCACAAAGAGCCTTCCTTCAGCCCATGTATTCAAATTTTCATTTAAGAAGATTGGTTGCTCGAGGGTCCTTTTCTTCGAAAACCAAGATATCAACTTACTTCCTAGAAATTGACAAGTTCCTGTAGTGGACTTCCCACACCCAATTTCAAGAACCTCCATAATCGCATCTCGAGTAACCGCTTAATTCAAGGTTATCATCACCGGATACCATAATCCTCTATTCACTATGCCCTTAAGATACTTCAAGATTCTTTTTCGCGACCTTCCATGTGACTAAATTTAGGATTAGATTAGTATCTTGCACATATCCCAAAGAAAAAATGTTATATCCTACCTACTTGTCGTGAGATAGAGCAATGATCCAATGATTCCTCTATAATCGATTATGACTCATTGATTTGCCTTCGTAATCGGGATCCATCTTGTAGTTAGTATTCATAGGAATCATAATCGCATTGCAATTTCTGTACACCATATTTAGCAATCGGTTCTCTGTGTACTTTGCGATTGATGAATATTCCTTCCTTTGATTGTTTCACTTGAAGACCTAGAAAGAAATTCATCTCTCCCATCATTGACATCTCAAACTTGCCTTTCATCGGTGTTGAAAACTTTTCACACAAATTGATGGTTTGAGATCTAAAATGATATCATCAACATATATATGAACCAAGAAGATATCTTCCCCATCTTCTATCCTCGAATGAGTTCTATCAACAGCCTTTTCGACAATACCATGGTCAAGAAGAAACCGAGAAAAGTATCATACCATGCTCGGGTGCTTTCTTAAGACCATACAAAGCTTTTCCGAGCACAGAACTTGGTCATTCTGCTTGAAACCGTGAGGTTGTTCCACATAAACCTCTTCTTTAAGCACAATTGCCGTTCGAAATGCACTTTTCACATCCATTTGATAGACCGTGAACTTCATGTGGGCGAAGATATGCAAGAAACAATCTGGTGGCTTCTAGTCTTGCAACAAAAAGTAAAGGTTTCATCATAATCCAAGCCTTCTTCTTGGGAATAACCTTGTGCAACTAGCCTTGCCTTGTTTCTTACAATTTTGTTGTTTTCATCTCTTTTATTCTTAAAACCCACTTGGTTCCAATGACATTGTGCCTTTCAGGTCTATCTACTAGCTCCCATACTTCATTTCTTGAGAATTGATTTAGCTCATCTTGCATAACAGTAATCCAATGAGAATCTTGTAGAGCTTCACCAATCTCGAGAGGTTCTTTCTCCGATAGGAAGCGGCCAGAAATAGTGCACTCTCACCATGGAACCTTCTTGTTTTAACACCTTCAGTTAGATCACCCACAATCTGACTTGTAGGATGACTATCTAACCATTTCCTTCTCGATGTTCCCCTTTCAACAGTATCCTCAACATTTGAAATGTTAGGTTCAGTTAATTCAGTAAACTCAGGGAACAACAGAAAAGGAGAAAGAGAATCATCTTCCTCAGGGGAAATTTATTCGAACATTGTCGAGACATTTGTTCCCCTTTGGTTGATAGATTCGGTAATTTGCCTCACCGTGACCACATCTTCATTGGCATCACATACCGAAGTCCGAATCGGTGTCTGCTTCATTGGTCACCTTTTGGTGTGTTGGCTTTCCGAGTCTCACCATCCCGAATTCCATCCCGAACTTTTTTATTCGAGTCCGAGTCACTCCAATCATAGATAGTGTCCGACTTCTTCTTTTTCGTGTTCGATTGGATGATTTCTCATTCTTTTTCAGCTTAATCTGGTGATCCTCTTGGTCGGGTTCATCTCAAGATCATGTTGTTGTTTCTTCCAACACAAGTAGATTCATCAAAAAACACATGAGGTGTTTCCTCCACAATAAGAGTCCTACAGCTTGTAAACTCGAAAGCTTTTTGATCGACTTCGTAATATCCTAAGAATATTCCTTCATCGCCTTTACTATCAAATGTTTTCTCTCGATCTTTACCATTATTGTGTATGAAACACTTGCAACCAAACACACGAAAGAAATAAACAAGAGGCTTCCTTTCATTCCAAAGCTCATAAGGTGTTTTGCCTTGACTCTTGGTCAGCATGGATCTGTTCTGAGAGTAGCATGCAAAGTGTTGATTTTTCAAATTTCAAAACTTTTAGGAATATCAGCTTCAACTATCATTGTCCTTGCAGCTTTTTTCAAAGTCCTGTTCCTTCTTTCAGCAACACCATTTTGTTGAGGGGTCCTTTCAGCTGATGTTTCATGAGTAATTCCATTTGCTGCACAATAATCAGATATGATATGATTTATAAATTATGTTCCCTTGTCAGATCTGATTTTGACCACACTCAAAATTTTCTCAATACTGAGCCTTTTCAGTAATTCTGGCAGCTTTATCTGAGTCCCTTTCTTATTGAGTAAGAATATGACCCAAGTATATCTTGAGTAGTCATCAACTACTACCAATGTGTATTTCCTGCCATTAGTGCTCACTGGTGTTATAGGACCAAAAAGATCCATATGCAGTAACTGAAGTATTCTTTCAGTAGAAACATCTACTTTGCTTTTAAATGATGCTCTAACTTGTTTTCCTTTCTGGCACACATCACAAATAGGTTCCTTACTGAACACTTCATTAGGCAACCCTCTCACAAGAGCTAATCTTGCAAGCTTATTCAGGGTTTTGAAATTCAGGTGATTCATTCTTTTATGCCATAACCAACTGGTATGTGTGGAACTTTTAGCAACCAGACATGTATCTTTAGGAGTTGAACTCCAATCGAAGAAGATACACATTTCTTTTTTCTAGTACCGGTCCAAGAATATTTTTACGTGTTGTATCATCTTTCACATAACATAAGTTCTTAGAGAACTCAACATTAAAACCTTTATCACGTAATTGGCTTATTGAAAGCAAGTTATGCTTCAATCCGGATACATATGAAACACCATGGATATGAATCGAGTCGATTTCCAAAGTTCCATATCCTCCTCATCGTCCCTTGGAGTTATCTCCAAAAGTGATCTGAGGGCCTCTTTGTTCAACATAGTCATCGAGTATCTTCTTGAATCTCGCATATGTCTTGAACATCCACCGTCAAGATACCATACATCGTGGGCCTTTTCATCTCTCGCTCATCGCTCTTATGTGATCTTTAATCACCAAAGGTGCCCTTGTTTTCCTCCCCCGAAAAATGCAGATCAATTCTTAGGTACCCATTTGTATAGGTTCCTACAAGGTTAAATGCCCTTTTCGAATCCAAATCACCTCGACAACTCTAATCACTTTAGAGTGGCTAATTTGTTTTCCATAAACATCAACATACACATTTACTACTCTGGGTGCCTTAGCAGTTTTCTGTGTATGTGTGCTAGCTTTAGCATGAACATGGGCTTTTGAATTTTCTTTGGTTCAGGCCTTTTGTTCCTTTGCTTTGGCTTCAGTGCATCCGATCTAAATCTTTGTTGACTCAGGTTCAGATAACCTTTACCCTTAGGCAAGTAAGGTTCAGGTTGTCTGTACTGAAATTTGGGTCTTTCAGTATACTGAGGACTTGGTCTCTTCAGTTGAGAATGTCTCTGGCGAGTGTTTCTCTTCCGAAGATTCCTCCGATGGTTCAATCACGATCCTTTCGGTTTGCATTCTTAGCTGAGGCTTTGAAGTACTTTGCTCGAAATTTTCCAATCGAGTGCTCGGGTTTTCTAGCCTTCACCGAGGTTTGGGCTTTCCTACCGATCATTCGGTTTCTTCAAACCATGGGTCCTTTTCCCTTGTTTACAACCTTGGGCATTTCTTCAGTTTGAAGTGTAGGTGTCACCGGGTTTTACAAAGATTGTCTTCTTGCTACTTGATCGCGGATTCGCACGACCTTGTGAGGTTCCCCGAATGTATCCCAATCCGATTTTTATAGTGGCGAGATCTCTGGTAACTCTGAATTTCATCTATTACTTTAGATGCAATATTCAATAGAGTTAACTTCTTCCTCGTGCACTATCCTCACGATTCTGTAGAGTTTCATGCTTCTCGAGAGAGGTCATTGAACTTAGTTACGATCAACCTAATCTCTTCATGGATTTCTCTAGCTTTTCGATTAGGGTCACTATCAACTTCTCTTTCTCTCGAGAGTTGTACTTTCGTAACATCCAGTTCATCAAGAGCTCCCATTAATTGAGAAGTGATCTCAGTTTTGCTAGAGTCTTTCCATTTTAGATTTTTCAACCTTGATTTCCTTTATTCGCTCTTGAGTTTCATTTAGCGAGTTCTTGTAAAAACAAAGATAGTCCTTCATCGATTCTCAAAAGAATCCATCGTGTCAAATTGATCACATTACGATTGAACTTGACAACTCTTGTGCTAGTGTAGGAGCAACAACAGAAAAAAAGAAGAGTTTACCTCCTCAATGGCCATCGACAAATGTCATCACTTTCACTTTGTCGAGAATATCTCATCCAAGAGCTAGATCCCTCCTCGTAATGTTCTTCTTCCGCAACCATGACCTTTTGCTAGAGAACTTCTTGTCTCTTTTTAGCTTGCCTTTCTCTTCTCTTCTTAGCACTTCGTGTCATGACAAATCATATTGGAAGTGACCTTTCTTTTGGCAATTGTAGCATCTGTTGGCATCATCATCCTGATCACTTTCTTCCTTGGACTTGGAGTCCTTCTTTCTGGATGAAGATCCTTCAGTTTTCAGGTCCTTTCTCTTCTCAGTTGGTTTGTCCTCAGGTTTCTTCTGGTACCTGTGATTCCTGTAATAGCTTTTGTATTTTCCATATCGACTATTAAGTCTTTCAAACCTCCTTGCCATCAGTGCTAGCTTATCCTCAAGCTCATCCTGATTCTTAGCAAGGGAGTTCTCAGACTCTCTAGTTTTACAGGTTTTATCTTTGGCCTTAAAAGCCACATTCTTACTAGATGATGAATCATCTTTGCTGTCAGCCTTTTTAGATTTCTTATCAATTACAAACTCATAGGCCTTCAAATTTCGAAAGACTTGTTGATATGGCATTGAATTAATATTTTTGGTGTTTTCAATCACCACTGCATGTATATCCCATTTCTTAGAAAGACCTCTAAGAATTTTCAATGCAACTTCTCTCTGTGGATATTTCTTTCCAAGTGCATTTAGATCATTCATAATACTAGTGAATCTGACTTCCAATTTGTCAATAGATTCACCTTCTTCCATTTCAAAACTATCAAACTTTCCAATTGCAACTGAAAGTTTGTTTTCCTTGATATGATCTGTGCCTTGGCACATTACAGCTAGTGTATCCCAAATTTCTTTTGCAGTATTGCAGTGAGAGATCATTCCCATCACACCATCATCAATTGTACTGTATAGTGTGTCTTTAGCAATGTAGTCTAGATTGACTAACTTTCTCTCCTCAGGAGTCAGTTGGTCATCAGACTTAGGAAATTCTGCTCTAGGATCGTTTCTCTCATTTTATGTTCCTCTGGGATTCACCACAGTAAATTGTTGGGGAATGAGTTGCACAGATCTATTCGGGGTGAATATTTAAATACAAATTTAATTCATTAATTATTACTAGCATGAATTAATCCTATATTAATTCAAATAATAATTGCAACAACATATCATGCATATAAAAAGCCACGTAAAACCTACGCATGCGGAATCTACGGGTTTACGTGAATGTACCTCTTCGGGATGGCAGTGGCTTTGGTCGGACGGACTAACCAAAAGGACTTCCCAAGTATTCCCTTAGCCCTTGCTCGACAATCCAGTGGAAGGATACTCGCGAACAATTAACAAAAGGAAAAAATAAACTTTGTTGCACCACTTATGTGGATTTGCTAATATTTCCAGCACATGGAATTGTACTTGAGAATGAACTAATCATCCCTTATTTATAAGAGGGAGGGTGTTCGAAAATTTAGTGATATTTCAATGTGGGAAAAGACTTTTCTTGGTTACCAAGAAATCTTGAATATATCCCATATATTCTTTTTCCCATAATTAAAATATTCCACAAAATTCCACCTCTTCTATTATGGACAAAATTTCGAAATATTTAAACAAGAATCCAAGATTTGGATCTTCTTGAATTTATGAGATATTCTTGTATTTCAAGAAATACATATCTTCCATAATATCTTTTCAAGAAAATCAAGAAAATCTTTCTTGCCCACTATATTTCCAAAATTTTCGAAAATTCCCTCATGAATAACCAAGTGGGAGATTTCTTGAATTTAATGAGATAATCTTGTATTCCAAGAATACATATCTTCATTCCATAACAAAATTCAAAGAAAATCATTCTCCCTCTTTTATCCATAATTTTCGAATTAATTAGAGAAATATTAAGCAACAATATTTATTTTATTTTAATCACCTTTTCAGTTATTGAACTATATGTTGGGCTACTCAGGGGGCCTTTAGGAGAATTAAGATTGGACCTTCTAATGGATCTTGAATATCTAATATTGAGTCACAATATAATTCAAGCCCATAAATATTAATTAATCCCACTAAATAATTAATATTGCACCATCCATCTTAACCCATATTACGAATAATATGGCTCCCGGTCATTATTTCCCGTGTTTAAGATTATTTAGCCCATTAATTAATTCAAGCCACCAAATAGCTTTCCGTTAATTAATATCTTTTGTCCTTGGTCGAGAACGGTTCAACATTATTATCCATACCTAAAACTAATTCCACTTGCAAGATTTGGTATGATAAAACTTATGAACCTCCCAAGGGGGCAAATCAAGCAAGCGTATTTGCACACGATTCTTCAGATTAAATCTTAGCAATCACATGTGACCAATAATATTGCCCAAGATAAAAAGTATTGAATCTCTCTCTCTCGATTAAGCTACCCATGATAAGTCAAAGCAATAGTTACCAATCCCACGTGATCCTATTTAAGGGACGAAGGTTAAGAAACAACGAACCACCGAGGTCTAATTCTTTCTTGTTCATTCAAGAACTTATCCTCCTCAGAGGTCCTATTCAAAGCATCACCATGCACTAGTGTAATCTCTTGGTCAAGACAAACCAATCTCGAGCCTTAAACCTCAACCTTTTCGCGATGGTTGTTCATTTCCATCTAGGTCGTGAATGGCGTACTTTTTTAGTTACAAGGGGATTTGTTAATTTAATCTTCGTGATCCGTATCACTAAATTAACTACAGTGTAACACGTACAAATTATTGAACAGTTATGCAGTAAATATATATAACATTCAATCATATTTAAAGCATCAGTGATAAACAATTTATTTCAGTAAATAAGTCTGAAAATTCAGTTTCGATTATACAAAGTAAAAAGCATACTTTTCAGTATAATCCCAACAATCTCCCACTTATACTCAAAGTCTACTTTTAAGTATACTACAACACGTCTCGAGTAGTCCGTGACATCTAATTTCACCTACACGAACCTAATAATTCTCCCACTTATACTCAAAGCAGATTGGCAATGGTCTTGACACCCATTCCACTCACATGTCTCTCGAATGTATTCAGAGGCAGACGCTTTGTGAATGGATCTGCTAGGCTGTCCTCAGACGCTATCTTTGCCATATCTATATCTCATCTCTTAACGATTTCTCGTATAAGACGTCTTTCCTTTAATGTGTTTGTTTGACTCATGGACTCTTGGTTCTCTTGAATTTGCAACTGCTCCTAGCAGATATTGCTAGACAAATTCAGAACACCATCCAAGTCCACTAAGAAGATCTAGAGCCCAATCGGTTCTTTCACTGCTTCACAAGCGGCTACTTACCCGACTTCCATGGTTGAGTCAGTGATGCATTTCTGCTTCACACTCGTCCATTGGATGGCTACACTTCCCAAATGGAAACACACTAACTGAGGCAGATAATTTCTGGAATCTATATCTGATTGGAAATCCGAGTTCGTGTAGCCGATGGGGATTGGAGTATCTGACTGATAAATCAACATTCTATCCTGAGTTCTTTTCAGACACTTCAGAATGTTTTTAACTGTCGTCCAATGTGCTTTCCCTGGGTTACTTTGATATATTGCTACCATGCCTACGGCAAAGCAGATATCCGGTCTCGTACACAGCAATGCATACATAAGGTTTCCGACAGCCGAAGCACAAGGAATACCTTTCATGTCATCTATCTCCTTTTCGTCTTAGGGAACATTTTCTTGGATAGATGGATTCCAAGCCTGAAAGGTACAGATCCTTTCTTGGAATCTTGCATGCTGAATCGTTTCAAAACCAGTGTCTATGTATGAAACTTGTGATAACCCGACCATCATTTTCTTGTGATCTTGATCCCAAGGATGTGTCCGGCTTCCCTAAGTCTTTCATATCAAACTATTTTGAAAGCCATGCCCTTACGTCTGATCACACCTTCACATCGTTCCCGATGATCACAATGTCATCTACGTATAGTACTAAGAATACCAATGCAGTTCCGACACGCTTTTTATACACACAACTTTCAAACTCGTTTTGATCAAACCCATAAGACTTTACAACATGATCAAAACTTTGGTTCCAAGCTCTGGATGCCTGTTTGAGTCCGTAAATGGACCTCTTGAGCTTACAAACTAGGTGTTCTTGGCCTATTTCAATGAAACCTTGGTGTTGTTGCACATAGATCTCTTTATCAAGACTTCCGTTAAGGAAAGCTGTCTTGACATCTATTTGCCAGATTTCAAGGTCGAAGTGCGCAACAATCGATAAGAGAATACGGATGGACTTAAGCATGGCTACGGGAGAAAAAATTTCCTCATAATCGATCCCTTTCTTTCTAAGTATAACCTTTCGCCATTAGTCTTGCTTTAAAGGTTTCAACCTTCCCGTTCGATCCTCTTTTCCTCTTATATACCCACTTGCATCTAATGGGTTTGACCCCATTAAGTGGTTCGACTAGCTCCCACACTTTATTATGAAATATAGAACCCACTTCGGCTTTCATTGCTGTTTGCCAAGAATCTGCATCCTTATCTTGGAGTGCCTCGCATATGTCCATGGGTCTGATTCCTGGAATCAAGTCCGAGGACTCTCCTATTCCCATGAATCTCTCGGGCTGTCAAACAACCCTCCCACTATAACGAGGCTCCGGTTGTGAAAACGTATCATTTGGTATATCATCTAGTACAATTGGCACTGAGGTTTGCCCTCTAAGCTCATTTAAGGTAATCTCACTTCTGGGTTTTCTTTGGTTCATATTGTTTTCTTCCAAAATCTAAAGTGGGTGCGGATGTCCACCTTTTGATCTTCGGAACTATAGAACGTACACCCTTTTGTTCCCTCGGGGTATCCTACAAAATAGCTTTAATTCTGATCGAGGATCCAATTTACCGGTTTCTTTGTCCAACACGTGGGCGGGACACCCCAAAAGTTCTCATGTGTCTCATACTAGGCTTGGCTTGGGTCCACAATTCTTTGGGGTTTTGGGAACCGATTTGGATAGCATCAAGTTCAGAATGTAAGTCGCTGTTACCAAGGTATGACCCCAGAACGACTCGGGAAGATCCGCATAACTCATCATTGATCTAACCATTTCCAAAAAAGAATTACATTTGCTTCATTGCAAACTCCATTTTGTTGAGGGGTTCGGGTGCGGTGAGTGATACAATCCTTCATCGGATAAGTAGTTCAAAAACACATCGGTGGGAGGTATTCGCCTCCACGATCGGATCGAGAGACTTGATCACGGTTTTCCATATGATTCTCTGCTTGATCCTTAAATTCTTTAGAATTTCTCAAAGGTCTCGATTCATGCTTCATAAGGAAAATGTACCTTTAGTAATCATCAATAAAATTACTCATAACCTCCTCTTGCTTTGGTTAACATTGAACTACGTACATCTATGTGAATCGATTTCTAACACTTCTTTAGCCCCATTCCCTTGGCTCCAAATGCCATCTTGGTCATATCACCCTCCAAACATGATTCGCGGGTTGGAATTGGTTCAACTTGGAGAAGCCCTAGTGAACCGCCTCTTACCAACCTTTGATCCTCTTTTGGATTTATATGACCTAATTTATAGATGCTAAAGAAGTGTCTCGCTCACGCCCGATGAACGCTTTTCTTTTCTCGGAAACTTGATTGATGTGTTATAGGATACATTTAAGTGAGTGGTGTGCACAATTAATTGTATAGAGATCATTCAACAAATTGTTCCATGACGAGATAAATTTATCAAAAAATAAAATTGGTAACAACTTTATTAAAAAGTAACCAAAATATCCATCATAAAAGTTTAGAAACTAAAAATGAATTCTTTCTAAAATTCCTAACGTAAAGAATATCTCAAAAAAAATAAAGCACTGCTCTTCAAAACACAGTGCACTTCTCCCATCGCTTTGCCGCCACTCTCGAAGACCGCGATTGTGATGAGGATCTCACTCCCACTAAGTTGCGGATCATTTAGAACCCGTGAAGCCAACATGATTAGTGGATCTCAGATCAACCACCCACGAATGAGAGGTATACGCCGCTAAATAAGTTTCAACAACTAGTGCGTGAGAATTACCTTTCTTTCCGTCCCTTTTTGGGGTTGGAACAGCAAAACCTCCACTGTCCTCTCTCACCGCAGCTTAAGCACTTCCTCTTTGGATTTTCCTTGACACAACAAACATTCCTCATCTTACCATTGCCCTTGGCAACAGTTGAGTTTTATTGCTTATGGCCTTTGGTCTTCTTCTTTATCTTGCCTACCCTTGGCCTAGAAGATGAAGACGGACCACTTGCCATCAAAGCTTGAGTTTGGTGCCTTATCATCATTTCTGCCGAGACCAAAAGCTTGCAACAAATTAGCTAGCGAGGCCAAAATGCTCAAAAACTTTTTGGGCAGAGAGTGAAGTACCAAATTCATCTGAGTCTCCAGATCATAATCTGCACTCAGATTCTCAAGTTTGTTCAGATGGGCCATCTATTTTGAGGACATAATCCCTTACGGGTTTGCCCTTCACCATTTTCAGCAACGACATCTCTCGCAAGGTGATCTGACGAGTCCCACATGTTTTGACTCGTCAGTTGGCTCATCTGATTTTGGTGTGTCAAAATCCACTTGTGCTTTTGTGAAGTTAGGACAATTATAATTTTTCAATCAATATAGTTTCCATACATATTGTATTGACTTTAAGTATAATAACAGTGGATTAAAAGGTAACGACATCTTTGATAAAATAAACAACTATTTCCAATAAAGACAAGTATATCACAAGATTCGATCACATGCATCATATTTAAAATCTCAAAAAAAATATGAACAATGCATCAACCAACATCTCAAAACAGTTTAAATAAGCCACGTTGGGTGGGTCATTATTTAAACACATTCAAGTAGGTTACAAACAAGAACAGTTACAAACCTTTAATATCCAGATTAATAGTTGGCGTCCACTTGACCAATATAAAATTGACAGGGACTTCGGAGAAGTATATGTATATCAATTTTATACCTAAGTAATAACCATGATTAAATACAGGATTACAATTTCGCTTTGATCGAGCCTCGTTGGGAGGGTCATCGTCGCCACTAGTAATAACCCACAATCATCCGTTTGGAATTCATTCATGTGAAACCTATCTTTTGACCGTCCCCGTTGAAATTTCTCCAAAAGAATTCACAAATAAATAAATCATGGAGGTCAAAATTAATTCAATTTTATTATCCGGAATAAAATTGTCAATTAATTATTTAAAACATACTTAGTAATTTTGAAGTTGAGATTTTTCAATTTGGCAACCCTCATGCAAACACATTTAAACAAATTAAATAAAACATAAGATAACACAAATAAATCAAGCAAAACAGAAAAAATAAACATATTGGGCACAAATTATCCAATTGTCATGGTTTGATTTTTTCTGGCTTGATCTTGAAAAAACACGCCTCGAATTTCTCCCACTTCGTTCGTCTCGAAAAAATACTTAGTCTCGAATCCACGCTAAGCGGCTCAAATAGGAATGCATGCCCAAGATCCGGCGGGCCACTTGGCTTGGGGACGACTTAAGCGACCTAAAGCACCCGCCCGGCGGGCCGTGCCCGCCGGTCCTGAACCGCCTCGGCAATCGGTTAAATTCGACAATTCTCGGCGAACAACCATCCGCGATCATCCATACATCGCCCCCCTCCGCCTCGCCCAGCCTTCCTCGGCGGCTTTTCAGCGTCTCGCCGACGCCCCCGCTGCCGGCTGCTACTTAGTGACGTCGCCTGCCCGTCTCATCCTCATCTCACTCCGCCCGCCCGGCTACTGCCTTGCCAAAGCCTTGTGCGGCGCCAGCGCCGCCTATGCTTATGCTGTTCTCGATTTCATCCTTTAATTCTTCGCTCTCTTCGTTCCGATCCGGTTACAATTTATTTACAAAAAATAAATAAATCTAGATCTAGACTAGTCTATTACATTGATCAAATCAAACAAATCCTAGTCTACTTTCGTGGATTTTTTCACGAGGCAAAAAAAAAATCCGAATCGAATCGAATTAAAAAAAAAACCACAGTTTATATGGATGCAAAATAAAACATTAAAATCCATGACAATTGGATACCTGCAAAACAGATCTAACAGTTCTACTATCCAATTTCAAAATTAATGTCCACGAATTAAATTACAATTTAAAAAATTCAGAGCCCGAAACAGTGGCTCTGATACCAGTTGTTGGGGAATGAGTTGCACAGATCTATTCGGGGTGAATATTTAAATACAAATTTAATTCATTAATTATTAATAACATGAATTAATCCTATATTAATTCAAATAATAATTGCAACAACATATCATGCATATAAAAAGCCACGTAAAACCTACGCATGTGGAATCTATGAGTTTACGTGAACGTACCTCTCGGGATGGCAGTGGCTTTGGTCGGATGGAGTAACCAAAAGGACTTCCCAAGTATTCCCTTAGCCCTTGCTCGACAATCCGGTGGAAGGATACTCCCGAACAATTAACAAAAGGAAAAAATAAACTTTGTTGCACCACTTATGTGGATTTGCTAATATTTTCATCACATAGAATTGTACTTGAGAATGAACTAATCATCCCCTATTTATAAGAGGGAGGGCGTCGAAAATTTAGTGATATTTCAATGTGGGAAAAGACTTTTCTTGGTCACCAAGAAATCTTGAATATATCCCATATATTCTTTTTCCCATAATTAAAATATTCCACAAAATTCCACCTCCTCTATTATGGACAAAATTTCGAAATATTTAAGCAAGAATCCAAGATTTGGATCTTCTTGAATTTATGAGATATTCTTGTATTTCAAGAAATACATATCTTCCATAATATCTTTTCAAGAAAATCAAGAAAATCTTTCTTGCCCACTATATTTCCAAAATTTTCGAAAATTCCCTCATGAATAACCAAGTGGGAGATTTCTTGAATTTAATGAGATAATCTTGTATTCCAAGAATACATATCTTCATTCCATAACAAAATTCAAAGAAAATCTTTCTCCCTCTTTTATCCATAATTTTCGAATTAATTAGAGAAATATTAAGCAACAATATTTATTTTATTTTAATCACCTTTTCAGTTATTGGACTATATGTTGGGCTACTCAGGGGGCCTTTAGGAGAATTAAGATTGGACCTTCTAATGGATCTTGAATATCTAATATTGAGTCACAATATAATTCAAGCCCATAAATATTAATTAATCCCACTAAATAATTAATATTGCACCATCCATCTTAACCCATATTACAGTCAATATGGCTCCCGGTCATTATTTCCCGTGTTTAAGATTATCTAGCCCATTAATTAATTCAAGCCACTGAAATAGCTTTCCGTTAATTAATATCTTTTGTCCTTGGTCGAGGAACGGTTCAACAATATTATCCATACCGGAAACTAATTCCACTTGCAAGATTTGGTATGATAAAACTTATGAACCTCCCAAGGGGGCAAATCAAGCAAGCGTACTTGCACACGATTCTTCGTATTAAATCTTAGCAATCACATGTGACCAATAATATTGCCCAAGATAAAAAGTATTGAATCTCTCTCTGATTCGCTACCCATGATAAGTCAAAGCAATAGTTACCAATCCCACGTGATCCTATTTTAGGGACGAAGGTTAAGAAACAATGAACCACTGAGGTCTAATTCTTCCTTGTTCAGTTCTGAAGAACTTATCCTCTTGTAGGTCCTATTCAGCACATCAGTCATGCACTAGTGTAATCACTTGGTTAAGACAAACCAATCTGAGCCTTACACCTCAACCTTTCGCGATGGTTGTTCATTTCCATCTAGGTCGTGAATGGCGTACTTTTTAGTTACAAATTAATCTTCTGTTAATTTAATCTTCTCGATGATCCGGTATCACTAAATTAATAACATTCAATCATATTTAAAGCATCGGTAACAAACAATTTAATTATTTGAAAATCCAGTTTAAGTTATACAAAGAAATATATATAACATTCAATCATATTTAAAGCATCGATTCATGTAAACAATTTATTTCTTAGAAATAAGTTCTCGAAAATCCGAAGTTTCTTAGAAGATTATTATCCGAGTCTTTTAAGTAAAAAAGCATACTTTTTAGCAAATATAATCCCAACATAAGTTGGAATGGTCCTTCAAACGACCACTCTCCACATCACGTTTTTATGTTTGGAATACAAAGAGCCCGCATTCTTAGTCTCCACAAATCATAGTTCTCCATAATCCCAACCGAGAACATTTTAGGAAGTTTCTTAGAAGACATTTTTATCCGAGTCTTTTAAGAATTCAATGGTTGCCCTTTGGTTTAAGATTTAAGCTTTCGGATAGACCACAAGTATTTTAGCAAATGTAAAAATATGCTTTTTTAATCAACAAAGCAGTGGTCAAAATAGTTGAAAACAACTTTTATAGTGGTTCGAGAGACTCAATACCACTTGTTGGTCTTGGTGCAAATGAGTCTTTACACGTGTATGGAAACACAACTGTTCGAGCTTTTCGACTGTTTTAAAAACTTTTCTTTTTACTTTACTCAAACACAGGTTAGCTTGGGTCAAGTTATCTAACTTCAAGATTTGGTACTCCCGTGAAGTTTACTAACAAATTTCTCACCAACAATCACAGTCAAACTACCTTCTAAAGGGTTTGGGGTTTCTTAGTTGGTTTCATCTAGGATGAGATATCCTTTACAATAAAACCTGCAAAGGCTATAAACCTCGCTAGACTTAGATTATGTTCTTGGATTTAAAAGCCTTGGAACATTTTCAAGTTTAACTTTTGCAATAATAAGTTTGATTTGAGTTGCTTACAAATTTCCGCATATTTATAGGCATACACCAGTCACTTTGAAAAACTATCCGAGGAGATAATTTCTTATGGTGTGTGAGGAACGACTATATTTAGGGTTTGAAAACTCCTTTAACACGAGGCAATCTTTTCATGTAGCCGGGTCTTCACTTTTTGCGATCTTACTTTTGTCTTCTAACATCTTTTTCGGCGACACAGTCTTGAGGTCTTCTTTATCTCCTCTTCTTGACTTTTGTCTCCAGTTAAAGAGCTGTAGTCTTTCAACGACTCTTTTGGTTACATTCTCGAGTTGATATAACCTTAACAACACTCGTATTCATGCCCATTTGAATCTTGAAATTCTATTTTTTCGGAATTCATCTTCTCCGATTTGCATCCTTCGGATAGATATGTTGATTGCTTGAACATTCATCTCGAAGTTTCACATTCTTGATCTTGTTCTTGAACTTACGTTTCACCTTCGAGGTCTTCCGAGTCTTCGAAACTTTTCATCTGCGCCGAGTCTTTTCCTCGCCATTTCTCGAGTCTTGAAACTTTTTCGAGTTTGAAACTTTCTCTTGAAACATATCGAGTCTTGAAACTTCGATTTCATCTTGAATCTTTCTTCATCCTAACTCTTGAAATCTTCTATATCTATATCGACTATACATTTTGCATATCATCCTGAATACTATAAAACTGAATCCTGACTCAACTATCAAGATTATCCTGAACATGTCATACTCAGGGGTTTTGGGATCTAATCAAAATCATATATCTTTATTAAATTCATCTCCCAACAATAAGCAACAACAACATGCATACACGTAATTCACCTAAATCCTAAGCATGAGGAATCTAGGAGTTACGAAATTATGTGGAAACTAAGCTCGAGTTGAAGTCTATGGACTTGTAAATTTGAGATTAACAATGGTCAATGTTTCATACTACATAATGTCTTGTTTTCTCTGAAGATCATTAAGGATCTCACCTCTATATTTTTCTTCTATGATTGGGATGTGATTTGCAATTTATATTAGAGATGGTTTTGATGGTATATTTAATGTGAATTATGGTACTTGACGATTATCCTATGTTTTATATGGTTTTGGACTGTAAGAGAATAATTATTTTAGTATTAAGATGATAATCCATGGATTACTAAATATTTATTCATCTAGTTATGCTTGTGTGAATGATGACATTTAGCATGCTAGATTTAGTCACACTGTGCAAGATTTGATTAACTAACTTGCGAAAGAAGAACTATGGGATTAGTCTTTAAAAGTCAGATTTATTAAAATGCAAATATTGTCTTGTTCACAAGTGATTAGAAAACCAATTGATAAAACTGTGATTGTGGATTCTTCATTGCAATGATTTTATTTTGATAAATGTAATTTTATGAATGTCAAATATCAAATAATGGAATTTATTGGTTTTTCATTACTTAAGTTGATGATTTTTCACGTTTTACATGTCTAAAATTTCTCACAAGAATGGATTACTTCAAACATTTCATAAATGAGTCTAAGAATAAAATGACATAACTTTAAAGGTTTTAAGAACCAATAAAGGACGTGGATGTTTACCAATGCAGTTCTGGGAACTGTGTAATGAAAATGATATAATCCACCGATTATCAAAACCTTACACATCATAATCCAACGATTATCAAAACCTTACACATCATTGCTCAATGGTGTGACTGAAGAAAGAATGAACGATGTTGGATATGATACGATCCATGATGAAACAACTAATTTTTTAACTATCTTTTTTGAAAAGATGAGTTATTTATAGTTGTCCGCACATTGAATAAAGTTGTTCATAGTTGATTAAGTCAACTCCATCTGAACTCTAGACAGTTGAAGATCTGATCTTTAGTTAACCTTTGTATCTGTAGACTGACAACTTACATACACGATTCTACGAGTCAGTATGAAAAGTTGGGTTTAAAGGGTTTAGAAATGTATCTTCTAAGATACTATGCTAAATTCAAGGGATAAAATTGATCTGAGATCAAGGAGTTCAGAGTATGACATGTATAAAATCACATAATGTCAATTTTTTCTGAAAAAGTTTTCCTAGTAGGGGAGGTATTCGAAATACTATATATTTTTTTTATGATTGAAATAATCGCTCTCTATCAGATCCCATTGGGAGTAATTTACTTAATGTTGTGATATTTGTTAAAAAAAATTACCCATTAAGATTAAATGGATCTTGATGAGAGTAATTACTTATATCACAAAGTTTCAATCTTGAAAAATACTCTAGAAAATATGTGTCTGAGAGACATCATGATATTGAGGGAACACCTTCTTTATATTTTAAAAAATTAGGTCAGTCTTTAGTGAATGAGAAAGAACCTACAGATGATCGAGAGGTTCTATCTCGTTATGCAAGAGACTAATGAAACAAAATAATGAAAGATAATATAAAGTTAATAAGGTCAAATCAAGTTTTTTGAAACTTGTAGATCCTTTATTAGGATACATCTTAAAAATGCTCACTTAGTAGAGAAAGATTATATTAAAAAAAGGGTATTTAAACTTTCTTTATCTGTTGTGAGATTTACCTCGATTCGTTCACTTTTTTGCCATAGTATCAGTTCAGATTTAGAAGTACATAAAAAATTGACGTTACTGTTTTTCTCAATGGAGAATTCAAATAAGGGGATAATGTTTGTAAATTGAAGAAGTCGGTTTACAAACTTAAGCAATCCTCAAGATAGTGGTACTTGAGACTTCATACACTGATTGTCTCGTATTAACTTTTTTAGACAAAGACCACTATGTATTTATATTTAACTGTCCAAAGATAAATATGTAATTCTATGATCATATGTTGATATACTGTTAGCTGAAAAGACAACAATGAGAATCTTTCAGTGAAAGCTTCATAAAGATCGTTCAAAAAAGTTACTTGGATAGTCATAAAATACTTACGTATAGAGACTTCTAAAACAATTCAAATGAATATACAAAAACATGTCGATTCTCATGTTATAAAAAGACGAGTCACTAAACTATGATGTTGGGAGATGAATTTAATAAAGATTTTGATTAGATCCCTAAACCCCCGAGTATGACATGTATCAGGACATCTTGATAGTATAAAATCAGGATCAGGTTTCAATAGATGTTAGGACTCAGGATTATCTGCACCATGTATAGTCATCATATATAGATCAGGGAATTTTAGTATACTGAAGACTCAGAAGACTCTGGAGAATCAGAAGTATACTGAAGACTCAGAAGACTCTTAAGAATCAGAAGTACCCTGAAGACTCAGAAGACTCTGAAGAATCAGAAGTATCCTGAAGACTCAGAAGAATCCTGAAGACCCGAAGATCCTGAAGACTGTTTTGTACAGAAAGGACCCCTGAACCACTATCTTAATGAAATAGTGTTATGTTCATTCCTAGTACAAACAAACAGAATGTTAGACATTTGTGGACATTAAGGAACATATAAGATCAGAAAGGTTAACTTAAAAAGAGCCATTTTGTTTGTCTCTATTCAAAGGAAGACTTCGACCAATGAGGAGGCAACAACAACGTACTTTACTGACACTGAAAGCGACATCTCACTGAAGAAATGTCAGATTGATATCTTCCAGTTTGCAGAAATTGGTGATTGGCTACATGGCTGCATATTTTCTAAAACATGCAAGAGTGTGTTCAAACCACAAAATAACCATTCATCAATAACCAGAAGAGGAACTCTTGATGCTATCTCTTCCAGCGGATAGTTTTTCAAAGAGTGACCTTGGAGAAGTTGCCTACAAATACCAGTGACCTTCACCATTGCAAGGTTACGGGAAATCAAAGCAACTCCAGAGCTCATTCATATTCTTGCAAATTGAAGCACTCGAAAAACCTAGAATTTCCCAAGTGTTTCACATTTAAGAGAGCTCATTCACTAAGCCTAGATTTGATAGATATATCAAAAGCTTAGTAGAGATATCCTAGCTTTTGCATTTGTTCTTATTGTAAAGGATATCTCACCCTAGTTGGAAACCAACCCAAACCCAAACCTTAACCTTTTGATAAGGTAGTTTGAGTGTGTGTGTATTGTTGGTGAGTTAGAGTTGTAAAGAGTGAGTAAGCTGCAGTTGAGTTCAGCCAGAAAGTTGTAGAGGAGAAGTTAGTAAGCTACTTGTGGTAGTCTGAAAACTTGTGTGTCTTTGAGTTAGTTAGTAAGTCGCAAAGAGTCAAAAAAACTCAAGGTAGAAAAGTTAGTAAGTCGCGGTGAGTCACCAAAAGCTTTAGGAGAAGTGTGTTAAGAAATTTCTCTCAAGATCGAGAGAGGGGGCGTAGGAGCTTGAGTCTCGAACCACTATATAATTCTTTGTGTTGTTTGCTTTCAGATCTTTGCATACTATATCTTTGCGTATTTTCACTGAAAGCATACTGATTTTACTAATATTCAGTTGGAATCAATCCACTGAATGTGCATTAACTGATTCACAGCCTTAACCAATATTTTACTAAGGAAGAGATTTTCAGCAAGTTAAAACAGGTATAAACTTAGGGACTACATTGCTAAAGATACTCTATATAACACTATTTTACTAAGGAATCAATCCACTGAATGTGCATTAACTGATTCACAGCCTTAACCACTATTTTACTAAGGAAGAGATTTTCAGCAAGTTAAAACGGGTATAAACTTAGGGACTACATTGCTAAAGATAATCTATATAACACTATTGATGATGGTTTTATGGGGATGATTTCTCACTGTGAAACTGCCAAAGAAATATGGGACACACTTGCTATCATGTGTCAAGGCACAAATCATATTAAAGAAAACAAGCTTTCTGTTTCTATTGGAAAGTTTGACAGCTTTGAAATGGAAGATGGTGAATCCATTGACAAACTGAAAGTCAGATTCACTAGCATTATGAATGATCTGAATGCTCTTGGGAAAAGATACCCACAGAGAGAAGTGGCACTGAAAATTCTTAGAGGATTGTCTAAGAAATGGGATATACATGTTATGGTGATTGAAAACACCAAGAATATTGATTCCATGCCATACCAACAAGTTTTCTCTGAACTGAAAGCTTATGAGTTTGTGATTGATAAGAAAACTAAGAAATCTGATAGCAAAGATGAATCTCCATCTAGCAAAAAATGTGGCTTTCAAAGCCAAAGAGAAATCCTGTAAAGCTAAAGAGTCTGATAACTCACTTGCCAAAAATCAGGATGAGCAAGAGGATAAGCTAGTACTGTTGGCAAAAAGGTTTGAAATACTCAATAGCAGATATTGAAAATACAAGAAATACTACAGGAACAACAGGTACAAAAACAGGAATAACTCAGAAGCTGAGGACAGATCCACTGAGAAAAGGAAGGACCACAAAACTGAAGGTTCCTCATCCAGGAAGGACTCCAAGACCAAGGAGGAAAGTGATCAGGATGATGATACCAACAGATGCTATAATTGTCAAAAGAAGGGTCACTTCCAGTATGATTGTCCTGAGCTGAGTGCCAAAGAAAGAAAGGAGAGACAAGCCAAGAGAGACAGAAAGATCTCTAGCAAGAAGGCTATGATTGCTGAAGAAGAAGAATAATCTAAAGAAGGATCCAACTCTTCAGATGAGATATTTTCAGATAGTGACAGTGATGATGTATGCCTTGTTGCTATGGAGGAGGTAAATTCTTCTATCTCTGTTGTTGCTCCTACACAAGCACCTGAGTTATCAAGTTCACCTGTAACCAGTAACTTTGACCTGATGGATTCTTTTGAGAATCTTATGAAGGACTATTCTGTGTTACAAGAACTGCTCCTAAAAACTCAAGAGCGGAATAAGGAACTGACTGCCAAAAATCTGAAGTGGAAAGACTCTGAAAATGCTGAGATCACTTCTCAATTGATGGGAACTACTGATGAACTAGATGTTCTGAAAGTACAACTCTCAGAAAAAGAGAAAGTTATAGAGATCCTGAATGGAAAATTAGAGAAATCCACTGAGGAGATTCAACTTATCAGAACTGAGTTCAATGACCTCTTTGAGAAGCATGAAACTCTAAAGAAAAGTGAGGATAGTGCGCAGAGAAAGTTAGCTCTATTGAATTCTGCATCTAAAGTAATAGATGAAATTCAGAGTTATCAAAGACCTGCAACTATAAAGGTTGGATTGAGATATAATCCAGGGGGAACCTCACAAGGTCTTCTGAATGTTGCTTCTTCTAGTAGCACTAAGACTGTCTTTGTAAAACCGGTGGCATGTACTAATCTTCTCACTGAAGAATAACCCCGAGTTTTAGACAAGGGTAAAGGACCTATGGTTTGAAAAAGCAAGGTTCATGTAAGAAAGCCCAAACCTCGTGAAAAGGCTAGAAAACCCTAACACTCAAGAGGAAATTTTCAAAGCCAAGACTTTAAAAGCCTCGTGCTAAGAATACCAACCTCAATAAATCAGACCAACCATTAACCAATCAAAAAACACTCAAGCAGAGATATTCTCAACCTGAAAAGACCAAGTCCTCGACATCTTGAAAGACAACAATTTCAAAGATAGATGCCTAAACCCCACTTGCCTAAGGTTAAAGGTTTTCAACCCAAGTCGTGAGACAGAGACGGTGCACCAAAGCCAAGGCATTTGAACAAGAGGCCTGAACCCAAGAAGAACTTTAAGGCTCATGTTCATGTTAAGGCCGCACTCATACATTGTGGTATTTGCCAAGGCACCTAGGGTGGTGAATGTGTATGTAGATGTTTATGGGAGACAAATCAGCCACTCTAAAGTAATTAGAGTTATCAGGCAGATTTGGGTTCCAAAAGGTACATCTAACCTGGTTGGACCCTACACCAAATGGGTACCTAAGACCGATCTGTTTTTTTCAAATGAAAGGAAAAGGGCACCTTGAAGAATAGAGACAACATAGCCCTGATGAGTGGAAATGAATTGGCTCCTGCTGCATGGTGTCTGGACAGTGGATGTTCAAGACATATGACAGGATATAAACAATTACTCACTGACTATGTTGAGCAAAAAGGTCCTCATATTACATTTGGAGACAACTCCAAAGGACAGACTGAAGGATATGGAACTCTTTGAAATTGATTCTGTTCATAACCATGATGTTTCATATGTTTCTGGTTTAAATCATAACTTGCTTTCAATCAGTCAATTCTGTGACAAAGGATTCAGTGTTAAGTTCTCAAAGAACTTATGTTATGTGAAAGACAATACTTCACAACAAATATTACTGACTGGTACTAGAAAAGGAAATGTGTATCTTGCTGATTGTAAATTATCACCTAAAGATACATGTTTGGTTGCAAAAAGTTATATTGATACCAGTTGGCAGTGACATAAAAGGCTGAATCACTTAAACTTCAAAACCCTGAACAAACTTGCAAGATTAGCACTTGTGAGGGGGTTACCCAATGAAGTATTCAGTAAAGATCATGTATGTGATGCCTGTCAGAAAGGAAAACAAATCAGAGCATCATTTAAAAGCAAAGTAGAAGTGTCTACTGACAGAATTCTACAATTGTTACATATGGATCTCTTTGGTCCAGTGACACATGTGAGCACTAATGGTAGGAAATATACACTTGTGGTAGTTGATGACTATTCTAGATACACATGGGTCATATTCTTACTCAGTAAGAAGGACACTCAGACAAAACTGCCAGAATTACTGAAAAGATTCAGTACTGAAAAGAATCTGAGTGTGGTAAAAATCAGATCAGATAAAGGCACTAAATTTATCAACCATATTATATCTGATCATTGTGCAGCAAATGGAATAGCTCATGAAACATCAGCTGCAAGGACCCCACAACAAAATGGTGTTGCTGAAAGAAGAAATAGGACTCTGAAAGAAGCTGCAAGAACAATGATTGCTGAAGATGATATGCTTAAGAGATTTTGGGCTGAAGCTATCAACACTGCATGCTACTCTCAGAACAGATCCATGCTGACAAAGAATCAAGGAAAAACACCTTATGAGCTATGGAATGAAAGGAAACCTCTTGTTTCTTTCTTTCGTGTGTTTGGTTGCAAGTGTTTCATACACAATAATGGTAAAGATCAGTTGAAAACTTTTGATAGCAAAGCTGATGAAGGGATATTCTTAGGATATTCTGAAGTCAGTAAAGCCTTCAGAGTTTACAGCTGTAGGACTCTTATTTTGGAATAAACACCTCATGTTGTTTTTGATGAATCTATGTGTGTTCAGAAGAAACTGGAACATGACTCAGGAGATTTGACCAAGAGAATCACCAGACTTAGCCTGAAAAAGAATGATAAAACATCCCCTGAACCTGAAAAGAAGAAGTCAATAACTTTCTATGAATGGAGTGAATCATACTCAGACAAAGAAGTTCAGGATGGAAATACTCAGGATGGTGGGACTCAGGATGAAAATTCTCCACTGAAGGAAAGCCAACACACTGAAGCTGACCAGTCTGAACATATACCAGTTCAGACTCAGGTATGTAATGCCGATGAAGATGTGGTCACAGCTGAGGCAAACTCTGAATCTATCAACCAAGGGGGAACAAATGTCGCTGACAATGTTCTGAATGGAATTTCCCCTGAGGAAGATGATTCACTCTCTCCTTTTCTATTGTTCCCTGAATTTGATGAATTACCTGAACCTAACATTTCTGATGTTGAGGATACTACTGAAGGGGAAACATCCAGGATAAGATGGTTGGATAGTCATCCTACAAGTCAGATTGTGGGTGATCTATCAGAAGGAGTTAAAACAAGAAGGTTCCATGGAGAAAGCGCTTTGTTCTGCTGCTTCCTATCTGAAAAAGAACCTACTGAGATTGAAGAAGCTCTTCAAGATTCATTATGGATTACTGCTATGCAAGAAGAGCTGAATCAATTCACAAGAAATGAAGTTTGGGAGCTAGTGGACAGACCTAAGAGGCACAATGTGATTGGAACTAAGTGGGTGTTCAAGAGTAAGAGAGATGAGAACAACAACATTGTAAGAAACAAGGCAAGGCTAGTTGCACAAGGTTATTCCCAAGAAGAAGGCTGGGACTATGATGAAACCTTTGCATCTGTTGCAAGACTAGAAGCCATCAGAATGTTTCTTGCATATGCTGCCCACATGAAATTCACAGTCTATCAAATGGATGTGAAAAGTGCATTTCTGAATGGTGTGCTTAAGGAAGAGGTTTATGTGGAATAACCTCCAGGATTTTGTCAGAATGACCAAGTTTACAGGCTCAGGAAAGCCTTGTATGGTCTTAAACAAGCACCCAGAGCATGGTATGATACACTCTCTCAATTTCTTACTGACCATGGTTTTATCAAAGGAACTGTTGATAGGACTTTGTTCAGGATAGAAGATGGGAAGAATATCTTACTAGTTCAGATTTATGTGAATGACATCATATTTGGTTCTCCAAATCCCCGATGAAAGGAAAGTTTGAGATGTCTATGATGGGGGAGATGAATTTCTTTCTTGGACTTCAGGTGAAACAAACTAAGGAAGGAATTTTCATCAATCAAACAAAATACACCAGAGATCTAATTGCTAAATATGGTGTACAGAATTGCAATGCAATTAGAATTCCTATGAATACTAACTACAAGATGGATCCTGATCCTGAAGGCAAATCAGTAAATCACACTGATTATAGAGGGATCATTGGATCATTGCTATATCTCACAGCAAGTAGGCCTGACATTACCTTTGCTGTTGGGATATGTGCAAGATACCAAGCTAATCCTAAGGCTGGTCACATGGAGGCTGCCAAAAAGATTTTGAAATATCTTAAAGGCACTGTGAATAGGGGATTATGGTATCCAGCTGATGATAACCTGGAATTAACTGGTTATTCAGATGCTGACTATGGTGGATGTAGAATTGACAGGAAGTCTACTACAAGAACTTGTCAATTTCTTTGAAGTAAACTGATATCATGGTTTTCAAAGAAATGGACCTCAGTAGCAACCAGTACTACTAAAGCTGAATACATGGCTGCAGGAAGCTGTTGTGCACAAATTCTTTGGCTCAGACAACAATTGAGGGATTATAAGATTATGGCCAATGAAGTACCTATATTTTGTGACAATAATAGTGCAATTGCTATTACACAAAATCCGGTATTGCACACTAGATGTAAACATGTTGATATCAGACATCACTTCATCAGAGATCATGTTGAAAAGAAGGATATAAGGATGGAGAAGATTCATACTGATAAACAAAGGGCTGATATCTTGACTAAACCTTTGGCTGAATCAAGATTTCAGGAACTATCAGTAGAATTAGGGATGTTGGATCCAGGTGAATGAATTTCACTGAAGGGAGAAGTCCTTCAGGAACATGTAGTTATTCAGGGGGAATAACTTAGGACAAAATTTTCTCAGGATGGAAACTGAGACTCAGGACGAAATTTTGTCAGGATCAATATTCAGTAAGGTTTATGTATTCAAATAATCCTGAAGTTATATTGATACATGCATTAAATTCAGTAGCATTTATTACACAAGGGATTACTCAGTAATCATTTGAAATAAATGACAAAAGACCTGAACTTTTAAAGCGGGAATGTCTTTGACTGAAAAAGACGAACAGTCACCTCGATTTATGAGAAACGTCCATTTGTCAACCTATAAAACTGCTACTTGCCTATTATCCAGAAAAATAACCAAAAATAGATCTCAGATTAAATCTCAAACCTTCATAATATTATCGAGATTTAATCACAACCTTTGATCTTTAATTCACAGATCACATATAAGCCAAATGTTAACCATCAGTCGTTTATTTCTCACATTTAAACGATCAAAATTCCCAAATCCTTAAACCTTCAAATCTTCAAACCCTTCATACACACTACCCAGAATCTTTTGTTTCTATCATAATGGAGTTTCCTAACTACTCAATGATCAAAGTTCTCGCAGAAACAGAGAAGCCATACTTTGAACATGTAGTAACCATGATCGACAACAAAGCAATCCAGGTTGAATGAGGCTCTAACAATGTTGCAGATGGCTGGATTAACACGACTGGTGAGCAATATGCCAGAATCCAAACTCGCCCAAGAAGTATTACAATTTGTGGTTAACCTTCGAGAAAGAGGACGAGGAGGACTGGTTTCACAGCTAAGTTTTGGAACTTATGCGAAATCGAAAGCAGAGGTGGTTTGTTCTAAACAGGTAATACTGTCCTTAGACGATATCAACTCTGAGTTTGAGTTAAGTGATAAAGGAGAAGATCCAGCGTTGTATATGTCTGGTAGAGAACAAGAAATTTTGGATCGGTTTGCAGAAACCAAGGTGGAATTGAAAGGTACACTGCACAAACGGTGTTTAAAGCCCAAATACCGAGTTTTGATCGACATTGTTGCAAAATGTTTGATGAGCACATCTGGAAGTTTGGATCAGGTGAGCAGGAACAAGTTGAGGCTCATGGCTGCGATAGAGGACTCACCCTCTATAGACTTCAACTAGTTGAAATTCTTGGTGGATTGCATCCTTCACCAAAACCAGAAACTGAAGTATGCAAAAGGTGCATTTACTAAAAATGGGAAGGTCTTGTTCGGGACGAAGATCAACTTTTTGATCGAAACCTTGCCCAGGGAGAATATGTTTCTGATGACAGGAGTTGAATTCTTTAGGACTCGGATCATGTTCCGAAAGCCTAAATCTCAGGAAATAAAGGTTGCTCCATCAGGAAGCCAAAGCTCTATGATTCAGAAGAAATCTGAAGATCAGGATGATTCCAGTTGTGATCAGGATGATGTTGTGATTTCTAATATTGTCCAGAAGCCTGTCAGGACAGCATCAGTAAAACATCCTGAAGCTTCAGGACATGAGGAAAGAACGAAGCAATCTCATGACCTTCTGAAGATCAAGAGGGAAACCAGAGAAAAACTGAAGAAGAAGACATTGGCTCCTCAAAAGAGAAAAGACTTCAAACAATTACAGAGAATGAGGCCAGTGGTGCTGAGGAAACTCAAACTGAAGCTCAGCAAGAAAGAGAATCTCCACTTCAGGTGCTCGCTCAAGTTGTAAAAGATGTTCAGAAGCAGGACACTGAAGAACATGTATTCTCAGAGGTACTTGAAACTTCCCTGAGCACTGATAAAATATCTCAGGAGATTTTCAAGGGACCTCAGGAGCAGACTGAACCTCAGGATCTGCTGAGTTTGGATACTCTCCTGAAAGTACCATTTCTTGACCCTTCAGCACTTCAACTCATCCAATCCGAGCCTGATATTTCAGAGAGCCCTGAATTGAAGAAAGACGAAGCAGAAGAAACAGAATGGTGAAGCAAGGGGGAACGGTTTATCTTAGACCGATACCCTGAGCTGAATGCTTACCCTGACCTTCAGGATATTTTCTTCAGACTCAGGACAACTGTTTATATCCTAAATCAGACACTCCCAGAGATGCTGAACATTGCCTCTTCCAGAGGAGAAGATTGGTGGAGTGCTGAGACTGCTGCCCTGACAGAGTTCTCAGGTTTCAGGAAAACCAAGCTGAGGATGAAAGTGGCTGATTTTGATGAACTGGTGAAATAGAAATTAACTGAAAGGAGGACTACTGAAGCAGATGCATCCAGTTCTCGTAATCAAGAAGAAGATGGGGATCAGGGAGGTGAAGGAGAAAAGCAATCTGAGAAAGAAAAATAACTTCAGAAAGTTGCTGAGAAAGAGAAAGACACTGAGAGTCACATAGAGAAGGAAACTGATGCTGAACAGACTGATATCAGACAACCTCAGACTGAAGTTAGAACTCTTCAGGTACCTTTTGGCACTATTATACATTATGCCGAAGTTACTGAAGTACCTAGCTTTAAATATGTTGTTTATGATATTCAGACTGAGGCTCGTTTGGAGCACCCAACCCGCTTGGAGATGCTTTGTATTACCTCCAGTGATTGATTTCACCCCAATCCTGGATGAATTGAAGAAGGTAGTCCCAATGGTGGAGAAAGTGACTCAGATGGAAGAAACCTTATCAAGTCAATCTCAAAAGTTGGACAATCTGAGCTCATCATCTGACATGCAGCAAATTCAAACAACACTCTCAGATAAGATGACAGCACTGGATGGGAAGATTGATGGAATTAAGACAGAACTCAATGCAAGTATGGAGCAAAGGTACCAGGCCAGAACTGAACATCTTGAGGCCAATTGGTTGAGAAGAATGAGCAATTGATCAAGACCTCTGTTGAGGAAATGAGCACTCTGCTCATGTCCAAAATGACAGAAATGATGCATGAAGCCTTCTCAAAGCAGTTTGCTCCACTTTCAGATGAATTTTCCATGGCCAAAAACTATATGATGAGGCTGGAAGATGAGCATGATCAATTAGCTGTGGAGCTGTGGAGCTTAGGCAAAGAACAATATCATATGGATACTGCATTATCCCAACTTCTCCCAAGGTATGATGCCAAAAAGGGGGAAAGACCAAGTTCGAAAGGACAATTGGATAAGTTGTTGGCACAAACCTTGGAGAAGAAAGCCAGAGAAGAAGCTGATGCAAAGAAGATCTTGGATGCTCTGAGTGAGATTGAAGCCACTGAAAAATTGAAGTTCAGAGAAGTTGAAGAACCTTGCCATACTCAGACATCAGAACAAACGACTCAGGAAATTATAGAAGAGAAAATGATTGAAAGGAGGAGAGTTGAAACAAGCAAAGCTGGTGAAACCCAAGTCAGACCTGAAAAGAGAAAGGTTGTAGCTTTTGTTGAGCCAGAAAAGAAGAAAAGAGCAAAGGTAACAAAGCCTACACAGAGGAAACTGATTATGGAGTTTTAAGAATCTGAGGAAGAACCAGAAAAAGAAGAAACTGAAGCTCAAAAAGAAACCTTCGACACTAAGAAAACTCTAAGAGCACTGCAGATTGAAAAAGAGAAAAGAACTGCTGCTTCGGTCTCTGGTGCTCCACTGATCAAAAAGAAGAAGGAAGAAGAGTAGAAAAGAAGGGGTGGTTTCAAAAAGTTCATTGGCAAGAGGAGAGGTACTGAGAAAACTCAGAAATGGCCGCACATTGATAAGTGGATGCCTTTACAGATCAATGATGCATGGGAAGAAATCAAGAGAACCTTCTGGTTCTACTATGAAATTCTGAGGGAATGGAGGGGGAGCAGCTCAGATAAAAATGAAGCATTCATTGAGTATCTGCTAACATTTTATCCTGAGTATCTGCAGAAGTGGATCAACTTGGTAGATGAAGGCAACACTCAGATTATGGCTCCAGGACCATACATGTACTCAGCTCCAAGATTTGAGAATGGCTATGTGAATGAGCTGCCATCTCTCAAGAAATCGCTCAGTATGCTCTTCAACTAGGCTTAGCTGGTAACAACCCTGAGATCATCAAGGAAAGAGATGCATTGAAGAAGAGGCACTATGGGATGTTTAACTTGGAAGTACCAGAAGATGAGATTGAAGAAGATTGAAGAAAAATGGAGTTTATCCTTTTGTTTTTCATTGTAAAATGTAACTCTTACCTTTCATCAATGAAAAATTTATCTTCTGTGCTCAAAGATAATATTCATTATCTTCTTACATGTCTTTAATTATTTGATATGCCATTTTGATTTGAAATTGTTGGGAGATATGCCATTTTGGACTGTAATAGATAATTGAAACCTGAGTATAGGTTAGGTTTTCTTAAATGTAACAAGATGGTTTTGGTATCATCAAAAAGGGAAAAATTGTTGGGAGATGAATTTAATAAAGATTTTGATTAGATCCCAAAACCCCTGAGTATGACATGTATCAGGACATCTTGATAGTATAGAATCAGGATCAGGTTTCAATAGATATTAGGACTCAGGATTATCTGCATCATGTATAGTCAGCAGATATAGATCAGGGAATTTTAGTATACTGAAGACTCAGAAGACTCTGGAGAATCAGAAGTATACTGAAGACTCAGAAGACTCTTAAGAATCGGTACCACGAAGACTCGTAAGACTCAAGAATCGAAGTATCCTGAAGACTCAGAAGAATCCTGAAGACCAGAAGATCCTGAAGATTGTTTTGTACTGAAAGGACCCTGAACCACTATCTTAATGAAATAGTCTTATGTTCATTCCTAGTACAAACAAACAAAATGTTGGACATTTGTGGACATTAAGGAACATATCAGATCAGAAAGGTCAACTTAAAAAGAGCCATTTTTTTTGTCTCTATTCAAAGGAAGACTTCGACCAATGAGGAGGCAACAACAACGTACTTTACTGACACTGAAAACGACATCTCACTGAAGAAATGTCAGACTGATATCTTCCAGTTTGCAGAAATTGGTGATTGGCTACATGGCTGCATATTTCCTAAAACATGCAAGAGTGTGCTCAAACCACAAAATAGTCGTTCATCAATAACCAGAAGAGGAAACTCTTGATGGTATCCCTTTCAACGGATAGTTTTTCAAAGAGTGACCTTGGAGAAGTTGCCTATAAATACCAGTGACCTTCACCATTGCAAGGTTATGGGAAATCAAAGCAACTCCAGAGCTCATTCATATTCTTGCAAATTGAAGCACTTGAAAAACCTAGAATTTCCCAAGTGTTTCACATTGAAGAGAGCTTATTCACTAAGCCTAGATTTGATAGATATATCCAAAGCTTAGTAGAGATATCCTAGCTTTTGCATTTGTTCTTATTGTAAAGGATATCTCACCCTAGTTGGAAACCAACCCAAACTCAAACCCTTTGATAAGGTAGTTTGAGTGTGTGTGTATTGTTGGTGAGTTAGAGTTGTAAAGAGTGAGTAAGCTGCAGTTGAGTTCAGCCAGAAAGCTCTAGAGGAGAAGTTAGTAAGCTACTTGTGGTAGTCTGAAAACTTGTGTGTGTTGAGTTAGTAAGCTGCAGTGAGTCAGCCAGAAAACTCAAGGTAGAAAAGTTAGTAAGTTGCAGTGAGTCAGCCTGAAAGCTTTAGGAGAAGTGTGTTAAGGAATTTCTCTGAAGATCAGAGAGAGTGGACGTAGGAGCTTGAGTCTCTGAACCACTATAATTGTTGTGTTGTTTGCTTTACATCTTGCATACTATCTCTGCTGCATATTTTCAACGAAAAGCATCTTGATTTTACTAATATTCGTTGAATCAATCCACTGAATGTGCATTAACTGATTCACAGCCTTAACCACTATTTTACTAAGGAAGAAATTTTCAGCAAGTTAAAACGAGTATAAAGTTAGGGCCAACCATTCCGCACTCTTGATTAGCTAGAACAGATAGTTACCAAACTGAACTAACTCTACTGAGTATTCAGTAAGATAATTATCTGATCGAAGCTTCTCAGGATCTCTGATAAAACTTCGAGGATCGGTTAGGCTAATCTGCTTCAAAAGTCACCAGATCATTGTCTCAATGAACTTGACTCGTAGCGATTTGTGCTTCTCAGGGCAAAATTCTCAGGACATCCTGACCCATCTGATCTCAGTGAAGAATCTTTTAAAAAAATCACTAAACACGTGTATTCCCCCCCATACACGTGTGAGACTCGTTTGCACCGGGACCAACATATGATGAATGTTCAAAGACTAAAAGATGAAATGTCAAATGTACCATAAGCAAATTCAATTGGATGTCTGATATATGCTAAGTTGTGCGCGCACGCAGACATTTGTTAAGTTATTGGTTTGGTTAGCAGATATCAATTAATCCGAAAAAGACACTAAAAAATAGTGTATGAGATTTTGAGATATCTGATGGGAACTGCAGATTATTATCTCAAGGAGATAATCTAAACTTAAAAAGTATACAAAACATATCTGGAATTATGATTTAGATGCAATTAAGTCATATTCTAGTTATACCTTCTTGCTTAATAATGAAGCAATATTGTGGTGTAACATGAAATAAGTCTATATAGTACCAACCACTATTAAGCCAAAATTGTGGCACGTACATCTGCAGTCAAATGAAAATTTTGGTTAAGAATTTTCATGAAATATTTGGAATTAGAAAGCACTCAATTGAGATCTGTAACGATTTGTTGAGAATTAAACACTATAGTGGGAGTTGTAATAATTTATTGACGTATGTGACATTCCAGTAGGAGTTATATCACTTCACTATAGAATCAAACACTTCAGTGGTAGTTGTAATGGTTCATTGTGAAATGAAATGCTCCAGTAGGGATATATCGATTCACTCTGAAATTAAACACTTCAGTGGGAGTTGTAGTGATTCATCGTGGAATGAAATGCTCCAACAGGGGTATATCAATTCACTTTTGGGATCAAACACTCCAGTGGGAGTTGTAAATATTCAAATTGAGATCAAACACCCAGTGGGAGTTGTAATGATTCTATTTGAGAACACTCCAATGAGAACTGTAACAATTCATTGTGAGATCAGTCACTCAGTCGGAGCTGAAATGATTCATTATGAAATCGAAAGTTCAGTGAGAGCTTTTACGATTCATTATAATAATCGATGCAATTAAAGATTACTCTTGAGATTTCAAGTATCTTGAAAATTAAACATTTAGATACAAAGTTATTGACTTTGTAGAAGTATTTGTAGATGAATAAAGTGATTCATAATTACATTACTACTCGCTTGATGTTAAATCCTCTTGTGAAACCTAATCTGAGGATGTTTGGTCATCTGTGATTTTAGGTGGTGATTTGAACATTGTACGGAGTTGTTAATGTTGTTGAAGATTTATGTAATATAAATTATATGATATCTCATATAATAGTATGTTAACAAGTAATGATTGGCTCTCTCATACGAGCAATCACCTCCGACATCAGGGTATGTGTGGAGATTAAATTATTTAGAAATAATCATAATAGATTTTACCACGATCTATTTGACTTGTTATAAAGCTGGATCATGAATTCCCTAGCTAATAGTGGGATGGAGATTCGAGTTGAGTGTCAAGATAAACCCTTGAACGATGGTCTATATGATGTTAATTTAATTAAATGACATACACTTCTATCTCGGGAAGTTACAACATCATAGCATGTGTTTCATACCACATGTGCTAAATTGACCATGAGGAAATGAGAAAGATATCCTTATATTCTCATTGTATGAGGCCTTGAGATTTAAATAAACCTCTTACCAGTACCCTTAAGACTTTCTACGATATTCTTAAGGCTTCACTTTAGTGTTGCTATTTTAACATGTTACCAATAGCCATGAATAAAAGAGCGATGTGGTGCATGTCTAGGAAAGCAGCTATAGTGAGAGTCTTGAGATATTTGTGTTAAAGGAAGGACGTCTTTGTTAACATGTTCTATCTTGTTAATTGACTAGTCAATCGAGTTGAGAACTTGATTATGAATAAATAGATTTGATTAAAGGTTGAATATGCTCTTAGTTTCAAGGGATTGAAAGAGATATGTCAGCTGATGTTAAATTGAAAGAGTTCTGGTGTATAACGTGTTTTGAAAATTTCATGTAAAACTGGTTGAGTTGCTATATATCATTAACACGTTATATAGCGTGAAAACTCATATTCTCGCGGGTCACACGATTTATTTATCTATATGAAAATGTATTTTATGATGGTACTAAGAGTTGAAGTAGATGAGTGTACGAGCTCGAACTTCACCTGTGAGTGGGAGATGAAAGATATAATTGATATAATAATTAATATTAATTCATTATTATTTAATTAATCCACAAATGAAGTGGATAGAGATGAGAGAGGTTATAGAATAACATTTATAAGAAAAGAATATGGGATTTTTTCTTGACGGATGATTCATTCTCTGCAAATTGTTCTGGAACGCTCTTTCACGGAGAACATAGAAACTTGAATTTCTTATTCCACAAGTTATCTGTACATCAATACAGACTCAGAGGGCATTTAACATTGTGAACATTGGAAGCAATTAAACGATTGTGTTTTCGACCCTAAGGATCACATTTTATCGTAGAATTCAATCGGCTCGATTTCTTCCCCTGATAATTCTGGAATAAAGGTTAGTGAATTTCTAACCCTCGTTTTCCAATAATATATATATATATATATATATATATATATATATATATATATATCAGAAAATTTTAAAATATGAAAATTAGTTTAAAGCTAACATTACCACTTTTGTCTTCAATATCGAGCAACATGCAGTATCTATGTTACCTCTATGTCAAGAAAAACACATTATACATTACCCAAAAAGTATTCAACCAAGGATGTTTATCCCTAGCCTTCGTGTGTATAGACTATTGGGTAGACATTTCTATCCCACCTTTGTTAACATAATACAGAAATGAGCAAGAGTAAAAAAGCTCACAAAATATTTTAATTGTTCTATTCAATTTGAACTTGTGTATAGAAAATTAGATCAAATCACATTATTACATGAATACATAAGAATCATGCACATGAACTAATTAGGCAAGTTCATTTGAGAATTACAGGCAAATGAAAATACTCCTAAATCAACAAAAAGGAAACAATAATCCCTGAATTCGAAAACAACATTTTACACCATTCTGCAATTTAACACAAAAAGTTGGTTGGAATAATTAAGTACACTCAGAACAAAAACTAACCAGCGACACCAGTGTTCAGTCGGCCGGACTCAGTGTTGGAGAATTAATTGCCCGGATCTATTCGGGGTGAATATTTAAATACAAATTTAATTCTAACAATTATTACTAGCATGAATTAATTCTATATTAATTCAAATAATAATTCAACAACAAATCATGAATATAACATGCCAAATAAATCCTACACATTCGGAATTACTAGGAGTTTACGTGAACTAACCTCTTGGAGTGATAACCGTTGAGAAGATGGATACCCGTTCACACGAACAAACCCAAAGAGTCTTCTCAAGTATTCCCTCGTCCTTGTTCAATAATCCGGTGGTAGGATGCTCACGAAGAGTTAACAAAAGGAAAAATAAAATTATATTGCACCACCTTTGTGGATTTCTAATTTTTCCAACACATGAAATTAGAGATGAAAATTTTAGGTCAATTGGGTCATTGGGAAATTTTCTTGCTTCTTCCTCAAGATACAATCTTGAATATATCCAATATATTCTATTTCCCAAAATATCTCCCAACAAAATCTTCTCCTCCTTATTACAAAGGGATTTTCGAAAAATTCAATTAAATAGGGAAGAAATAGGATATTTGACTTTTCTTAAATTTATGGGATAATCTTGTATTCCAATAATATATGTTCCATAAAATCTTTCCAAGAAAATCAATAAAATCTTTTCTCTTTCTTCCTTTAATTATTTTCGAAATTAATGGGAAAAATAGACAACATTAATTTATTTTATTTTAATCACCTTTTTTAGTTATTGAACTTTATCTTTAGGCTACTTGAGGGGCTACTTTAGGAGAATTAAGATTGGACCTTTCAATGGACCTTGAATTATCAATATTGAGCCACAATATTATTCAAGCCCATAAATATTAATTAATCCCACTACATAATTAATATTGCACTATCCATCTTAACCCATATTACTGTTAATACGGCTCTCGATTATTATTTTTCGTGTGTAAGATTATCTAGTCAATTAATTAATTTAAGCCACTTAATAACTTCATATTAATTAATATTTTTTTCCTTGGAGTAAGGTCAGCTCAACATTATTATCCATACCGGAAAAAAATTCCACTTGCAAGATTTGGTATGATAAAACTTCTGAGCCCACCAAGGGGACAAATCAAGCAAGACGTATTTGCACACGATTCTCCGTATTAAATCTTAGCAATCGTCATGTAACTAATAATATTGCCTAAGATATAAAGTATTTAATCACATTGATTCTCTACCCATCGTAAGTCAAAGCAATAGTTATTAATTCCACACGATCCTATTTAAGGGACGGGGATTAAGAAATAACGAACCACTGAGGTCTAATTCTTCTATATTCAGTACTGGAGAATTTATCCTCCTGTAGGTCCTATTCAACGCATCATAATGCACTAGTGCAATCTCTTGGTCAAGATAAGCCAATTTGAGCCTAACACTTCAACTTTTCACGATGGATTGTTCATTTCCATCTGGGTTGTGAATTCTTATACTTTGTTACGAGGAACTGTTAATTTAATCTTCTGGATCTGGTATCACTAAATTAACTACAATGTAACACATACTATTTATTGAACAGGTATGCAGTAAATATATGTAACATTCAATCATATTTAAAGCAACAGTGATAAATAATTTATTTCAGCAAATAAGACAGAAATTCAGTTTGGTTATACAAAGTAAAATCATACTTTCCAGTATAACCCCAACAATCTCCCACTTATACTCAAAGTCTGCTTTTAAGTATACTACAACATATCTCATGTTCTACGTGACATCTAATGTCACCTACATGAACCTAATAATATCTCTCCCACTTATACTCAAAGCAGATTGGCAACGCTCTTGACACTCATTCCTTCCACATGTCTCTCGAATGTATTCTGAGGCAGACCCTTTGTGAATGGATCTGCTAGGTTGTCTTCCGACACTATCTTTGCCACCTCTATATCTCCTCTCTTAACGATTTCTCGTATAAGATGATATTTCCTTCCAATGTGTTTGTTGGCCTTGTGGGCTCTTGGTTCCCTTGAATTTGCAACTGCTCCGACATTATCACAGTAAACCGTGATGATGCTGGGCAAATTCGAAACTACGTCCAAGTCCACTAGGAAGTTCTTGAGCCAAACCGCTTCCTTCGCTGCTTCACAAGCAGCTACATATTCGGCTTCCATGGTAGAATCTGCGATGCATTTCTGCTTAACACTTCTCCATGTCATGGCTCCTCCCCCCATGCAAAACACACTACCCAAGGTAGATTTTTTTGGAATCTAAGTCTGATTGGAAATCCGAGTTCGTGTAACCGACGGGAATTAGACTGTCTGATTGATAAACCAACATTCTATCCCGAGTTCTCTTCAGATAGTTCAGAATGTTTTTAACTGCAGTCCAATGTTCTTTCCCTGGGTTACTCTGATATCTCGCTATCATCCCAACGACAAAGCAGATATCTGGTCTCGTGTACAGCATTGCATACATAAGACTTCCGACAGCCGAAGCATAGGGAACACCTTTCGTTTCATCTATCTCCTCTTGTGTCTTAGGGCACATTTCTTTGGATAGATGGATTCCATGCTTGAAGGGTACAAAACCCTTCTTGGAATCTTGCATGCTGGATCGCTTCAAGACGGTATCTATGTATGAAGCTTGCGATAAACCTATCATCCTTTTCTTCCAATCTCGAGTGATCTTGATCCCAAGGATGTGACCGACTTCCCCTAAGTCCTTCATATCAAACTGTTTTGACAGCTATGCCCTTACGCCCGACAACACCTTTACATCATCTCCGATGAGCAGAATGTCGTCCACGTATAGTACTAAGAATACCAAGGCAGTTCCGACACGCTTTCTATACACATAACTTTCTAATTCATTTTGATCAAACCCGTAAGACTTTATAACTTGATCAAAATATTGGTTCCAAGCACGGGATGCTTGCTTCAGTCTGTAGATGGACTTCTTGAGCTTGCAAACTAGATGTTCTTGGCCTTTTTCAACAAAGCCTTTGGGTTGTTGCATAAAGATTTCTTCTTCAAGACTTCCGTTGAGGAAAACTATCTTTGCATCCATTTGCCAGATCTCAAAATCGAGATGTGCAGCTATCGACAGGAGAATACAGATGGACTTAAGCATGGCTATAGGCGAAAAAGTTTCCTCATAATTGATCCCTTCTTTCTGAGTGTACCCTTTTGCCACAAGTCTAGCCTTGAAGGTCTCTACCTTCCCGTCCGATCCTCTTTTCTTCTTGTATACCCACTTGCATCCAATGGGTTTAACCCCATTAAGTGGTTCGACTAGCTCCCACACCTTATTGTGATCCATAGAACCCATCTCAACTTCCATTGCTGTTTGCCAAGAATCCGCATCCTTGTCCTGGATTGCCTCATTGTACGTCCATGGGTCCGATTCATCTTCACCGGGGACCAAGTCCGATGACTCTCCTATCCCCATGAATCTCTCGGGCTATCTAACAACCCTCCCACTACGACGAGGTTCCAGTTGTGTAAGTGTGTCGCTTGGTATGTCAACTTGTACAGTTGGCATTGAGGTAAGCCCTCTTAGCTCATCTAAGGTAATCTCACTTCTGGGCTTTCTATCGTTCATATAGTCTTCTTCCAAAAATCTAAAGTGCGTACTGATTACCACCTTTTGATCTTTGCGACCATAGAACATGCACCCTTTCGTTCCTTCGAGGTACCATATAAACAACCTTAATTCTGATCGTGGGTCCAATTTACCGGCTTCCTTGTCCAACACGTATGCCGAACACCTCCAAATCTTCATGTGTCTTAAACTGGGCTTGCGCCCGGTCCACAACTCTTTAGGGGTTTTGGGAACCAATTTGGATGGCACCAAGTTTAGAATGTAAGTCGTTGTTTCTAAGGCGTGACCCCAAAATGATTTGGGTAGATCCGCATAACTCATCATTGATCTGACCATTTCTAAAAGAGTTTTGTTTCTTCGTTCTGCAATCCCATTTTGTTGAGGAGTTTCGGATGTAGTTAACTGGGATACAATCCCTTCGTCTGACAAGTAGTTCAAAAATTCATCGCTGAGGTATTCACCTCCACGATCAGATCGTAGAGACTTGATACTCTTTTCCCTATGATTCTCTGCTTGAGCCTTAAATTCTTTGAATTTATCAAAGGTCTCAAATTTATGCTTCATAAGGTAAATGTGTCCATATCTTGAGTAATCATCGATAAAAGTAACGAAATACTCATAACCTCCTCTCACTTTGATCGATATTGGACCACATACGTCAGTGTGAATGATTTCTAACACTTCTTTGGCTCTATTCCCCTTGGCTCCAAATGCCCTCTTGGTTATTTTACCCTCCAAACATGATTCGCAGGTTGGAAATGGTTCAACCCGGAGTGACTCCAATGACCCATCTTGAACCAACCTTTGGATCCTCTGTGGATTAATATGACCTAGTCTCAGATGCCATAGAAGTGTTTCGTTCACATCTGCTGAATGTTTTCTTTTATTAAATGAAACAGTCGATGTGTTATAGGATGCATTTCGTGAGTGGTGTGCACAGTTAATTGTATAGAGATTATTCGACAACGTTCCATGACAAATAAACTCATCATTTAGAGCAATGGTAACAACTTTATTAAAAGTAACTGAATATCCATCAAGAAAAAGTTTAGAAATCGAAATTAAATTCTTTCTAAAGCTTGGAACGTAAAGAACATCTCTTAAAATTAAGACTCTATCTTCAAAAGACAACTGCACTTCTCCCACTGCTTCAGCTGCCACTCTCGTAGCATCACCCAGTGTGATGAGGATCTCACTCCCACTAAGTTGACGGGTCCGTTTGAACCCATGTAAAGTGAAACAAACATGATCAGTGGATCCCGTATCCACTACCCATAAATGGGAAGCATACGCCACTAAACAAGTTTCAACAACTAGTGCATGAGAATTACCTTTCTTTCCATTCTGCTTGGGTTTGGAACAGGCCGACCTCCAATGTCCTTTCTCACCGCAGTTAAAACATTTCCCCTTAGCTGACTTCTTGGCCACTTCAACTCCTTTCACCTTTCCTTTGCCCTTGACAATGCTTGAGTTCACTTGTTTTTGGCCTTTTGCCTTCTTCTTGTTCTTACCATCCCTTGGCCTAGAAGAAGAAGAAGGACTGTTTGCCATCAAGGCTTGGCTTTGTTGCCCCAATATCGCCTCTGCCGAGACTAAAGCTAGCAACATATCAGGTAACGTGAACTTTTGATTGTTCATTTGGTAGTTCTGCCTGAACTGTTCAAAACTTTTCGGCAGAGAGTGGAGTATGAAATCGATCTGGGTCTCGATGTCATATTCACCGCCAAGTACCTCAAGTTTATTTAGGTGAGCCATGACCTGGAGAACGTGCTCCCTTATGGGCGTTCCCTCCACCATTTTTATGGAGAGCAAGTCTCTCATGGTGATCTGACGAGCCACATGGTTATGATGTTGGAACATCGCTTTAAGACTTTTCATGATGTCTGCAGCAGTTTCAAAGTGTTGATGCTGATGTTGCAACACATCTGACATAGAAGCCAGTATGGTGCACTTAACCATCTCATTTGAACGCTCCCAGTCAACATAATCTTTCTTATCCATTTTGCTGGACTCATCAGTTGGCTTTTTGGGTTTAGGGACAACAAGAATCCAGTTATGATGTTGTTCAGTAAGGACAATAGTAAGTTTTCGATTCCAATCAACGAAGTTTTCACCAGTAAGCAAATTATCTTTAAGTATATTGAACAGAGGATTAAAAGGTTGCGACATGTTGAGACTGAAAATAAACATACATTTTGTGTCAATATCCAGATTAACACAAAATTATCACATAGTTCGATCACATAAATCATATTAAAATCTCAAAAAAATATGAACATGCATCAACCAACATCTCAAAATAGCTTAAATAAGCCACGTGGGGGTGGGTCATTATTTAAACACATTCAAGCAGGTTACAAACAAGAAAGTTACAAACCTTTAATGTCCAAATTAATAGTTGGCTCCCACTTAACCAATATAAAATTGATAGGGACTTCGGGGAAGTATATGCATATCAATTTTACACCTAAGTAATAACCATTATTAAATACAAAATTATTATTTCGTTTTGAACGAGCCTCGTGGGGAGGGTCATCGTCGCCACTAAGAATAATTCACAATCATCCTATGAAATTTATTCATGTGAAAGCTATCTTTTGGCCGTCCCGTGGGGGGAATTTCTCCAAAAGAATTCACAAATAAATAAATCATGGAGGTCAAAATTAATTCAATTTTATTATCCGAAATAAAATTGTCAATTAATTATTTAAGCATACTTAGTAATTTTCGAAAGTGAGATTTTTCAAAATAATTTCTCATGTAACGCATATTCAAACATATTAAATAAGCATGAAAAATAAAACAAACATTAAAAAAAAAATTAAACACATTGGACACATATATCCAATTGTCACGGTTAATTTTTGTCATGTCTTGATCTTGAGAAATCATCTTCATAGCCTTCATCGTTCGTCTCGAAAGCTCCCACTCGACCGCAACTAATTCTTTAATACGTCCTTCGTCAAGGTTCGAGATGACGTCCGACAACGGGTAGCTCACGACCCAGAACACGCATCCGCGTGTGCCCAAGCACACTCCCGTCCGACCGCCATCCCGCACTGTCGCCTGGTTCGCGGGGAGCTTCGAGGCACATCATCGCACGGACGGATCCAAGGCTCTCCGTCGCCGCCCATCAGGCGCTTACTGGCGCCGTCCGCAAAGACTCGCACGCCACCCAAATTTCGGCCCACGTGCCGCTAGGCCCTAGCCTAACCCACATGCATGCACTTGGCATGTGTACATCCGGTTTTTAATTCTTCGTCTTCGTTCTCGATCCGGTTAAAATTTATTTAAAACAAAATAAATAAACCTAGATCTAGACTAGTCTTTTACATTGATCAAATCAAACAAATTCTAATCTACTAGTGGATTTTCTCACGAGGCAAAACGAATTCGAATGAATCGAATTAAAAAAAAAAACCACAATTATATGCATGCATAATTAAACATTCATCAAATACCATGACAATTGGATACCTGCAAAAAAGATCTAGCAATTCTACTATCCAATTTCAAATTTAATGAAAACAAATTAAATTACAATTCAAAATTTAGAGCCCGAAATCGAGGCTCTGATACCAATTATTGGGGAATTAATTGTCCGGATCTATTCGGGGTGAATATTTAAATACAAATTTAATTCTAACAATTATTACTAGCATGAATTAATCCTATATTAATTCAAATAATAATTCAACAACAAATCATGCATATAAACAAGCCACATAAATCTTACGCATGCGGAATTGCTAGGAGTTTATGTGAACTAACCTCTTGGAGTGACAACCGTTGAGAAGATGGATACCCGTTCACATGAACAAACCCAAAGAGCCTTCTCAAGTATTCCCCCGTCCTTGTTCAATAATTCGGTGGTAGGATGCTCACGAACAATTAACAAAAGGAAAAATAAAATTATGTTGCACCACCTTTGTGGATTTCTAATTTTTCTAACACATGGAATTACATTGGGGATGAAAAATTCATCCCCTATTTATAATGGGGGGGGGACGATAATTTTAGGTCAATTGGGTCATTGGGAAATTTTCTTGCTTCTTCCTCAAGATACAATTTTGAATATATCCAATATATTATATTTCCCAAAATATCTCCCAACAAAATCTTCTCCTCCTTATTACAATGGGATTTTTGAAAAAATTAATTAAATAGGGAAGAAATAGGATCTTTGACTTTTCTTGAATTTATGGGATAATCTTGTATTTCAAGAATACATATTCCATAAAATCTTTCCAAGAAAATCAATAAAATCTTTTATCTTTCTTCCTTTAATTATTTTTTAAATTAATGGAAAAAATAGGCAACATTAATTTATTTTATTTTAATCACCTTTTTCAGTTATTGAACTTTATCTTTGGGCTACTTGAGGGGCCTTAAGGAGAATTAAGATTGGACCTTCCAATGGACCTTAAATTATCAATATTGAACCACAATATTATTCAAGCCCATAAATATTAATTAATCCCACTACATAATTAATATTGTACTATCCATCTTAACCCATATTACTGTTAATATGGCTCCCGGTTATTATTTCCCGTGTTTAAGATTATTTAGTCCATTAATTAATTTAAGCCACTGAATAGCTTCATATTAATTAATATCTTTTTCTTGGAGTAAGGTCAACTCAACATTATTATCCATATCGGAAACAAATTCCACTTGCAAGATTTGACATGATAAAACTTCTGAGCCCACCGAGGGGACAAATCAAGCAAGACGTACTTGCACACGATTCTCCGTATTAAATCTTAACAATCGTCATGTAACTAATAATATTGCCCAAGATATAAAGTATTGAATCACATTGATTCTCTACCCATCATAAGTCAAAGCAATAGTTATTAATTTCACACGATCATATTTAAGGGACGAGGATTAAGAAATAACGAACCACTAAGGTCTAATTCTTCTATATTCAGTACTGAAGAATTTATCCTCTTGTAGGTCCTATTCAGCTCATTATAATGCACTACTGCAATCTCTTGGTCAAGACAAACCAATCTAAGCCTTATACTTTAACCTTTCACGATGGATTGTTCATTTCCATCAGGGTTGTGAATTCTTGTACTTTGTTACGTGGAACTGTTAATTTAATCTTCTGTGATCTGGTATCACTAAATTAACTACAATGTAACACGCACTATGTAACATTCAATCATATTTAAAGTAACAGTGATAAATAATTTATTTCAACAAATAAGACAGAAATTCAGTTTGGTTATACAAAGTAAAAGCATACTTTCTAGTATAACCCCAACACCCAGAACCATAGAACCGAGAAGCATCGTTTGAGAGTACTACATTATTAAATCATCAACCTGAAGCCGAGGGATGTTAAAAGGGGTCCTCACTCTAAGGTGCAAAGTGCGCACACATATTACTCTAAGTACAATGTGCAAAAAACAATTTTGTACTTTAGTTCAAACTAGATACTAAAGTGCAACGTAATTTTTGCACATAGTACCTTAGAGTAATATGTGTGCCCACTTTGTACCTTAGAGTAATTTTCCCATATTAAAATAAGGGCAAGGAATTTGAAAGGGTTTTATTGATTCTTGATTTGCATATGAGGTAAACTAAATTAGGAAAGAAGTGTGTATATATATAATCTTTTTCCATCAATATATTTTGGAGTTTTATCAATCCAGGGCCTGAAAGATGGTAAATCTATCAATTTAAGGCCTGAAAGATTTTTTCTATCGATTCAAGGCCCGAAAGATAGAAAACTATCAATCCAGGGCCTAAAAAATAGAAACTATCAATTCGAGACTTATAAATTTTAAGACCATGTTTGACACTAAACCTTAAATCCTGAACACTAAACCCTAAACCCTAAACATTGAACCCTAAACCTTGAACCATGAACCGTAAACCCCCCTGAACCGTAAACCTTGAACTGTAAACCCTAAAAATAAAAAAAATAAGAACATGAAATATATGTGTCAAACATGGTCTTAAAATTTATAAGACTCAAATTGATAGTTTCTATTTTTCAGGTCCTGAATTGATAGTTTTCTATATTTCAGGTCTTGAATCGATAGAAAAAATATTTCAGGTCTTAAATTGATAGATTTACCATATTTCATGCCCTGAATTGACATTTTTTTCATATATTTTTCATTTACCAAATAATAGATGAAGTGTTCGTTGGGTATGGTGACACATGTCCACTTAATGCATGTCATTAATTGTAAAAATATAGTTGTCCTTCTCCGTAATTGCAGTTGACTGGACATGCGTAACAAATACATAAAACTACAGATTTCACTAATTTCTTCATTGCTAAGGATATGGGTCCCACTTAAAATAAGAATAATATTCCTAATTTGCAGCTAGCCAGCTTTCACGCGCGCGGAATTTTAGGCTGGAACACTGAAGTGTACGCACTTAATTGTTATTAATATAGTATAAATTAAGTACTAGTCGAAATTATTGATTGAAGAAAGAAATTGATGTCAACTGCAATGAAGATAAATGTCTCATGTAAGCCAATCTATTGAAGTATTTAGTGTAAAGTCAGAGAGAACGGTGAGCGAGAACAAACACATACCCCCACGTATAAACCCTAGCCTTATCCAAAACCCACGAGTGCGAACATGAACAAATATCCCAAAACCTTGAGAGATAGTTGAGTGGAATCAGGAAATCTGAGGAAGATTAATTGTCCAGATTGTGATAAAAGGAACCCAAACCAATTTGAAATTTGAAGGAAGACGATAGATGGAGCTTTTATATCATAAACTTCCCAGAAAAGTGAAAGGCAAAAGATCTCGTGGAGTTATTAAAAAATATGAAAAAGTAGTAGACGTGTTGATACCTAACAAAAGAAACAACATGGATTGGAGTCTGGAGATATGCTTTCGCAAAGTTCCATCGGTGAAAAAACATATTGTTATTGGAAAGGAATTTGGATAGCATATGGATAGCAGTTATAAGATATGGGTTAGTGTATCAAAAGGTAACAACAAAAGTAACAAAAAAGAGAGTAAGTGATACTAAAGAATACATCACTATTAACAGGGTATGTAAGTTATGCAGAGGTCACAAAAAGGACACTATCATGTTTCCCAATATCAACACGGAAAAATCGGTGGCGAAGAGCTTTTCAGCGACGAAAATTTTCATGTTAAGTAAAATTAAACTCCTCGGGTACTCCCTGGGAAGTATGTCGCATATTTTGAGGAACATGAATGGTTGGATCGAACGATAATGGGGAAAACTAAGCTTTTTGATGAATACCCAAAGGCCACTGTGGAGATAAGAGATATGGGGTACCACAAACTAACAATTAGCCCACTGTATAGCAAACCAAAACATCATCGAGGTCACATATTCTATGCAAAAAGATAAAGAAAATGTGGTTATCAACATGCGTCCAGATGATGTCGTGAATTTAGATAAACAATTGGGGGTTATCAACATGGCTAATAAAGAAAGAGCATTTGAGAATTTGAAGGAAATTTACTAGAAGGGGAAAAAAATCCAAAGTTATCTAATGAAGATCCTATCTTAAAATGTAAGAGACTTGGGATGGAGGATTAAAAAGCAGGAATTACGAGACTTTGTAAGAAAATATTCCCGTAATTTTATGTGTTGTTCAAGAAGCAAAATACATAAATCACAATCTATTTTATTGACCAAATCAAATTGGGGCGACATGGATGTTGAATAGAGGGCTAAGAACTTGATAGGAAGAGCTGGGAAGATCTGGACATCTTGAAATAGTGAAAAATCCAAAATTGGCAATGGTTGGTGGAAGAAGAATTAGTAGGAGTGGAAGGAAAGTAGTTATTGAATGACAAAAATGTTAGTGTTAGTGTCCTAGAGACAATCCTTTGTAAGGACATAATGATAAGATAATATTCAGTATTTGTTTAATATTATTGTTTATTTAATATTAAATGTATGACGTTACACTTGTTTGAATATTATGTTTGATTGTTTGCATTTGTTCTTACCAGTGTTCCCATGAATCACTGCTGTCATTGAGATTGAAAGAACTCAGATGACTTAAGCATGATTCTCAAATAGCCCTGATCAAGGATCATCAAGAATGGGATATTGATGATGCAATTGAGATTGATGTGCGATCTGCATCATACTCTTAGAGAGTGTAGTACGATTTCACTTACTACGAGATACTAGGTATCTCATGATGGATGCACAAATACCTTGAAGGGTATTGGTATACCCATCCGAGAAACCGTTTGATGTTGTTCCACTATATTACGGGTGTCTCGGTTAGTGGGAGCGATGCGATACTCCTTTAACTTGAGGTCAATACGCACGACATGTGTGAAGTGATGAACTTTGACCATGACCGATGCTTGCACCCTTCCATGGGTAGATATGGCTTGGATTGAGTTCATCACGAAGTGCATGTGCATGGTAGTTGAGCCAAGAATAAAATTCATTCCTCAAAGTGGATTTAGAGAGAATATTCATCTTCTCATCATAATTGGATCAAAGTCATTGACCAATACACGTCAACTTGGACTTTGTGGCCAAGTGTGACATAAGTGATCAATTAGTGATTAGAGATAATATGATTAAGTTATTTGAATAGACACTTCATCATGTTCAAGACTAATCGAGTATTCGTGACTGAAAGGAAGATATCGCAATAGCCCATGTTATAGTTACAGGTAGTTGCACGTTTCTCGCAACATACCTCATATATTGAGAATATCTGATTTATTGTCTAGGGTTCTATTAAGACTATTAGTTTGACTAATCACTCGATATATGAGGGCCTATGGGTCACACAACAAGTAATTCCCCTTGTACGGATTATAGTTGGTTGATTAAGTATTAAATTGAATTTAATATTTAATTTATGGAGAATTAATTAATAATATATTAATTTGGAATGAATTATTATTAATGTGTAATTAAATTAGATTTAATTAAATAGGAATCCCAAAATAATATATGGAATATTATTGCAGGAAAATATATTTAGGGAAATCATATCTAAGAGATATGATTTGCAAGATTATGAAATATCTTCCTATGAAGATTGCTTAATATTTAAGCTGGGCTTCCCCTACATATAGGACATCCTAGGGATTCATTAATCACTACAAGAAAATCTAATTTCTCCATATAATCTAGAGTAGGAATTTTCTTAGCAAATTTCGCCTCGATTCAATGGCAAATCATGCAAGTCCGCATGAGAGGATTACGTGGATCCCATAGTAGAGAAAACTGCATCGAATTAATGTAAGATTCCTCGTTATGATTATTCGTACTCTTTTATGCAATTAACTGTTCGTTGTTTGTAAACTATTAATTTCCGCTGTGTTAGGATTTAAAGTAGCAATTATGGAGAAAATAATAGAAACAAGAATTAAGTAACACAAATTTGGTTACCCGGTTAAATGGGAATGACTACGCCCTGGGGGGGACTACCAAGCCAGAGATCTACTATATTTTTTGGTGATATACAAATACAATGAGTCAAAAGTGTTTAAATATGAGATCGGCCAAAACCCTAAAATCTGCAAGACAAAGTTTTTGAATCGCTTTTCGACCACGGGCCTTGGTCGAGCGGAAGTGCTCGACCTCATGTCTTGGTCGAGCGCCTAGTACACGCTTCATGGGGGGTGTTCGACCGAGCATAAGCTCTCGACCACGAGCACAGGTCAAGAGCCTCCCGCGCACCGCATCCCCGTTTCACTCAGGCTCCAACAATCCCAACAATCTCCCACCTGGAGACTGACTCCAACTGTAACTTCTCTCCTCCGTTTCAACCAGTCTCTCTCATCGGTAGTAGTCTTGGGGCCTTCATCTCGCTTTCGAAGGCCGGTTGAAGTCATGCATAAGTTCAACTTCTCTAAGGTCACAACCTTAGTCAACATGTCAGCAGGATTCTCACTTCCTAGGATCTTCATTAGCTGTAAGATCTTGTTCTCAATGAGGTAACGTATGTAATGATACCTTAACTCAATATTCTTCGTCCTCGAGTGAAAGGCCAGATTCTTTGCCAAGTGAATAGCACTCTAACTATCACTATACAGAATACTATCCTTTGCTCATTCCCCAACTCACACGAAAGATTCTCGCAACCAAATCATCTCCTTGCTAGCCTCGTTGGATCGCAACATACTCGCTTCTCTGCGATTAATCGAAACACGATCTTACGTAACTTAGAAGCCCAAGAAATTGTTGTACCACCAAAAGTAAACACATACCCGTTGTACTCCTCCTTTTGTCGAGATCAATTGGATGCCAAGTCTGCATCAACATATCCTGCCAACTCAACACTTTTGCCCTCAAAGCACAAAGCTTGTTCAGTAGTACCTCTCAAGTACTTAAGGATCCACTTCCCATAAACCGGCTAACAACTCCCACTGCATGTGCAATATCTGGTCTTGTACACACCATGACATATATCAAACTGCCAATTGTTGAAGCATATGGAGTGTTTTGCATGTAGGTCCGCTCCTCTTCGCTACTAGGTGAGTCCTTGTTGGATAGCTTGAACTGACTTCCCAACGGGACACGAACTGGGCTTTGCATCTTCCATACTAAATCTCTTCAAGACCTTCTTTATGTATTCAACCTGTGAAAGATACAACTTTCCTGCCACCTTATCACGATCGATTCACATACCTAAGATTTGCTTGACCTCTCCAAGGTCCTTCATAGCAAACCTATCAGACAACTTCTTCTTCAACTTGCTCACTTCCCGAGCACTAGAGCCTGCTATCAACATGTCATCAACATATAATAGCAAAATGATATAACCACCATCATACCTCTTGAAGTAACAACAATGGTCAGTTTAACACCTATTGATCTCAATCTCGTGCATGAACCCATCAAACTTCTTGTACCACTGTAATGGAGCTTGTTTCAAACCATACAAGCTCTTCTTCAATTTGCAAACAAGCTCACTATTCCCCCTTTGATAAGTATCCTTCCGGTTGCTTCATGTAGATGTCCTCATCTAAGTCACCATGAAGAAAGACTGTTTTCACATCCATATGTTCTAACACCAAGTTCTCTGCAGCCACCAAACTCAGAACTAACCAAATGGTAGTTAGCTTCACATCTGGAGTAAAAACATCAGTATAATCAATACCATGTTTCTGCTGAAACCCCTTCACAACCAGTCTTGCCTTGTAACGTTTGCTTCCATCAGCCTCCTCTTTGATTCTGTAAACCCACTTATTATGCAGTGTCTTCTTGCCCTTAGGGAGCTCAACTAGTTCCCAGGTTCCGTTGGTCATCAACGAATTCATCTCATCATCCATCGCAAGTTTCCACTTGCTCACCTGCTCACTACGTGTAGCCTCCTCGATAACATTCAGGTTCACCACCATCAGTCAACAATAAATAATGAAGAGAAGGTGAATACCTATCAGGAGATCTATGCTCTCTCATGGATCTCCGCAGCGGAATTGTTGGTGGTGGTGTACTTGGTTCTCCCTCAATAATCTCCTGATCATCTAGAACCTCCTTGCTCCCACCTGAGTTCGAAATGTCTAACTCCACAACCTGAGTCTCAGAACCACCTTTTTTGGATATCCCCGATCTGTCTTTGTACAACACCTGCTCATTAAATACGACATCTCGACTACGAATTATCTTTTGATTTTCCTCATCCCAAAATCGATAGCTGAATTCATCACCGCCATATCCAATAAACGTACACTTAACAGATTTAGCATCCAATTTACTTCTACTAGTAGCATCAATATGAACATATGAAACACACCCAAATACTCGAAGAAAAGACAGATTTACCTCCTTACAGGCCGTGCCTCCTCTGGTATGCCATTTTCCAAGGGAGTTGAGGGTCCTTTGTTTATCAAGTAGGCCGCAGTGTTAACTGCTTCTGCCCAAAACATCTTTGGCATCCCACACTTCAATCTCATACTTCTAGCACATTCACATAACGTTATGTTCATACGTTACGCCACAATCGCTCATTGGGGGGTTCTCTCTCGGTTTTCTTCATTCAATTCCATTCGCCTCACACAATTCTTTGAACTCACAGAGCTCGTACTCTCCACCATTATCAGATCTCAAACACTTCACTTTGAGACCCGTCTCAATTTCTACAAGGGCCTTCCACTTCCTGAAAGCATTAAAGGCATCAGACTTATTTTTCAGAAAATAAACCCATACCTTCCTCGTATATAGTCGTCAATGAAAGTCATGTAATATGATGCTCCACTGAAGATGTCATCGGTGCTAGACCCCACAAGTCGTTGTGGACTAACTCCACTTATGCTTCTTCAAGGTTCACCTCCTTGAAAAACTCACCCTTTTTCGTTTTCCGAATACACAGTCCTCACATAACCCGATGTCAACTGTCTTGAGGTCTAGTAGTTTGCCCTTTGAACACATAACTTTCATCCCTTTCTCACTCATGTGGCCAAGACAACAATGCCACAAATCTGCATTCCCTTTTTCACCTGCAAGAGCAATCTTTGTCCCGGTGTTGCTGTCGTCATGTACAACGCCCTCCTTATTGCCTCGAGCCACAACCATGACACCTTTGGATATCTTCCACATGTTGCAACCAAAGATCACCTTGTAACCCTCATCATCAAGCTGCCCCACTGAAATTAAATTCCTCTTCAATCCAGGAATATGTCTTACATCTTTCAACTGCAAAACAGTTCCATTTGGTGTCTTGATCTGAACATCCCCTTCCCTTTGATTTCCAGAGGCTCATCATCAGCTAGATAAACCTTCCCAAAGTTCCCGGAAGTGTACTTCTCCATCACGCGTCGGCTTCTGCATTTAAATGAAATGATGCTCCAAAATATAACACCCACGATTCTAATGGACTGCTTACGCTCAAGATTAATGCATCTGAGCCCTCATCAGTGGCGGCGTTTGCTGAGTTGTCATTCTTCTTTGGTGCATTCCCTTGTGCCTTTGCTGGTGCCTTGCACTCCCTTTTGTAATGACCAAGTTCATGACAATTGTAGCACTCAACTTAACTCTTGTCCTTCTTGGGCTTATCTTTGCCCCTTGACTTTGATCTATCCCGATTTGGCTTCTCTTTGGATTCAGATCGCCTCTGCTTCCCCGACTCAAGGCCGATCCTCAGGGCTACACCCAATTCTTTCCTGTGAATTTCTTCGCTCATGATCAGATCTCTAACCTCATCAAACTTAAGTTTCACTTTACCTGCTGAAGCACTAACAACCATTACCATCCCACTCCAACTTTCTGGTAAAGAAGACAACAAAATTAGGGCTTGAACCTCATCATCAAAATCAATCTCAACCGAGCTCAATTGGGCTATCGTCATATTGAACTCGTTTAAATGATTGACTACCACAGTATCCTCTGCCATCCTCAGGTTGAATAACCTCCGCATCAGATGAACCTTGTTCGCTGCAGACTGTTTTTCATACATCTCACCAAAATCTCCAAAGATCTCCTTTGTGGTTTTTACTTTCACCAGATGGAGGCGGCGTTCTGGATAACGACAGACGAACCACACTCATCACCTTCCTGTCCAACAACTTCCACTCGTCATCCTTCATATCTTCAGGCTTTGAACTTAAAGGTTGATACAGATCTTTACCGTACAGGTAATCCTCGATCTGCAATTTCCAGAATCCGAAATCCGTTCCAACAAACTTCTCAATAGGCGATTTTCCTTCAACCATCATAATTGCTCCCACCAGATCCCTTGAACCCGATGCTCTAGATACTAGTTGTTAGGATTTAAAGCAGCAATTATGGAGAAAATAATAGAAACAAGAATTAAGGAACACAAATTTGGTTACCCAGTTCGTCAGGAATGACTACGTCTGGGGGCACTACCAAGCCAGGAGATCTACTATATTTTTGGTGATATACAAATACAATGAGTCAAAAGTGTTTAAATATGAGACTGGGCCAAAACCCTAAAATCCGCGCACAGGCCTTCGGAACCACTCGACCACGGGCCTTGGTCGAGCGGAAGTGCTCGACCTTATATCTTGGTCGAGCGCCTAGTACGCGCTGCATGGGGGGGGTGTTCGACCGAGCATAAGTGCTCTACCACGAGCACAGGTCGAGCGCCTCCCACACACTACATCCCCGTTTCACCCAGGCTCCAACAATCCCAACACGCTGCACATGTATTACGTGTTTATGTGCTAGTATATTCCAACAAAAAAATGTGTGATTATTAACTTGTATGGCCTAATGACCTCAAAGGAAAAGTGGAGTTCTGGAGCATGCTAACACAGAGGATACACCATAGTAACATTGAAGGATGGTGCATCATAGGGAATTTCAATGAAGTAAGAGGAAACAATAAGAGGAAGGGCAGAACAGTTTACTTATCTTCAACGAGTTCAAGAAGATTAGAAGACTTCATCAACAAAACTGGACTACACGACTTACCTCTAATCGAAAGGAAGTTTACATGGTCATGATTAAATGGTCATTACTGTAGCAAAATTGATAAAGCATTGGTTTCAAATTTTTGGATTAAAAACTGAGGTGATGATAATTTCAGTGGATCCTAATAAGCAGCTCGGATCCCGCTCCAATCTTCTTACATCATTCCAACTGAAATTGGAGATTGAAGCCATTTAGGTTCTTCGATATTTAGCTAAAACACCCTGACCAAGAGTTTTGTTGAGGAATAATGGAGCAGCTACGATATTCAAGGGTGTAAAGGCTTCATTCTTAAAGAAAACTTCAAGAATTTGGAAAATGATGTCAGGGAGTGGTGCTCAAAAAATTCTAACGAGCTAGAAAATAAAATCGAAGAGGACCTTAAAGAGTCAGAATTCACAAGTTTGAAAGAAACCAGATCGAAAATATGGCAATACCAGAAAATTAGAGATTGCCAAACTTATTCAAAAATCGAGGGTATAATGGATACGTAAAGGTGATGTTAATTCTTCCTTCTTTCATAAATGTGTCAACAATAGAAGGAATTGGAACAAAATTGTTGGGTTGTTGATCGATAACGTGTGGGTTGATGATGTACAGACGGTTAAATCTAGAGTGTTTGAGCACTTAAAAATGTATTTCTCGAAAACTCATGATGAGAACTTATTGCAGAAAATTTTGATTTGCAAAAAATTGGAGAACTCGGACAATCAGTTTCTCAACACTCCTTTCGACAAGGAAGAAATGAAAGCAGTAGTTTGGTGTTGTGTAGCAATAAGAGTCTGGTTGCTGATGGCTTCACTTTCATGTTCATAAAAAAGATGTGGTACATCATTAAAGCAGACGTGATGATTTTTATGGATGAATTTTGTCAAACTGGAAGAATCATAAAATGTGGTAATCCTTGTTTTGTGACTCTCATTCCAAAAAAAGGGCACAACTCGAGTCATCAGATTTTTGTCCTATATCATTAATAGGATGCGTCTATAAAATCCTTGCAAAAGTTTAGAAAAAAGGTTGGCTAAAGCGATAAGGTCGGTAATTTTTGAGAACCAAAGTGCATGTGTGGGAAAGAAAAAAACATTGCATAACATATTAGTTCTGGATGAGACAATCGATTTCATGAAACGAGATAAGATTGAAGGCATGGTTTTTAAGGTGGACTTTGAAAAGGTTTACAATTCTGCATATTGGGAATTTGTTGACAATATGATGCAAGGGATGAACTTTAATTTAAAATGGAGATGTTGGATTTCGGGATGCCTATCCACAACATCAATGTCGGTACTAATCAACGGAAGCCCAACATGAGAGTTTAATCTACAAAAAGGAATGAGACAAGGGGGCTCCTTTCCCCGTTTCTCTTCCTTATTGTAGAGGAATGACTGAGTTGTCTAATGAGGAACACATTTTCAAAGGATGTGAAATTGGGAGGGATAAGATTAAGGTAAGAAATTTACTATTTGGTGACAATACGGTCCTCCTGGGTAAATCATCAGTTCAAAATGCTAAGTTATGAAATGAGTCTTGCAATTGTTTGAAATAACGTCAAGATTATGGGTAAACTTCAAAAAGAGCTCCCTTCATGGTATTGATATTGAGCTTTTTGGCGAAGTGATTGATTGCAAGATTGGGAAACTTCCTTTCTTGTATTTGGGATTACTTAGTGATTGGAAATCAATAACTATTATTTATTGTGGAGGGATTTAATGGGCATTTTGAGGGATGGTGAGGGAGAGATTTTCTGCAACAAAGTCAATTTTATTTTTTTTGGAAATGTTACATCAATTAAGTATTGGGAAGACCTATGGCTGGGTAGGGAAGGTTGTCTCAAATTTATATTTAGGAAAAAAAAAATACTTATCATTATAGAAAGGTTGCAAGGTGTGTGAGTTCTATCTTTTGGATGGGAGTGTTGGGGGTGGGTGTTTGAGTGAAGTCTACCTTCTAACGCTAATGAAATTATCGAATTATCGAATTTTTTGAATTGTCTATGCAAGATAATATTACACACAAATTGGAAAGATCCTACGTTTGGCTGGGTGCGTCAAATGGGATTTTCCACACAAAGGAGATGTACTTTGCTCTTGCTGATGCACAACTAACCAAAGAAAATGCTCAATTTCGAAGGGATTAAACTATGGTGGAAAGCAATTTCTTTGAAGATATCGATATTCTCATGGAAAACAATTCAAGGAAGACTTCAGAATGAAAGGCAATTTACTAAGATGAAATATGGCGTTCGGAGAAGAAGGTGTAATTTTAAATCAAGTGCTCGTCAAAGTTGAAATATGTTTCACACTTACTCATGACTTGTGACCGAACTCTTCTTATTCGGTCGAAGGTATGCCAATGGTTGGATTATTCTTTGGTTTATGCTTCAATCTTGAAAGACCACTTCTTGGAGTTCACTGAGTATGGTCGAAGTGTTTACGCAAGAAATTTTATGCTTTGATTTGGCAATGCACATTGTGGAATGTTTGGGAAGCAAGAAATGAAATAGTGTTTAAATTGGGCAACAACCGATGTGGATCAAATCGTGGAAAGCATTAAATTCTGCTCGTGGAAATATTTGAAAGATCACTTCTCATCTTCGTTTTGTTTCTCGTCTCATGAATTGAATCAACAACCTTTGAATTGTATTCCAGTTAAGCTATAGAGTTTGAGTAGTAGGTGTTTTTCTGATTCATGATGTTATGTGTTGCATTCTTTTTAAACCTAAATCTGAACTTCTTTATCTCTCACTTTGTACTTTTCTTTGGGATTTTTGAGTACTCGTTGTACTAGAAAAAAAAAAATCGCTACCAACTTTATTTGTGAATCAATCTAAACGTGGACCCCTTACATTAAGACAAATACTTGTGTGAACCCGAATTCATAGTGAACTTTATTTCTTCAAATATCATTATTATATACTATGGGTGGCAATTCATGTTATTGTTCGTGTTTCATGTCGATACGATAGTGACATGACACGATAAATGTAAAAATACTTAACACGACGATATAAAAATCTGTCTTTAACACGATCACGAAAAATTTTGTGTCGACACGACACGATAAGAAAAATAAATAAGTTTAAAAATAGAATTTATATTAAAATTTTGACATGATACAATATGACACGACACGATATGACATAATAATATACGTTAACATGATATGACACGATTAAAAAAATACAAAATCTCTAATAAAATTATTAAATATCAAGTCATATGTACCATCAAAACTTTTTTTTTTCAAAACTTATTGGGTTGACACGAACTCGACACGACACAAACACGACATAAAAATTTAGTGTCTTTATCGTGTTTACACGATAATGATACGAACACGTTAAGGCTAAACACTAACCCACAATTTACGTATCGTTTTCGTGTCTGTCACGTTCAAAATTATCACCCCTATTATATACACTAGCCTTGTTATGAATAGACATTATCACTGTTATGTTTATGTACTATCATTGTTTAATTTTTTTTTTTTAAATAGTGTAGTGCATAAACATAACTAGAGCAGACAATTTGAGTCCACTCCAATGGGCCGATCCAGCCAACCGAAAGGTAAGTATGGGTTGGGCTATAAAATTATAGGCAAAAAAAATAGGGCATGTTTGTCCCGACCTATGTGGCCCGTGGGCCTAATGGGCTCGGGCCAATTTGGCCCGTGGATTAATGGGTAGCCCGATTGGCCTGATGTTTTATTTTTTTATAAACAATTTATCATATTTACTAGAACTAGACTTTGCATTTTATAAAAATTTTGTTCTTGTTGAAGGATATGATATTAATTTAAAACTTATATTTTTAAATATAAATTATTAACACGAAGCATTTGAAAAAAATTATGAGCTTTGACTTAACACAATCATTGTGCGATAAAAATGTTCACTTACCTTCAACTTTTTATTATCCACAATTTCGATTCCTATAATAAATCTTTGCAAAATTTCAGATTCTAGGCTAGTTAATATTTTTTATGCTAATTTTTATATCAAAAAGGTGTAAATTGCTTGTTTGATAATCTAAGGAAAAATCAAACAGCCAGCAGTTCAATATGTACCAACAACTTTCAATAAGAATATATGCTCTACTCCATAAAAGTATTTAGTAAGTGCAAGCCAGTGAAATAAAATGCAAAACTGAAACAAGATAATTCATTTGCAGAATCAATCTAATTTTTTAAAGTTAACAAAAAAAAAATGCAAAAAGAGATTTCAAACTATTAATCTATTTCTCGAATTTGCAATATTCAAAAATTAAAAGGTAAGCAAAGAATGTTGTCTACATACTGAGACAAGATAATACATTTGCAGAATCTGTCAGATATGCTCCCTTCCTCTTCTAAGCCTTATGATTTACTGTTTATTTATCAAGGAAAAATAACAAAAGATGACTCAATTTATCTATATACACATCATCAGATTTGATTGTTGGGTCACATGAATAGACATGCTTTAGATAATTGGCCTTTGTAGGATAAAAGCAATCCAAGAATCCATTATATTAATAAAAGACAACAGCAGGATAAATTTTGAAGCATTAAACTATGCATTACTATGTGAGGGGAATACTCGATAGTTTTAGAGCTTACACTTTGTTTACTAAAACACAACACTAGTTGATTTTAGAAAGATAATCTTGTATGTTGTGTCAATGCAAACAAGCCTGGAAAGACATAAATATTAGTACAAGTTTAAAAAAAATCAGTTCACAAGCATTGCACATAATAGGTCTTGTATTTACATGTCCAACATTATAGTAAGAATTAATATAGTGCAATGAACTTCTCATTTAAAAGCATTCCAGTTTTTTCTCCCTTTAAATTCCAATTAAACTATGATTGTTTTAACATTTGAAGCACGAAAACAATCTCAGGAACATTTGAAAGGCAGCCTATATTTGGAGAAATATTATAAAGATGAAACATCTGCCAATGAACTGGCTTTGAGATTTTAAATTTGTTATGGTGAATCATGCAGAGATAATATTAAGATAAGCATTATAAAATAAAGATTAAGATTTTTTTGTACTTATTCAGCTTAGCATCAGAGCAACGAGAACTTTGTAATACGGGTTAGTCACTTGATTAGTCATCTGACTGATATAGAACCAGCCACTATACTTTCGGGCTCAACCAATGATCAAATAAAACTCGGAAAAATATTTTGAGATAAGCACACTACTATCAATAAAACTCTAAAGAGAAGTTTTTTTTTTTTTGTTAATATTACCCCATTTATGACACCTGCATTGCTATTGTGACCTGCACCTTTGGCATCAACAGAGGAAGGAGAACTGCCAGGTGACATTGCTGGAACAAGATTCAAGAGAGCCATAAAACAGATGCACCCTGGCAAGGCCCCAGGAATGGACGGTTTTAACCCGACTTTTTATCAACAGTGTTGGGAGACGGTGGGAAAGGATATCTTTACAGAGGGGGTGTAATGGTTAAATATGGGACAGTTTCCGGTTGATCTCAACAATACTAATGTTGTATTAATTCCAAAAGTGGAGACCCCTCAGCCAGTAAGGGATTTACGTATGATTTCCCTTTGTAATGTGGTGTATAAAATAGTTTCAAAAGTTTTGAGTAACCGTCTAAAAGAGGTGTTGCCGGGATTAGTAGATAAAGCATAGTCGACCTTTGTTTCTGGTAGAGCAATACATGACAATGTGCTCATAGCTTTTTAAATTATTCATGCCATGAAGTACAGGAGGAATGTGCGGAGGGGAGATATCAGATGCTTACGGTTTCAGAATCGGCGGTTCCAAAATTTCTGAGGGTGGAACCGGAACCGAACCGTTGTTAAGGCGGTTTCGGTTCGGTTTCCGAACCAACGGTTCCGGTTCCAAACTGCCGGTTCCACCGATTCTTCATTTTTTATCTTGTGTTTCTTGGTTTTTGGATCTAAATTTTGAAGGAATGTAGATGACAAATTTAATTATTGTAATATTGTTAATATGAGAATTTAAATAGAAGATTACATTAATAATTGAACTATTACAAATTAGTAATTGAACTTGTTGTAGCAAAAATCAAACTGGATATGTGCCCGTATCCGACACGTTAGCAGGGCCCACCTAGGCCCGGATCAATCCGACCCGACAGAGGACCAACCTCACCTTAACGAGCGACCTCCCTCGAGGACGACCCATAGGCGAGGTCGGAAAGAGAAGAGTAAAGACTATCTGAGCGGGCGACCTCCCCCGAGGTCGCTCCACGAGCAGAACAGACAAGCACAGCACAAGAAGATAATCCGGCGAAGTCAGGAACCGACGTCTACTTTACGAGACATGACAAGAGCATTTGATGTAAAATATATATATAATAGATAAATTTTTACTGTTTAGATCAACGGTTGTAATAAAACCCTACGTTAAAGGGTCACGATGAATAGAATAGTATTTTAGATTTTAGGGTTGATCCTCTATAAATAGAGGACCACACCTCTCATTGTAAAGGGATTGAATTTTCTCCCAACCGACTCCCATTCTCTCATCATCTATACAATACCAAGTTTAAGGGAAGAACTCTCAAGAGTTCTTCCCGCATTCTTCTCGTTTGATTATTACTTGTTTGTGTTACTAGAATCAATTAGCCACATTTACATTATTCTTAACCCGATATTTTAGTACGCAACAATTGGCGCTAGAAGAAAGGTACTCTTTAAGAATCAAACTATGTTTCTCATTGGAGTATCCTCAAGAACTTTCCATTTTCATCATCAGATCTTCAAATCTTCAAGAAAAGTCTTGATGAACACTCACTATTTATCAAGAACACCTAAAAATCTTCAAATCTTCAAACCTTCAAACAAAAAACTACTTTCATGTCTTCAAATCCTCATGTATACAAACATGAATCTTCAAACTATACTCTTCTAAAAAATTCCTGAAATAAGGAAATATGTGTCCAAACATCATCTCTCCTTCCTACTTCATCATCGTTTCCATCTCATACCCAAAAGATACCGAAACAAAAAATGACCAAACTTTTGGTTCGGAAGCTAACATTTTTGGTTGTTTTCCTTTCAAATTATGAGCTTCAGCTTAGAAGTAGACACGAAACCATCCCATATTTTCCATTCCAAAAGGTTTCAATCTCATTATTCTATCAACAAGTAACTTTCCCAGAAAACCTTTCATCTACAAATCCCTATGCCATGCTGCATAATCACTTGATTTTTTCTTGAGAAAATACAACAAACCATCTACAAATTTCATAACAATGGCTAGCGCTTTCAAATCCCAAATCTGCAACAACACTATACATACGTATACATACAAAAACTCCCCTGTAAAAAATACCTTGAAGAGCCTACACCAACAGAGCATGCTCGTCCCAGCTCCGCCGCCGGAGACTCCAACGCTGCCCTGTTCAGAAATTAATTCACCACTTAGTCGAAATCGCCTAACCGACATCACCGCTACCTTCAACATTGGCTCAGAAGTCGCACCACCGCTGCGCTCCCCCCACAACGACTTTATGCAGGCCACCAAAATCCGGCGGCCACGCGTCCGACGCAGGCGCCATCGGCATCCGAATCTCCACCGACCCCCGCCATGCTCCCAAACGGCGCCGCTTCGTCCCAAATCCACCAGAATTTAGTCCGGTCATCGTCCGCTTGAGGTTTTGCCTTCATCGTCCACAGAAATCGGAGCCGCAATCCGTCTATCAACAAATCGCCATCGCCATTTGAGGCCTCCACACCAGCGTCGCCATCAACCCCCGCCATGAATCGCACCGTCGAATCGCGAGTCAACATCAGCCGCGGCACAGACCAGGCCTCGAGCCCCACGCCAGTTTCAGAAAGCACTTTTGGGGCTTGACCTAATTTTTATTGCTGGGCCAGTTCTTACAGATTTTGGGCCCAAGTGTTTTGCTGGAATAAATATTTGGGCCCAGAGTTAAATTATTATTATTATTTGGGCCTGCGATTGTTTTTGAGAAACAAGTTCTTGTTTGAATAAACTTATTGGGCCATATTTATTATTTATAAATATTAATTTTGGCCCAAATCAAAAGTAAAAAAAAAAAAAAGAGGCCGATGGACAGCAGCTTGAAAGAAGAAAATTACTCGGCCTCCTGGAATCTCGAGAAATTTCAAAAAAGAATCTACGAACAATCATTTCTTCAATTCTATCGGGTTTATTCTATTATCTCAGGTTTTAATATAATCTTGACCTCGTTTTTATCAAGACAATAAAACCATGGAAGCGTTTAATACTATTCATTAAAATTATTTTGAGGTGTCGTCAAAAAAAAAATAAATGTCAAATGTCGAACATTTGAAAGTCTGAACAAATTGTTGAAAACGTTTGGACACAATTTTTATAACAAGAAAAATCTTCCAAAGAAACTCCTTTAATATATATTGCATACTTTTATATAAATTAAAAAGAGGCGTAGATAGATATCAGATATCGAGTTATCAAAACATCAAAATTGACATCATACATGAATATTCATCTTGAATTAGTGTATCGCATGCACCACCGCTTGATTAAATCGCCAAAAAATCCATACTTTACTTCACTTCTCCCATGGAAGTTCGAAAATCAAAAGAATCGACAATCGAATACGTCAGGAGAAAAATCTTGAAAATGAAGTAAATATTGTTGGGAGATTGAATTTAATAAAGATATATGATTTTGATTAGATCCAAAACCCCGAAGTATGACATGTTCAAGATAATCTTGGTAGTTGAGTCGATTCGGGTTTTAAGATTCGCGATGATATCCGCAAAATGTATAGTCGGCAGATATAGATCGAGGTTAGATCTAAAGGTTACAAGAACTCAAGATATGTTCTCAAGAAACCGGTTTCAAGATGAAACTAATGTTTCGGAAGCTCAAGAAGAAACCGAGAATCAAGACTCAAAGTAATCGAGATATCAAGACCAAGATGAAATCGATAATCCCAAGACTAAGATGAAGATTCAAGATATCACCAAGATATCCGCCAAGACCGTAAGACTCAAGACCAAAGACGCCAAGACTGTACAATTCTCAAGACTCGTAAGACTAAGACACGTACATGTAAGATCAAGAACTGAAGATCGTTAATATCAAGACAGAATTATCAAGACTCGGTGAATGTATCAATGCTTCAAGATAAACCTCAATGTTCCGAGGCACCGGTAATATCTATCTCAAGGATATAATACCGAGAAAATCGCATTCCTTAGAAAAATAGATATTTGCTACATATTCAAATGCGCATAAAAATGAATTAAGTCAGAGCGTTGTTAAGGATATATCAACTCGTAGTTTGTAACCAAAAAGAGCTGCTTGAAGGTGTCTACCTTTAACCGGAGACAAAAGTCAAAAAAGAGGAAGACAACGACTGCACTATACCGACATCGGACAAAACGACAGTGTCACGAAAAAGATGTCAAGACAAAAGTTCCAGATCGCAAAAAAAGACCGGGCCATACGAAAGGTTATTGCCCAAAACGTGTTAGGGAGTTTCAAAACCTAAATATAGTGCTTCACACACCATAAGAAGGAAACTCACGGGTTTATCTCCTCCAATGGATAATTTTTAAGAGTGACCTTGGTGTATGCTTATAAATACTTGTGACCCTACATTGTAAGGTTACGAAAAATTTGTAAGCAACTCAAGAGCTCAAACTTATTATCGAAAGTTGAAGCACTCGAAAACCCAAGAATTTCCCAAGTGCTTTATATCGAAGAGAGCTCACTATACTAAGCCTAGCTTGATAAGATATATCCGGCTTTAGTCGAGATATCCCAAATTTGATTGTACTTTTATTGTAAAGGATATCTCATCCTAGTTGGAAACCAACCAAGAAAACCCCAAACCCTTGAAGATAGTTTGAGTGTGATTGTTGGTGAGAAGAGTTGTAAAGAGTTAAGAAACACGCGGAAGAGTCGGTCAAGCTCAAGAGGTGAAGTTAATAAGCTGTTGTGGTAGTCCTAAAGCTTGTTTGTGTTTGAGTAAGAAACAACCTACGAGGTAGTCGAAAGCTTCAAAGGTCGAAGTTGAGTAAGTAAACTCGTGGAGTAGTCGAAAGCTTCGGTAGAGTTGAGTAAAGAAAACTACGCCTGAAGGTGGTCAAGCTTCGAGGTCGTGATTAGTGAATTTCTCGAGGATCGAGGAGAGAGTGGGCGAGGGCCGAAAGTCTCCGAACCACTATAATTCTTTGTGTTGTTTATTCTTTCCTTATCTCAGGCTTAACTCATTGCATTGATTTAAATCGAAAAGATATTTTCACCGAGATTTTCGAGTTGGAATCAATCCAATAGAAGTTGCATATAATTGAATCACGTTCTTAATCACTATTCCATTCGAAGGAAGGTTTTCAAAGAAAAGCAAAAGCAGTATAAACTAAAGGGCCAACCATTTTCGCTTGACATCCAGTAAATTTTAGTAGAGATAGTTACCAAACCGAACTTACTTCTTCCGAGGGTTCAAGAAATTTAGTTATCGATCCAAGCAACTCAGGATCTCAAACTCGGACTTCGGTTGGGATTATTTGAGGTTTTTGAAAGAACGGGATCATCATTCTCAAAGAGATTTGGACTCGAGTGTTTTGTGTTTCACGACCTAATCTTCGAGATTATCGACCCAAGCTAACCTAAGTAAAAGAAAAGTTTTAAAAACACCTGAACATGTGTATTCCCCCATACACGTGTAAGACTTCGTTTGCGACCGGGACCAACAAGTGGTATCGAAAGCAAGGGTTCAACTTGACCACTGGCTTTGTTGACAGAAAGTTTTATTTACCAAAAATACTTGTAGTCTATCCGAACCGATCTTATTTGGTCAATTCTTAAAAAGACCGTTAAAATGTCTTCTAAGAAACTTCCCATGTTCTCGGAGAAACTATGATTTATGGAGACTAAGAATGCAGCTCACCGTATTCTAAACATGAACAAACGTGAGAGTGGTCTTTGAAGGGCCATTCCAATTTATCGTGGTGAATCCCAGAGAAACAGTAACAATGAGAGAAACGATCCTAGAGCAGAATTTCCTAAGTCCGATGACCAACCGACTCTCGAGGAGAAAAAGTTAATTAATCTAGACTACATTGCTAAAGACACACTATACAAAGATAATTGATGATGGTGTGATGAGAATGATCTCTCACCGCAATATCGCAAAAGAAATTTGGGATACACTAATCAGAATGTGCCAAGGCACAAATCATATCAAGGAAAACAAACTTTCGGTTGTAATTGGAAAGTTTGATAGTTTTGAAATGGAAGAAGGTGAATCAATTGACAAATTGGAAGTCGATTCACTAAAGATATGAATAATCTAAATGCACTTGGAAAAGAAATATCCACAGAGAGAAGTTGCATTGAAAATTCTTAGAGGTCTTTCTAAGAAATGGGATATACATGCAGCGGGTGATTGAAAACACCAAAAACATTAATTCAATGCCATATCAACAAGTCTTCTCCGAAATAAGGCCTATGAGTTTGTAATTGATAAGAAATCTAAAAAGGTTACAAAGAAAGATGATTCATCATCTAGTAAGAATGCGGGCTTTTTAAGCCAAAGATAAAACCCAGAAACTAGAGAGTCCGAGAAGTCCTTACTAAAAAATCGTGATGAGCTTGGAGGATAAGCTAAGACCGATGGCAAGGAGGTTTGAAAGACTTAATAGTGATATGGAAAATACAAAAGCTATTACAGAATCACAAACCGTAGAAGAAACTTGAGGACGATCAACCGAGAAGAAGAAGGACCAAAGTCGGGATCTTCATCCAAAAGCGAAGGACCCAAGTCCAAAGAAGAAAGGATCGATGATGATGCCAACAGATGCTACAATTGCTAAAAAGAAAGGTCACTTCCAAAGATGATTGTCCAGATCTGAAAAGCATGAGAGAAGAGAATGGCAAGCTAAAAGAGACAAGAAGTTCTCTAGCAAAAAAGGCCATGGTTGCGTAAGAAGAACATTCCCGAGGAGGATCTAGCTCTTCAGATGAGATATTCTCGTGACAAAGGAAAGTGATGACATTTGTCCGATGGCCATTGAGGAGGTAAACTCTTCTTTTTTTCAAGAGTTGCTCCTACACTAGCACAAGAGTTGTCAAGTTCAACTGTGAAATACCAATTTGACCGATGAATTCTTTTGAGAATCTAATGAAGGACTATCCTGTTTTACAAGAACTGCTAAATGAAACTCAAGAGCTGAATAAAGAACCGAAAGTCGAAAAATCTAAAATGGAAAGACTCTAGCAAAACCGAAATCACTTCAATTAATGGGAGCTACCGATGAACCTGATGTTCGAAAAAGTACAACTCTTGAGAAAGAGAAGTTGATAGTGACCCTAATCTAAAAAGCTAGAGAAATCCAATCAAGAGATTCAGATAATCGTAACTAAGTTCAACGACCTTCTCCGGAGAAGATGAAAACTCTACAGAATTCATGAGGATAGTGTACGTAAGAAGTTAACTTCTATTGAATAACGATCTAAAGTAATAGAAAATTCAGAGTTACCAGAGATCTGCCATTATAAAATCTGGATTGAGATACATTCTAGGGAGAACCTCACAAGGTCATCCTAATGTCTTTCAAGTAGCAAGAAGACAATCTTTGTAAAACTAAAGGCACCTACACTTCAAATCAAGAAATGCCTAAGGTTGTAGACAAGGAAAAGGACTCCATGGTCTCAAGAAAACCGAATGATCAGTAGAAAGCCCAAACCTCGTGAAGGCTAGAAAACCGAAAGCACTCAGCTTGGAAAATTTCACCTAAGTACTTCAAAGCCTCGTGGCTAAGAATGCAAACCTGAAAGGCTCCACATCGAACCATCGGAGGAATCCTCGATGAGAAACACTCAACATTCAGAGACATTCTCAATTGAAGAGACCAAGTCCTCAAGATAATTGAAAAGACCAGATTCAAAGACAGCAACCCGAACCCCACTTGCCTAAGGGTAAAGGTTACTCAACCCGAGTCATCAAAGATTTAGACCGGTTGCCAAAGCAGATGAACAGAAGGCCTGAACCAAAGAAAAATTCAAAAACCCATGTTCATGCTAAGGCTAGCACACATACACGTAAAACTGCTAAGGCACCCAGTAGTAAATGTGTATGTTGATGTTTATGGAAGACAAATTAGCCACTCTAAAGTGATTAGAGTTGTCAGGCAAATTTGGATTCCGTAAGGTACATCTAACCTTGTAGGACCTTACACAAATTGGGTACCTAAAAATTTATCTGCTTTTTCGGAGGAAAACAAGTATACCGAAATGATTAAAATCACATAAAGACCGATGAAAGAGATGAAAAAAGGCCCCTCGATGTATGGTATCTTGACAAAGGATGTTCAAGACATATGACAGATTCAAGAAGATACTCAAAGGACTATGTTGAACAAAAAGAGGCCCACGATCACTTTTTTGGAGATAACTCCAAGGACAGACCTGGAGGATATGGAACTTTGGAAATCGACTTTACCATATCCATGGTGTTTCATATGTATCCGGATTGAAGCATAATTTACTTTCAATAAGCCAATTCTGTGATAAGTGGTTTTAATGTTGAGTTCTCCTAAGAACTTATGTTATGTGAAAAGATGATACAACACGTAAAAATATTACCGACCGGGTGCTAGAAAAGGAAATGTGTATCTTGGCCGATTGAGTTCAACTCCTAAAGATACATGTTTGGTTGCTAAAAGTTCCACAGATACCATTGGTTATGGCATAAAAAGAATGAATCAATTAATTTCAAAACCTCAATAAGCTTGCAAGATTAGCTCTTGTAAGAGGGTCACTTAATGAAGTGTTCAAGAAGGAACATATTTGTGATGCGTGCGAAAAGAAAAACAAGTTAGAGCATCATTTAAAAAGCAAAGAGATGTTTTTACCGAAAGAATACTTCCGCCATCGATATGGATCTTTTTGGTCCTATAACACCAAAATGAGCACTAATGGCGTGAAATACACATTGGTAGTAAGAAAGAGACTCGGATAAAGAGACGCCAAATTGCGAAAAGGCTCAAGATTGAGAAAAATCGAGTGTGGTCAAAATCGATCCGACAAGGGAACCAATTTATAAATCATATCATATCGATTATTAGGCAAAAGAAATGGAATTACACATGAAACATCACCGCAAGGACCCTTCAACAAAATGGTCTTTGAAAGAAAGAAGGAAATGGACTCGAAAGAAGTCGAAGGACAATGATAGTCGGCCGATATTCCTAAAAGATTTTAACAATTTGCCAACACCGCATGCTACTTCTCGTAACGGATCCATGCTTGACCAAAGAGTCAAGGCAAAACACCTTATGAGCTTTGGAATGAAAAAAGGAAGCCTCTTGTTTCTTTCTTTTCGTGTGTTTGGTTGCAAGTGTTTCATACACAATAATGGTAAAGATCGGTTGAAAACATTTGATAGTAAAGTCGATGAAGGAATATTCTTAGGATATTCTCAAGTCAAGAAGCTTTCGAGTTTACAACCAGAGGACTCTTATTGTGGAGGAAACACTTATGTTGTTTTTGATGAATCTACTTGTGTTCGTAAAAAACAGAACATGATGCAAATGAACTCACCAAGAGGATCACCAGATTAAGTTCTAAAAAGAATGACAAATCATTCAATTAACCTCGAAAAGAAAAAAGTCACTACTATCTATGATTGGAGTGACTCGGACTTCGAATAAAGAAGTTCAGACGGAACTCGGGATGGTGAGATTAAGGAAAGCCAACACACCAAAGGACCAATCTGAACAAATACCGCCTGCCAAACTCGTATGTGATGCCAATGAAGATGTGGTCACAAATGAGGCAAATTCATCAATCTATCAACCAAAGGGAACAAATGTCTCTCGATAATGTTCTCAATAGAATTTCCGGAGAAGATGATTCCTTTCTCCTTTTCTGTTGTTCCTCGAAGTTCTTCAATTAATCAACCTAACATTTAAAATGTTGAGGATATTAACGTTGAAGGGGAACATCAAGAAGGAAATGGTTAGATAGTATCCTACAAGTCGATTGCCAGGGTGATCTAACCTGAAGGTGTTAAAAGCAAGAAGGCTCCATGGTGAGAGTGCACTATTCTCGTCAGCTTCCTATCGGAGAAAAGAACTCATCGAGATTGGTGAAGCTCTACAAGATTCTCATTGATTATCGCTATGCAAGATGAAATAATCAATTCTCAAGGAATGAAGTATGGAGCTAGTAGATAGATCCGAAAGGCACAATGTCATTGGAACCAAGTGGGTTTTAAGAATAAAAGAGATGAAAACAACAACATTGTAAGAAACAAGGCAAGACTAGTTGCATAAGGTTATTCCCAAGAAGAAGGCTTGGATTATGATGAAACCTTTGACCTGTTGCAAAGACTAGAAGCCATCGATTGTTTTCTTGCATATGCTTGTCCACATGAAGTTCATCTATCAAATGGATGTGAAAAGTGCATTTCGAATCGGTGTGCTTAAAGAAGAGGTTTATGTAGAACAACCTCCGGTTTCAAACAGAATGACCAAGTTTATGTGCTCGTAAAAAGCTTTGTATGGTCTTAAGTAAGCACCCGAGCATGGTATGATACTTTTCTCGCTTTCTTCTTGACCATGGTTTTGTCAAAGGAACTGTTGATAGAACTCGCTCAGATAGAAGATGGGAAGATATATTACTTGTTCAGATATATGTTGATGATATCATTTTTGGATCTCCAAACCATCACCAGGTGAAAAGTTTTCAACACCGATGAAAGGCAAGTTTGAGATGTCAATGATGGGGAGATGAATTTCTTTTCAGTCTTCAAGTGAAACAATCAAAGGAAGGAATATTCATCAACCGTGCAAAGTACACCAGAGATCCGATTGCTAAATATGGTGTACAGGGATTGCAATGCAGCTTAGATTCCTATGAATACTAACTACAAGATGGATCCTCGATTCTCAAGGCAAATCAAATGAGTCATACTGATTATAGAGGAATCATCGATCATTGCTTATCTCACAGCAGTAGGGGCCGATATAACATTTGTTTGTTGAGATATGTGCAAAGATACCAAGCTAATCCTAAAGGCTAGTCACATGGAGGTCGCAAAAAAGATACTTGAAGTATCTTAAGGGCACAAAGGAATAGAGGATTATGGTATCCAAATGATGATAACCTCAATTAACCCGGTTACTCAGATGTCGACATGGAGGTTGCAGAATTGACAGAACTCCACTACAGAACTTGTCAATTTCTAGGAAGTAAGTTGATATCTTGGTTTTCGAAGAAAACAGACTCAAGAGCAACCAAGATCTACTGGGTTTAATACATGGCTGCAGAAGTCGCTGTGTATTTATTCTTTTCGCATAAACAATTAAGGGATTATAAAGTTGTAGCCAATGAAGTACCAATATTTTGTGACAATAATAAAGCCATTGCTATTTCACAAAATCCTGTATTGCACACCAGATCCAAGCATGTGGATATCGATATCACTTCATCGTAGATCATGTCGAGAAAAAGGACATCGAATGGAGAAAATTCATATCGATAAACTTAGAGAGCCGATATCTTGACTAAACCTTTGGGTGAATCAAGATTTCAGAACTTTCAAATGAATTAGGATGTTAGATCCAGTGTATAGAGTAAAAATCTGAAAATTTAAGGTTTTAGATGCATGAAGTTTTCTCGTAATTCTACCGAGAAACTCAGATATATTGAAAATATTGAATCGAGTCTCGTGAAACTCAGATTTATCAAGGTCAAGATTTCAAAGAGTATATCAACTCATTCAAGATTTCAAGATATAATGACATTTTATTAAGGTCAAGACTCAGAAGACCGATAGAGAGAAATTAGTCTCAAGAAGTAATGACTCACGCGACTCATTTATCGCTTGCCAAGCTCAGAATCATTTCGCAATAAATACAAAACACCCAAGGAATGTTTTTATGGATTTTTGAAATTCAAGAAGGTCAATACCATTTAATGCTCATACATTAATGACCAACGAGGATATATTGCGCTTACTTTTTCTGAATCGACCTTTTCACATACCCGATTAATCTACGATTAATCTCAACCGCTGTTTTTCACCTAACCAACTCGAATTCCCACGATCTCGAAACTATATATTCCTCAAGAAGCCATTCAAGCCCAATTTTATCAAACCATTCGTTCTCAAAATCCTCTGCAAGAAAAATTCCCTTTGCCCGTAAAAAACCTAAACCCTAAATCTTCAAATCTTTAATCTCAAATGGCTCCTACCGCTTTTGACCAAATTACCCAAACCAATAAACCTTGGTATGAGTTCGCTGTCTCGCCGATAGCACAAACTAACTCCAAATCGGAAGTGAGGCTCTCCATATGATCCGTTTTTAAGCTTCACCTCATCTCTCCGCAGTTTCGACCGACCAAGAATACGCCGAAAGAGGTAATCGAGTTCATCCGTAATCAAGATAGATGAAGAGGATGGTATGCATTCCGAGATTATCAGATCACATGAGAACACTCGCCTAAATACATCGATTTTGAAAGGAATCAGATATTATTCCAAAAATTTAAAACGATGTTTTTGAGCTTTGTGATAGAGGTGATCCCGTTGGTATATGTTGGGTAGAGAGTAGGAGTTTTTAGATAGGATTGCCGAGAATCTCCGTAAAAATTTGAGGCTACACCGCATAAGAGGCATTTGAAGCCACAATATAGAGTTCATTGGATATTGTGAGCAAATGCATCATGAGTCATTCGGGAGTTTTGAGCGTATTAGTACCCAAGTTCGATTAATGGCGGCGATCGAGGCTTCACCCACCACCGACTTCAACTCGCCTCAAATTCTTGATTCGGGAAATGAGGAACAAGCGTCATAAGAAAAAAAGAAGGACGCCATATCTCGATCAAAGGCAAGATCCACCACGCCACCAAAATAGCATTCATTTTGGAGATGCGCGAAGAGGAGGAGGACATCTTCGCCAATTCGACCCCATTCCCTAAATCCAAGGTGCTTTTCAAGCCCATCATTGCGGAAGAAACAAAGCCATCGTAGGGAAGAAAAGAAAGAGAATCACCAAAAGCCGCTGAAAAGAAACCCAACAAACCAGTGGGAAGGTTTTGTTGGAGGCCAAGACGAGCAAAGTAAAGTTGAAGAAATGGTTAGAAAACCCTCGCCCCAAGCGCAAAGATGGTGGTTCTCACCGATGAAGATGGCAAAAAGATTCAAGAGATTCAACCCGAGGGGCCAAACCGCCAGAATCACCATTACAAGTCTTGACTCAGTTATCTCTAAGGCACAAGAACAAATCGAGGAAAGCAGGTCTTCTTCCGAGGTGCTTTGAGACATCGCCAAGTTCGTAAAAAATTTCAGAAATTTTTAAAGGAACTCAGCACCTTTTAGATTCCTACCAAAGATGTGCCGCATCGCATGAAGAGCCAACTCGTGAGTCAATCAAGACGCATACCACCAGTCCCTAACCCACTCTGATGCAAACAGAGGATCCGATCGCACAATATCTTCGACATGTCACGACTCAGAGCGCCTTATTTTCGATGAGCTCCCCGAGTGATCTACTTTTGATCCTTCACCGATGCTCGACCGAACCAGATAAATTTCGAGATGGAAGCTAAGGCGGTGTCAAGAAACCGAGTGGAGGAAAGAAGGGGAATGGTTCATCCGATCGCTACCTCGAAGCTCAAATTTATACCCCGATCCGCAAGATATCTTCTTCAGATTAAGGACGATTTTTCATCCTCAATCGTACTCTTCCCGGAAATGCTTAACATCACGTATCTTCGCGGAAGACTGGGTGGAACGAGGAGACATCCTTCCCGACCGAAGTTCTCGTGGATTTAGAAAGACAAAGCTCAAGATAAAATTTCCGATTTGATGAGCTTAGTTCGTAAGAAGATAGTCGAGAGGAGAGCTATCAAGGTTGGTGCTCCTAGCAAAGCAGAGACAAATTTCAAGATGGGGACCAACAGGCAGATGCCGAGGATCGGCCCCGATGGAGAATTTAGAAACTTCGTGCCGATCAACCTGAAAATCATTCAACCTCGATCGAAAGGAGATTTTCGTACCTTTTGACACTATTAACAATTATGCCAAAGTTACCAAGTTTCTATCTTTAACTCGAATTGTCTCGATGAACAGATCGAGGCTCGCTGGAGATCGGAGCTCAGATTTAAGCCGATGCTCAAAGCAGATCGACCAAACAAGGTTCAACCTCAGATGATCAATCGCCATGGTGCGTAATGTTTTTCGAGATCGACCTCACTCCCATTCCGGAGAAACTTGAAAAGGTTGAGCCAATGATGAACAAAAATCGATCGATGGAAAGAGATATCAAACCAAACTCTCGTAAAATGGAGAATCAGTTCATCTTCGTAATCGTGCAACTCCAAGACACTCCGAATTAATCCATGGAAGACAAGCCAATGAGAAGCCGAGAGGAGTCAAGGGTCGAGCCGAAAATAACTTAAAATGGGTATACCAAGAGAATAACTCGAAGTTTTTAGAGGTGAAATTGGGCAGAAGAGAATGAAAAGGCGATCAAGTCTGTTGTTGAGGAAATGAGCTCAATGCTCATGACCAAGATGACAGAGATGTTTAAAGATGCTCTCCGCCGGGTTGTTCATCTTTCTCAAGAGTTCTCTATGGCTAAAAACCACCTCGAGGCTAGAAGATGAACAAGATCGGTTAAGCAGAGAGGTTCATACTGCGGTAAGCAAAGATCAATACCATACGGACACAAAGATTTCTCCAGATTCTTCCAAATTACGCGCCAAGAAGGGAAAGACCAGATGAAGACCCTCGTAGTTATCGCACGTGACTTTGGAGAAAAAAGGCAAAAAGAAGTCAAATGAATAGACTATCTAAAGCCTTGAAGAAGTCGGTTAATCGACAAAGAAGAAGTTCAAGAAGGTGGAGAAGTTTTATCTACACTCAAAGTTTCGAGGAAACCATGCTTGAAGTAGCAAAGAGAGAAACCGAAAAGATGAGCTAAGGTTGGAACAACAAGCCAAGTCTTTCAGCCGAATTGCTTATGAAGAGGAAAGCCTTGGGCATTGTTGAACCCGAAAGCGTCTTAAGGCTTCTAAGCCACCAAAGAAAGTTGATGGTTGAATTAGAAGAGTCTGCAGTCAACCCCGGAAAGAAAAGTCTTCAACATGAGAATGCTCAAAGACACTCCAGATATAACAAGCTAAGAAAAGTCGTTGCTTCAATCTCGGGCGTGCCGATGATCGGGAAAAAATCAAGAAAGAAGAGTAAATGAATGAGTGGTTACAAAAAGTTTACAGCAAACGGAGAGGACATCAAAAGCACTAAAAATGGCAACACGTCGACAAATGGATGCCCATCCAATTCAATGATAGTTGAAGAGGTCAAGAGAACCTTCCGGTTCTACTATGAAGTGCTTTCGAGGAATGGAAAGGAAAAACTCGGATCCAAATGAAGCATTTATTGAATATCTCCTAACCTTCATCCTAAATATCTCCAAAGTCGATAAACCTTGCGGATGAAGGAAAGGTGCAGATAAGAGTCCCCTGCTCCATATACCTACCCTCCTCCAAGACTTGAAAAAATGGCCCAGTGAATGAAAAAGCCATCACTCAAGAAATTGCTCAATATGCTGGACAATTAGGTCCGACAGGAACAATCCGGATATCATCAAGGAAAGAAATGCAATCAAGAAGAAGTATTTCTAATGTTCAACCCGGAAGTGCCCACCGATGAAATTGAAGAGGATGCAAACCAAGAGCCAGGGCACCAAGAGCCAAATCAATAATCAAGATCAAGACTTACCAAGACACTTGTAATTTTTTTATCTTTTTGTCTTTTTATTTTTTTCGATAAATTTCATTGTAACCCCAGAATAGTCTACTCATCATCAATGAAAATTTATCATTTATGCTCAAAAGATAATATCTCATTATCTTATTTACATGTCTTTTACTTTTGATATGTTTGAATGATTGTCTCCTAATTAATTGTTTATGGGAAATTGTTTATTATATTTGGTGATGAATCCTTTGAGAGAGATTCATTATCAAGAAATTGTTGAATGATTAATTGTTGAGAGATTCTAAAAATTGTTGGGAGATTCTCTTTCGTAAACCAATCTTTTAATAGGATAAACCTAAACCCTAATTTAGGTCCAGGATTGTTTTTGGGCTCAAGTTCTTGTTTGAATAAACTTATTGGGCTATATTTATTATTTATAAATATTAATTTTGGCCCAAATCAAAATTAAAAAAAAAAAGATGGATGGGCCGTGAATTTGAAAGAAGAAAATTACTTTGCCTCCGATCTCGAGAGTTACTCAAAGAATCTCTGACATGTCCTTTTGCTCACTTCTATCAAAGTTTATTCTATTATCTCAATTTTAATATAATGCACCTAAAGATTTTATCAAGTATAATAAAACTATGGAGGCATGAATACTCATTCATTAAAATTATTTTGGGGTGTCAAAATAAAAATAAATTGTCAAATGCGAACATTTGAAAGTGCAACAAATTGTTGAAAACGCTTTGACCACAATTTTTATAGAAAAAAAATCTTCGAAGAACTCCTTTTAATATATATTGCATACTTTTTATATAAATTAAAAGACGCGGGGGCATAGATACTGTAGATACTCAAGTTATCAAAAACATCAAAATTGACATCATACATGAATATTCATCTTCTAATTAATTAACTTATCGCATGCACCACCGCTTTGATTAAATGCCAAAAGAACCATACTTGACTTCACTCTCCTGAGAAAAGTCGTTTAAATCAAAGAATTGATGATTGAAATATGTCGGAGAAAAATCTTGAAATGAAGTAAATATTGTTGGGAGATGAATTTAATAATGATATATGATTTTGATTAGATCCAAAAACCCCCGAAAGTATTTAGCATGTTCAGGATAATCTTGGTAGTTGAAATGATTCGGTTTTTAGAGTATTCGAGGATGATATCCAGAAAATGTATAACGCCAGATATAGATCATGTTAGGATCTAAAGGTTACGAAGAACTTCGATGTTTTTTAAAAACCTAGAATTTCCCAAGAAAAATAATATTTTCAAGGCTCACTAAGAAACCGAGACGCAAGACAAAATTAAAATCGAGATAAAGAAGACAAAGATGAAATCGGTCGAATCAAGACTCAAAGATGAAAAAGGATATCTCATCCTAGTTTAAAACCAACTAAAAAAACCCCAAACCTTTATAAGGTAGTTCGAGTGTGATTGCCGAGAGAAGAGTCAGAAAGAGTTAGTAAACACGCCGAGTAATGTAAAAGCCTCCAGAGGTGAAGTTAATAAGCTGGCGAGGTAAATTCAAAGCTTGTTTGTGGTTGGAGGCAAACTACGAGGTAGTCGAAAAGTTGCTCAACCGAAAAGTAAACCACGGGAGTACATAAAACCTGGCCCGGGCTGTAAGTAAAACCACGCGAGGTAGTCGAAAGCTCAAAGTGATTAAGGAATTTCTCACAGGATCGTAGAGAGCGACGAGGAGCCGGTCTCCCAACCACTATAATTGCCGTGGTTGTTTATCGCTTTTTATATCGTCTTAATTGTTGCATTGATTTAAATCGAAAGCATATTTTCAAGAGATTTCACTGAATCAATCCACTAGAAGTTGCATATAATTGAATCACAACTTAATCACTATTCCATTCAAATGAAGGTTTTTCGCAAAGCTTAAAACGAAAGTATAAACTAAAGGGCCAACCATTCCGACATCCGAAAGAAGCTAGAACAAGATAGTTACCAAACTAAACTTACTCTTCCGAGGGTTCAATGAAGTTGTTGGGGATTATCTTGAAAAAATATGCTTTTACTTTGTATAATCAAACCTAATTTCCAAACTTATTTATCAAATAAATTATTTATCAATGATGCTTTTAAATATGATTGAATGTTATATATTTTATCGTGATAACCTGCTCAATAATTGCAGACGCATTACATCAGAAGTTAATTTAGTGATACCGATCACGTAAGATTAAATTAATGTCCCTTTGTAACTTAAAGTACGCCATTCACAACCTAGATGGAAATGAACAACCATTGGCGAAAGGTTGAGGTGTAAGGCTCGATTGGTTTGTCTAAATACCAAGAGATTACACTAAAGGTATGATTCTTGTAATGAATAGGATCTGGGAGGATAAATTCTTCAAAACCAACAAGGAAGAATTAGACCTCAGGTTCGTTGTTTCTTAACCTTCGCCCCTTAAATAGATCACGCGGGGGTTGGTAACTATCGCTTTGACTTATCATGGATAAAGAATCGTAGAGATTCAATACTTTTTATCTTGGGCAATATTATTGGTCACATGTGATTGCTAAGATTTAATACGAAGAATCGTGCAAAGCACGCTTGTTTTGATTTGCCCCTCGAGGTTCATAAGTTTTATCATACCAAATCTTGCAAAAGGGAATTAGTTTCCGGTATGGATAATAATGTTGAACCGCTTCCTCGACCAAGGATAAATATTAATTAATGGAAAGCTATTTCAAAGGGCTTGAATTAATTAATGGGCTAGATAATCTTAAACACGGAAATAATGACCGGAGCCATATTGACCGTAATATGGGTTAAGATGGATAGTCAATATTAATTATGTAAAGGGATTAATTAATATTTATGGGCTTGAATTATATTGTGGCTCAATATTAGATATTCAAGATCCATTAGAAGGTCCAATCTTAATTCTCCTAAAGGCCCCCCGAGTAGCCCAACAAATAGTCCAATAACCTAAAAAGGTGATTAAAATAAAATAAATATTGTTGCTTAATTTTTCCAAGTATTATTTTCAAAATTATGGATGAAGTTGGGAGAAAGATTTTCTTTGAATTTTGTTATGGAATGAAGATATGTATTCTTGAATACAAGATTATCTCATTAAATTCAAAAAAATCTCCCACATGGTTTTTCCATATGTATTTTTCAAAAAATGAAAAATATAAAGGCAAGAAAGATTTTCTTGATTTTCTTGAAAAGATATTAAAAGATATGTATTTCTTTGAAATACAAGAATATCTCATAAATTCAAGAAGATCCAAATCTTGAATTCTTGACTAAATTTTCAAAAATCCATATATTAAGAGGAAGTGATTTTTGTGGAATATTTTAATTATGGGAAAAAGAATATAGGAGATATATTCAAGATTTCTTGGTGACCAAGAAAAGTCTTTTCCCACATTGATTTTGGACCCAAAATTCGACCACCACCTCTTATAAATAGGGGATGATTAGTTCATTCCCAAGAACAATTCCATGTGGCCGGAAATATTAGCAAAATCCACAAAATGGTGCAACAAAGTTTATTTTTCCTTTTTGTTAATTGTTCGACGAAAGTGTCCTTCCAATCGATAGTTGAAAGCAAGGGCTAGGGAATACTTTGGGAAGTCCTTTTTGGTTAGTCCGTCCACCAAAGTCATCGCCGTCCCGAGAGGTACGCTCACGTAAACCCGTAGATTCCGTGATGCCAGTAGGTTTTACGTGAATTTTTATATGCATGATATTTTGTTGCAATTATTATTTGAATTAATATAGATTAATTCATGCTAGTAATAATTAATGAATTAAATTTGTATTTAAATATTCACCCTAATAGATCTGCATGGAATCATTCTCCAACAATCGGTATCGAGCCACGGTTTTTCAGCTCAATTTTTTTAAATTGTAATTTAATTCAGGACATTAAATTTGAAATCGATAGTAGAATCATAGATTGCTTTTTGCGTATCCAATTGTCATGGAATTTAATGTTTTATTTTGCATGATATAAACCGTGGTTTTTTAATTCGATTCGCTCGATTTGTTTTGCCTCGTGAGAAAATCCACGAGTAGATTAGATTTGTTTGATTTGATCAATGTAATAGACTAGTTCAGATCTAGGTTTATTTATTTTTTTGTAAATAAATTGTAACCGGATCGGGAAACGAAGAGACGAAGAATTAAAGGACGAAATCTGAAACCGGAGGGCGAATGGGGCGCCAAGGCCTTGCACGGGCACGCGACGGCACGAGGCCGAAAGAGCGCGCCGATTTAGGTCACAAGACGGGCACGCCTTCTGGCCGAAATGCAGACGGGCGGATGCCGGGGAGACGCGAAGCGCCGCACAGGACGTGGGCGAGGGCGGAGGCGGGCGAAATTGAGATATGCGAGGCTGACGCTCGCCGATCGGCCGATATGCTGAGGCGATAGTAAGACAAGGCCGGGCGGGCGTCAAGGGCGCAAGCCGGGACGCCGTTTGTTGCCCCAGGCTAAGCGCCGGCCGGAGCGGGCGCTGCGATCCCGAACAGGAGTCGGCTTATATGGCGTGTTCGAGACCAAGTATTTTTTTTTGGGAGCGAGACGAAACGAGGGGAGAAATTCGAGAGATTTTTTCAAGATCAAGCCAAGAAAAATCAAACCAACATAATCGATAATTTGGCCAATATGTTTATTTTTTGTTTTGATGTTATTTGTGTTATTTTATGCTTATTTAATTTGTTTAAATGTGTTCGTATTTAGGGAAAATGTTTTGAAAAATCTCAACTTCAAAATTACTAAGTATGTTTAAATAATTAATCGACAATTTTATTCCTGATAATAAAATTGAATTAATTTTTGACCTCCATGATTTATTTATTTGTGAATTCTTTTTTGAGAAATTCCTCAACCAGATTTACGGCCAAAAGATAGGTTTCACATGAATGAATTCCAAACGGATGATTGTGGGTTATTACTAATAAACATTTATGACCTCCCAACGAGGCTCGATCAAAGCAAAAATAGTAATCCTCATTTAATCATGGTTATTATTTAGGTATAAAATTGATATGCATATATTTCCCTCAAGTCCCCGCCAATTTTATATTGGTCAAGCCGAGCCAACTATTAACTGATATTAAAGGTTTGTAATCGTTTTGTTTGTAACTCCGCTTGAATGTGTTTAAATAATGACCCACCCAACGCGTTTATTTAAACTGTTTTTGAGATGTTGGTCGATGCATGTTCATATTTTTTTTGAGATTTTAATATGATGCATGTGATCAAACCTTGTGATATATTTGTGCTTATGCATATTATTATTTATTTCAGTTCATCATGTCGCAACCTTTTAATCCACTCAATATATACACTCAAAGAACACCAATTATCCGAGAAAACTATATTGTTTGAAACGAAAATATGATGCATGTCCCACCCGCACAAAAACATTATTGATTCTTGATGTACCTAAGCCACGTAGCCTTTACCGATGAATCAACCGACGCGGACAAGACATGAGTATAATATTTGGGAGCAGCCAACGAACCCATGAAACGTGTAATCTTGACTTCACCGTTCGATGATTTGAAACACATTCATGAAGGTGTTGAGTCCGCCAAATTATGCAAAGTCTTGAAGAAATGTTTTCAACAAAAGACCGCATGATCGATCGCTTTAAAAATGACGATGTGGCTAGCCGAATGGCCGAGGGAACACCTGTAGCGGAGCATGTTCTCGAGTCAAACACCATTTTTTTAAAAACTCGCTTATCTCTCTAAACTAAGTATTGTGACGAGGCCCAAATCGAATTTCGCTTACTACTCGCCAAGGAGCTTCGATGAATTTTATCAGGGTTTTGTGATGAGTGATCACATGTTTACCATGGATAATCTACAAGAAGCCTTGGAGAAAGTGGAGAAGCATTTAGAAAGAAAGATTTAAGCATTGGTGACCAAAAGTCTTTTTCTCGAGATCTAGCCCAATGGAAGGCAAGTCTCAAGAAAAGGAAAAATGGTCGTAACCAAAGCAAACTCATCATTAAGAAAAGTGAAAAAGACGGTTAGGTGGTTGGGTGTCAAGAAAGAACCAAAAGGAATATGTTTTAATTATGGGAAAAAGGACATTGAGGTCACTGTTCCAATCCCAAAAAGAAAGGAAAGAAAGGTAATCCTCACTCACTAGTTGTTGAAACTTGTTTAGCGCCAGATGCCTCCCATTTATGGGTGGTGGATATGGATCCAATCGATCATGTTTGTTTCACATTACGTGGGTTCAAACGGACCCAAAACTAAGTGGAAGTGAGATCCTCATCACACCGGGCGAATGCTACGGTAGTGGCAAAAAAAAGCAAAGGGGAGAAGTGCACCGCTTTTTGAAGACAGAGTTTTAATTTTAAGAGATGTTCTTTACGCTCCGAAGTTTTAGAAAGAATTTGATTTCGCTTAAACTTTTTTTCATGATGGATATTCGGTTACTTTAATAAAGTTGTTACCATTTTTTTGATAAATTTATCTGGCTATGGAACGTCATTAATAATCTCTATACAATTAATCGTGCACACCACTACTCACAAATGCATCCTATAACACATCAACTCAAGCTCGAGAAAAGAAAACGTTTCATCGACGTGAACGAGACACTTTTTTGGCATCTAAGATTGTCATATAAATCCAAAGAGGATCCAAAGGTTGGTGAAAGACTGCCACCGAGCTTTCCAAGTTTGAACCAATTCCAACCTCGCGAATCATGTTTGGAGGGTAAAATGACCAAGAGGGCATTTGGAGCCAAAGGAATAGGCCAAAGAAGTGTTAGAGATCGCTCACACGTATGTATGTGGTCCAATGTCAACCAAAGCAAGAGGAGGTTATGAGTATTTTGTCACTTTTATTGATGATTACTCAAGGTACGGGTTACATTTTCCTTATGAAGCATAAATCGAGACCTTTGAGAAATTCAAAGAATTTAAGGCTCAAGCAGAGAATCATATGGAAAAACGATCAAGTCTCTACGATCCGATCGTGGAGGCGAATACCTCAAATGATGAGTTTTTGAACTACTTATCCGATGAAGGATTGTATCCCAAATTATCAAGACCTTTAACCCCTCAACAAAACGGGGTTGCAGAGCGAAGAAACAAAACTCTTTTTTTGAAATGGTTAGATCAATGATGAGTTATGGATCTTCCCAAGTCGCTCGGGGTCATGCCTTGGAAACAACGGCTTACATTCTAACTTGTGCCATCCAAATCGGTTCCCAAAAACCCCAAAGAATTGTGGACCGGGCGCAAGCCTAAGATGAGACACATGAGAATTTGGGGTGTCCTACCCACGGTTGGACAAGGAAGCCGTTAAATTGGATCCTCGATCGTAATTAAGGTTGTTTATAGGATACCCCGAGGGAACAAAATGGGTGTATGTTCTATGGTCCCTAAGATCAAAAGGTGGTCATAAGCACCCACTTTAGATTTTTAGAAGAAGACTATATGAACCAAAAGAAAACCCGTGGTAGTGAGATTACCTTAAATGAGCTTAGAGGGCAAACCTCAATGCCAACTCTGCATTAGATGATATACCAAACGATACGCTTTCACAACCTGAGCCTCGTCAGAAATGGGGAGGGTTGTTAGATGTACCGAGAGATTCATGGAATAGAGAGTCCCTGACTTGATTCCCCGGACAAGACGAATCGCACTCCATGGACATATGACGAGGCACTCCAAGATAAGGATGCAGATTCTTGGCAAACAAAGAATGAAAAAGCCAAACGGGTTCTATGTTTCATAATAGAGCGCGGAGCTAATCGAACCACTTAATGGGGTCAAACCCATTGATGCAAGTGGGTATATAAGAGGAAAAGAGGACCGGACGGAAGGTTGAAACCCTTCAAAAGCAAGACTAGTGGCTAAAGGTTATATTCGTAAAGAATGGATCGACATGAGGAAACTTTTTCGCCAAGAGCTATGCTTAAGTCCATCCAGATTCTCTTATCGATTGTCAAAGATTTCGACTTTTGAAATCAAGTAAATGGATGTCAAGACAACTTTCCTTAACTAAGTCTTGATGAAGAGATCTATATGCAACAACCCCAAGGTTTCATTGAAACAAATGCGCCAAGAACATCTTGTTTGTAAGCTCAAGAAGTCCATTTACTGACCAAACAGCATCCAGAGCTTGGAACCAATGTTTTGATCATGTTATAAAGTCTTATGGGTTTGATCAAAATGAGTTTGAAAGTTTGTGTGTATAAAAAGCGTGTTTTAACCTATTATTGGTATTCTTAGTACTATACGAGATTTACATTCTAATCATCGAACGATGTGAAGGTGTTATCGACGTAAGGGCATGGCTTTCAAAAACAAAATTTTATGAAGGACTTAGGGAAGCCGGACACATCCCTGGGATCAAGATCACTCGAGATCGCAAGAAAAAGATGATAGGCTTATCGCAAGCTTCATACATAGACACCGCCTTGAACGCGATTCAAAGATGCAAGATTCCAAGAAAGGATTCAGACCTTTCGCATGGAATCCATCTATCCAAGAAAAATGTCCCCAAGACGAAAAGAGGAGATAGATGACATGAAAGGCATTCCATATGCTTCTACCGCCTAAGTCTTTATGTATGCAATGTCGTTGCACGAGACCGATATCCGCTTTCCGCAGGCATGGTGGCAAGATATCAAAGTAACCCCCGAAAGAGCATTGATCTACGCTAAAAACATTCTGAAGTATCCAAAAGAACTCCGGATAGAATGTTGGTTTATCACCGATGATGGTCCAATCCCCATCGGCCACACGGACTCCTGATTTAATCGATTAGATTCCGTAAAATCTACCTCCCAGAGGTGTGTTTTGCATTCGGGGAGGAGCCTGAATGGAGAAGTTCAACAAAAATGCATCGCAGATTCTACCATGGAAGTCCAATATGTAGTCAGCTAGAAGGGCAAATGAAAGAACCGGTTTCGCTTCAAGCACTTCCTTGTGGACTTAGATGTGGTTCCTAATTTGCCTAGAATCATCGCTTTATTGTGCAATGCCAAAGCGCTTGCAAATTCAAGGAACCAAGAGCCCACAAAGCCAAGAAACACATTGAAAGGAAAGACCATCTTATACTTAGAAATCGTTAAGAGAGAGATATAGATGTGGCAAAGATAGGCGCCCGCGAGACAACCCAGCGTATCCATTCACGTTAGAGTCCGCTCAATACATTCGAGACATGTGGAAGGAATGGGTGTCAAGACCATACTAACTGCTTTTGAGTATAAGTGGGAGAAATTATTAGGTTCATGTAGGTGACATTAGATGTCACTTTACTACTCGAGACATGTTGTAGTATACTTAAAAGCGCATTTTGAGTATAAGGGAGATTGTTGGGATTATAATTGAAAAGTATGCTTTTACTTTGTATAAATCAAAACCCAATTTTCTTCACTTATTTATCGAAATAAATTGTTTATCACCGATGCTTTTAAATATGATTGAATGTTATATATATTTATCGTGATAATCGTTTCAATAATTCGTGACGTGTTACATTGTAGTTAATTTAGTGATACCCGATCACGTAAGATTAAATTAATGAATTCCTTGTAACTAAAAAAAAGTACGCCATTCACGACTAGATGGAAATGAACAACCCATCGCGAAAGGTTGAAGTGTAAGGCCTTAGATTGGTTTGTCTTGACCAAGAGATTACACTAGTGCATGACCGATGCAATCGAATAGACCTACAAGAGGATAAATTCTTCGAATCGAACAAGGAAGAATTAGACCTCAAAGTTCGTTGTTTCTTAACCTTCGCCCTTAAATAGATCACGTGATTGGTAACTATTGCTTTGACTTATCATGGGTAAATAATCGTAGAGATTCAATACTTTTTATCTTGGGCAATATTATTGGTCACATGTGATTGCTAAGATTTAATACGAAGAATCGTGGTGCAAGCACGCTTGTTTGATTTGCCCCTCGGGAGGTTCATAAGTTTTATCATACCAAATCTTGCAAGTGGAATTAGTTTCCTGTATGGATAATAATGTTGAACCGCTCCTAACCAAGGACAAAAGATATTAATTAATGGAAAGCTATTTCAAAGGGCTTGAATTAATTAATGGGCTAGATAATCTTAAACACGGAAATAATGACCGGAGCCATATTGATCGTAATATGGGTTAAGATGGATAAAGCAATATTAATTATGTAAGGGATTAATTAATATTTATGGGCTTGAATTATATTGTGGCTCAATATTAGATATTCAAGATCCATTAGAAGTCCAATCTTAATTCTCCTAAAGGCCCCCCGAGTAGCCCAACAAATAGTCCAATAACTTGAAAAGGTGATTAAAATAAAATAAATATTGTTGCTTATTTTTTTTCATTATTTTTTAAAATTATGGATAAAAGAGGGAGAAAGATTTTCTTTGAATTTTGTTATGGAATGAAGATATGTATTCTTGAATACAAGATTATCTCATTAAATTCAAGAAATCTCCCACTTGGTTATTCATATGGATTTTTTAAATTTTTGAAAATATAATTGCAAGAAAGATTTTCTTGATTTTCTTGAAAAGATATTATGGAAGATATGTATTTCTTGAAATACAAGAATATCTCATAAATTCAAGAAGATCCAAATTTGATTTCTTGCACTTAATTTTAAAAAATCCATATATTAAAGGAGGTGGAATTTTTTGTGGAATATTTTAATTATGGGAAAAAGAATATAGAGATATATTCAAGATTTCTTGGTGACCAAGAAAAGTCTTTTTCCACATTGATTTTTCACCCAAAATTTCGACCACCTCCTCTCCTATAAATAGGGGATGATTAGTTCATTCCCAAGAACAATTCCATGTGTCGAAATATTAGCAAATCCACAAAATTGGTGCAACAAAGTTTATTTTTTCCTTTTGTTAATTGTTCGACGAGTGTCCTTCCACCCGGATAGTTGAGCAAGGGCTAAGGGAATACTTGGGAAGTCCTTTTTGGTTAGTCCGTCCTCAAGTCACTGCCATCCCGTTCACGCTAAATAAACTGATTTCGCATCTTAGGTTTTACGTGGCTTTTATATGCATGATATGTTGTTGTAATTATTATTTAAATTAACATAGGATTAATTCATCTTTAGAATAATTAATGAATTAAATTTGTATTTAAATATTCACCTCCTAATAGATCCGTCGAATCATTCCCCAACATAAGTTAGTTATCCGATCCAAGCAACTCGGGATCTACGAACTTCGGGACTCGGTTGGGATTATTTGGGGTTTCGGAAAGCGGCTTCCGGGTCACCGCCCTCATGAACTTTGACTTCGAGTGTTTGTGCTTCTCGACCTAATCTTCGAGATTATCCCCACCTGCTAACCTCAAGAAAAAAAAGTTTTAAAAACACTAAACACCGTATCCCATACACGCAAAGACTTCGTTTAAGACCGGACCAACAAATATATTTGATGATAATTTTTTCATACATGATAATAATGGTGATTAAAAAACGTCACACGACATATCCTCTGAATTTTTGCTAAATATGAATGCCTGACATCCTAATGTAGCGTGTTTAATCTTATTAACTATCCTCAGATTGATAAAAGGTAACGGATATTAAACAATTTACTTATTTCTTGGAAATTGCTCATGACTCCCGCATTGGAAAAACTTCCAAGTTAGGAAATGCGTATAAGAATGCGCATCAACGTAATCACCTTACATGATTAGTGGTATCGCAGCATACACATTGATATAATTATCATGGAAATTCGTTATAGTTGAAACAAGAAACTTATCTGCAGGCCTTGAGGTCCAAAGCAACTCAAAGAATCTACCGGGCAATCATTTGCCCATTAATGTTAATATACACTCAGCTCTCTCACACGGTACCTTCTCGACAATCATCGCCTCTCCAACGAGCCATCTTCAAGACCTGCTCATCCCGAAGTAAAGATTTTACCGAGCCTTCTCACGAAGCTCCCCTTTGAAGACTCCGCTTCATCCCGAAAGCAGATCCCATCGCCTTCCAATGAGCCATCTTCAAGATTTGCTTCATCCCGAAAGTAAAGATTCTACCGAAGCTCTTCTCACGAAGCTCTTCAAGACCTCGGGCCATCCCAAGTAGATCCCATCTTCGGCCTTCCAACAAGCCATCTTCAAGATTTGCTCATCCCGAAAGCAAAGATTTTTACCGGAAGCCTCTCTCACGAAGCCCTTTGAAGACCTGCTTATCCCGAAAGGATCCCATTCGGCTCTCTCCAACGAGCCATCTCTCAAGATTTTCTCTATCCCGAGCAAGATTCTACCGAGCTCTCTCTCACGAAGCCTCCCTTGAAGACCGCTTATCCCGGAAGCAGATCCCATTCGACTCTCTCCAACAAGCCATATCTTCAAGATTTGTCTATCCAGAAAGTAAGATTTTTACTCGAGCTCTCTCACGAAGCCCTTGAAGACCGCTTTCATCCCGAAAGGGTGATCCCATTCAACTCCCTCTTCAACGAAGCCATTTCAAGACCTCGCTTTCATCCCGAAAGCAAGATTTCATCGAGCTCTTCACGAAGCCCTTTGAAGACTCGCTTCATCCCGGAAAGATCCCACAGTTTCTCCAACGAGCCAATCAAGACGGTTCATCCCGGTAAGATTTAACCGAAGCTCTCTCACGAGCTCCTCAAGACCGCCATTCCGAGCAGATCCCATTCGACTCTCTCCAACGAAGCTATTCAAGATTTGCTCATCCCGGCAAAGATTTTACCGAGCTCTCTACGAAGCTCCCTTGAAGACTCGCTTCATCCCAGCAGATCGCGATTCATTTATCCACGAGCTATCTTCAAGACCCGCCATCCCGAGCAAAGAGATCCTATCGAGCCCTCTCACGAAGAGCCCCTCAAGACCTCGCTTATCCCGAGAAGGATCCCATTCGCCTTCCAACGAAATCTTCAAGACCTCGCTTATCCCGAAAGATCCTAACAGCCCTTCTCACGAAGGCCTTTGAAGACCGCCATCCCGAGCAGATCCTATCTTCATTTCTTAAACGAGCCATCTTCAAGACCGCCATCCCGAGCAAAGATCCCATCGAGCCCTCTCTCACGAGCTCCCCTGAAGACTGCCATCGATCAGATCCCATTCGACTCTCTAACGCCATATCTTCAAGACCTCGCTTATCCCGAGCAAAGATCCTACCGATCTCTCACGATGAAGCTTTGAAGACCGCTTTCATCCCGAGCAGATCTCATTCGCCTTCTAATGAGCTATTCTAAAGACCCGCCATCCCGAAAGTAAGATCCTAATGAGCTCCCTCTACCACGAGCTCCTCAAGACTCCGCTTCATCC